>CM061142.1:379585876-379969742 GCA_030789695.1 Scilla litardierei
GATAGTGTGCGCATGTTTAGCTCCCAGATATTCAGCAAGGGCCCCATGGTTATTAGTCCCCTTGCTGAACATAGCAATGCTCTTGCCCCAATTCATATCAAGTCCTGTGAAGCATTTAAATTCCTCTAGCATATTCAAGAGGCCCTGGAAGGATTTGAAATTAGCTCTACAGAATACCAGCAAATCATCTGCAAAGAGAAGATGTGATACTGCTCCCGTCCTTCGCATGGGCTGAATGCTTCCCTTGGTAAGTGCCTTCTCCAGAAGAAGAGAGAACGCTTCCATGACAATGACAAATAAATATGGCGATAGAGGATCACCTTGTCTCAGCCCTCTGTTGCCCTCAAATAAGCCCACCGGGGAACCATTTACCATCACCGATTAAGATGCCATTGATATGCACTCCCTAATCCAGCTGATGAAAGTATGCCCAAACCCCATTTGGTGAAGTATAAAATAAACAAACTCTCTATTTACACTGTCAAAAGCTTTCCTGAGATCCAGTTTCAGGCAAGCCCTAGATCCCATAGGATTGCTGAAGTCTCTGATCTGTTCATGTGCTAGTAGGGTACTATCTGAGAGGAGCCTTCCATGAAGAAAAGCCACCTGATTAGGGGAAATCAGGGCATGGATAATCTTTTTAAGTCTGTTGCAAATGATTTTGCTTATAATTTTGTAGATAACATTGCAACAAGCAATCGGCCTGTAATCACCAAGATTGCTCGCAATTGTACTTTTAGGAACCAAAGTTAAAAAGGTGTGGTTACATTGGCGAAGTAGATAGCCCTCCTTGAAAAAAGATTGTACTGCACTTATAACATCAGCCGCAATAAAATTCCAATTGTATTGGTAAAAGTATCCATTATACCCATCTGGGCCTGGTGCCTTATCAGCATTGATTTGGAATACCGCCTCTTTTATTTCCTCAGCCGATACCCCTCTTTCCAACCACCTGGCTGCTTCAGATTTCACCTTTATTTTAGGAACAATATTTGGAAAAACTCTCCAATAATTGGTTTGATTGTAAAGATCTTCAAAATATTTAGCCGCCTCAGATTTAAGCTCATCATATGATTTGCATTGGACACCATTTTCATCCACCAAATGCAATAAATTGTTATGACCATGTCTTGATCTCATAGCATTATAAAAGAATTTTGTATTCATATCTCCCAGGTTTAGCCAGTCTTGTCTGCTTTTCTGCATGTACATCTCTTCTTCATGCCCCAATAACTCAGTAAGCTCCTTTGATAATTTATTCTCCCTCATTTGCAGGTCCAGGTCAAAATGAATTAACTTCTTTTTCCTTATAACCTCTAGCTGGCTGCGGCACTGGCCAATTGCGCTGCTAGTATGATGAGTAAGTGCCCAAGAGCGAAGCTTTGTTTTAAGATCACGCAATTTAGAAGCCAAACGGAACATAGGAGACCCACGGCCATAAAGATTCCAGGACGCTAGAAAGACATCTTGGTACACTGACAGACGCACCGAATGGTTGAAAAATTTAAAAGGCTTTGGGTCAGATTGTACCTAGGGATGGAGATTTACAAGCATTGGAGAATGATCACTTGTGTGTGGATCTAAATAAGAGACAAAGGAATCCGGAAGCTTGTCCACCCAAGCTTCGTTACAGAGAACGCGATCCAGTTTTGCTGCAATGCGATCCTTGCCTTTTCTATTATTATTCCAACTCAGATGTGATCCGGTAGTCTTGAGCTCTTGAAAACGGCAAGTAGAAATACATATATTGAAGTCATTTAACATGGAAGCATCCAGTCTACGGCCTCCTATCTTTTCTTTCGCATATAATACACAGTTAAAGTCCCCTCCTACCAACCATGCAACATTATTTAGGTTCCGAGCATCATCCTCAAGTTTCTCCCATAACTCCTTCCTTTCCATGAAGGCATTACTCCCGTAAACTCCAGTTAATGCAAATTCAAACCCCCCCCCACATTGCGCACACGTACTGTGATATGTTGTGATGAAACTGAAAGTGGCATTACATGCCATATGATGGGATCAAAGCCCGTGAGAATTCTCCCACCCTTATGCAGGCTGAAATTGTCGAAAGTTTGCCAACTCTTAAGAAAACAAGACCTACTGTTGATCATGTCTGTCTTTAGTTTAGTCTCCAAAAGAATTATAGCTGAAGGCTTCATCTTCTTAATTCTGTCCCTAAGATCCCGACGCCTCACTGCGTTGTTTAGTCCTCTTGTATTCCATATTAACATAGTCATAGATTAATAGAGTTTGATTGTCACACCAGGCCTCCTTCCTGCAACCTGATGCTCTTCCTAGTCGCTGTACTCGGTCCTGAGATTGAGCATCCCTGCTTCTTAGACTTCCTAGCTGCTGCTTCATCAATCAGAATTCTGCGCTCAATAGTCCACTCAGGGTTCTCATATGTAGGTTCCTCTGGCAATTCTCCAATATCAGAATGTATGTCACCTGTTTGCTGATCCTGCACATCATTAAAATGAATTAACCCAGCTTGCTCATCCTGCTGATCTGCCAACATTGCTCTTCCCTCATCCTGTGCATGTGTAGGTGATGTCACACAATGCCCATCAGTTGGCGACTGGCAGGATTCATCTACCAACCTTGTATCCTCAGGCGTGGGAGTAGGTGCCCCAGTATATGCTTTAAGGCACTCAATGTTCTGAGAAACAATGTTGTCACAAGATGCATCGGTAACATCCTGGGGCAGTGTAGGGCTGCTCTCAGAGCAAGTTACATTTCCTGCTTCAAGATTGGCTTTAGGTCTCGGATTTAATATTTGGATAATTCGTAAAGCTTGCCCCAGTTTCTATAGCTTGATGATTCTAGGAATAGCATGTTTCCCTCCAGGATTGGTTCGACCATTGGTACTATCAATATGCTGCTGCTTCCCTATATTCACTGATACGTTTTGCACCAAAACAACCTGGGACGTATTTGAGCATTGCCCGGATTCAACATTGCTTCCTTGTATAATTGGTTCATGCAAGATTTCTTTACCCTTGGGTTGAACAGTTTTCTTGATGTTTTGTAATGGGCATTGTACATCAGAATGTCCGAAGCAAACACAATGGGTACAACGTGGTGGTTCACCCTCGAATTTAACATCAATGGCTAGAATAGACCCATCATCAAGTTCCACATCCACGACTTTAGATAATGGCTTCATGGCATCCACTTCCACTAAGCATCTTGCGTAGGTAATACGCTCCAGTTTTGTTGTGGCACGATCCAGGCATAGCGGGGTTCCAATTACTGAAGCAAGTATATTTAGTACTAGGATATTCCACATATTCAGAGGAACCCCATGCAACTGCACCCACACTGGGACGGAGGTGAGAATATCTCGATCATGATGTATCATTGGACTCCAGAGTTTAAGTACCACAAGACGGCCATCAAAAAGCCACAGACCGCCATGAAGTATCCTCTCACAATCCTCCTTATCCTCAAATCTGAAGTAGAAAAACACATTCTCCTTGCTATAGATTTGGATCCTCCTCTTAGGCTTCCAAAGCCGATCCACCCAAGCTTGAATCTGCCCAAAGTATGGTACATCCCCCAACACGTATCCCACAAGAGTAAATAGCCATTTTTCTCCTCCCTTCTCCAATAGTGAATTGCTTACCCGTGCAACACAGGTTCCGTCATCACGGATTTTTGGCGGCACCAATGTCATGCCTACAGATTCTCCATATGTTCGCCTATTGGCGCATATGTCAGACCAAGTAGTCTTGGAAGCGTTAGGATTAATTGAAATAGATGGACTAGGTCTATTCCCCATTTTGTCAAACACTTTTCCTACACTTTGAGAAAATTCACCCTGAGATAAGCCAACCGTGGAATTCCTCAATAGAGGACCACCAGCTTGGTTACGATTAGGTGCAAATCTCCTAATGTCAGAGGGGAACTTACGCTGGCGTTCACCAAACCGGAGATTAGGACAACCTTCCGTCCTGATGTCTTGCTTCTTCCTCCTTACACGTTGCCATATTGTATATATATATATATATATATATATATATATATATATATATATATATATATATATATATATATGAAAGGTAAGAGTATAGTTTTATTAATATCAGTAAAAGGTACAAAGGGTTCCTTAATGGACTGTATACCTACTAGAGAGAGGATAGGGCACAAGCGCCGTCACTCCCTACTAATAGTTCTACCCCCATACCAAAACCCCAACAGTAATCACTAAATACATGGCCAACAGGGAGGCCAATCACAACAAAACAAAAGGCTCCTATCCCATCCCCCTAACCATAGTCCTTGAATCCCCAATTATCAAACACTTCTATCTCATCTGGTGTGGATGGGTCTTGATTGTATAAAGCAACACGAACATTAGCAGCTATCTCTTTAAACAGGGAGACCTTATTTCTCATAACATCTTCAAAAATCCTTATATTCCTTTCACGCCAGATATGCCAAACCATTCCCGCTAGGCAGGTTCTTGCAAGAATACTCAGACATCCCTTATGCGAAAATTTTGTAAGTAAACACTTGCCAACCTCTAATAGAGACGGTGATACTTGCAATGGCGCCTTCAATTTCAGCAGAGTTCTGCGCAGAATGTAACTAGAATAGTTGCAATTAAAAAATAAGTGCTCCACCGTTTCTACCTCATTATCTGCACATAAAACGCAGTCAGAAGTAGCATTAGTTGCCCATCTGACGATCTTATCCCTGGTTAGCAATTTTCCCCTAATAGCTCTGAGGAGAGTAAGAGACATCTTAGGGATATAATTGGGATACCAAACTAGCTTGTGTTCAGGAAAAGCTGGGCGTTTTTTGCGAAGACCGTCCCATGCCTGTTTGAAGCAAAAGGACCCCCTGGCAACCAAGACCAACCATCGATCCCAGGCTTTAGAGAAATACCAGCCAACAGATGCCGCACTTGGTCAATAGCAGAGTCCGAAGTCCATCCATGCGGTCCCCAATATTCCGCAACCAGGGCTTGCTCAGCTCCAGGCGGCACGGTGTAGTTTTCCAGCAAGGGGTCGCCGTCCAGCCATGCATCTAGCCAAAATTTAGTTGATCTCCCGTCGTGAACCACTCTCCTAATCAAAAGCTGCGATACCGGGCGGCAGTTGAGCAGCCTCTTCCAAGAACCCGAAGCATAGATAGATCTTTTTGCTGAAAAGAACCCCCTGGATGCACATATTTACTCCTCATCAGATTAGCCCATAAACAATCAGCAGTTAGATATCTCCAGGTCAGCTTGACACCCGCGGCATCGTTCAGCTCCTCCAACATACGAATTCCTACTCCGCCTTCAGTTTTTGGCTTACATAAGTCCTCCCAAGCCCAAGCCTTAGAATTACCAAGAATGAATTTTCTACAGGCCATCAAGATAGCTCTAATAACATTCACAGGGAGGTGAAAAACTTGCATACAAAAAGCAACCATACCGTGGATGACCGATCTGACGAGCTCAATACGCCCAGATATTGAAAGGACCGATGAAGACCAGCCATTCATCTTTTTCCTGCATTTATCAACAAGCTTCTTATAATTTGGAGTGGTTGGATACTTCAGAGATAATGGTAACCCCAGATAGGTAGTGATGGAAGACACTGTCTTGATTCCAGGATGTCCCATAGAATATCTTTATGTCTTGCCCCTTTGCTAAATAAACCAGCGCTCTTATCCCAGTTGACATGAAGCCCAGTGTAATTAGAGAATTCACCTAACAGGTTTTTGATGCCCATGAAAGATGCTTTATTTGCACGACAAAACACTAACATATCGTCAGCAAATAAGAGGTGAGAAATTGAACCAGATCGCCTCATAGGGATGATTTTACGGGCAGTGATAGCTTTATCAACCAGAATAAAGAATGCTTCCATGATTATAACAAAAAGGTAGGGGGATAACGGATCACCTTGATGAATGCCCCTGTTACTCCCAAAGTATCCACAGGGGGTGCCATTAACCATCACCGAAAAAGTCGGCGAAGTAATGCATTCTCTGATCCACGTAATGAACCCATCAGTGAAACCAAGCTGGCGCAAAAAATATAGAATGAAATCCCTATTCACACTGTCAAACGCCTTCCTCAAGTCCAACTTCAAACATGCTCTTCCCCCCATAGGATTATTGAAATCTCTGATCTGTTCATGTGCAATAAGCGTGCAGTCAGAAAGTAGCCTCCCCTTGAGGAAAGCTACCTGATTCGACGAAATCAGATCATGCACCATCGCCTTCAGCCTGTTGCAGAGGATTTTGCTAATGAACTTATAAATAACATTGCAACAGGCGATAGGCCTATAATCTCCCAAGCTAGATGCATTGGAATTCTTTGGTACGAGGGTTAGGAAGGTATGATTTATCTGCTTGAGGAGAGAACCAGAAACAAAGAAGGATTTAATTGCAGTAGTCACATCCTCACCTATCAGATCCCAATTACGCTGGAAGAAGAATCCGTTAAAACCATCAGGACCTGGGGACTTATCCGGCCCAATTTGGAAAACAGCCGCCTTAATCTCCTCATTTGACACACTTCTTTCAAGCCAAAATGCGGACTCGCCAGTCAAAATACGCTTTGGAACAAGCTTAGAAAAGGAGCTCGAGTAAGTGGACTGGTTATACAGGTCTCTATAGAATGCAGGGGCATCCACCTTAAGATCCCCATGCGTAGTGTTACGGCCCCAGTTCCGATCCACCAAGTGATTTAGATTGTTGCGAGAGGTTCTAGCATTCATAGAGTTGTAGAAGAACATAGTGTTTCTGTCACCAAGGGTAAGCCAATCTTGTCTGCTTTTTTGTTTGAACATCTCCTCTTCGAGTTTCAGAGCCTGGGCCAAATCTAAAAAGAGGCCGGATTCCTTAACTTGGAGTGCTCGATCAGAAAGGATATTCGGGTTATTCCGGATCTCAGTGAGCTTGTTTCTGCAATTCTCCACCACCTTATCAGCTTGATGCTTCTTAGACCATTCTCTGAAAACAGGTTTTAATTTCTTGAGCGTTTGTACTAGCGCCTGAACATAGGCGAACCTTCTATATGACCGGTCCAGCAAGCAGCAATAATATCCTTGTACCCTGGACATGAGTACCAATAATTATAACATTTGAATGGCTTAGGGTCAGACGGTACCTTAGTATGGAAATGAACCACCATGGGGGAGTGATCACTAGAAGAGGCCTCGATATAATCCACATAAGATTCAGGAAGCAAATTAATCCAATCCCCGCTGCCAAAAACCCGATCAAGCCTAGCTGAGATCCGGCCATCAACAACCCGGTTGTTGCACCAACTTAATTTGTTCCCCGTACTTTTAATCTCAAGAAGCGAGCAATTGCTTACACAATCAGAGAAGTCCTGGACCATAGCCTCTTCTAGACTCCTGCCACCGATCTTATCACTAGTATAGAGCACACTATTGAAGTCCCCCCCCCACCAGCCAGGGGGAGTTGCTAATCAGAGTACTATCCGCCTCTAGGCTCTTCCATAACTCCTTCCTCTCCAGGATCGAATTGCGACCATACACGCCCGTAACGACACATTTGAACCCCCCCTACATTGCAACAGGAGATGGATAAATGCTGAACCAAAGCAGACAAAGAGCAAGTACTCCATACAGACGGGTCGAAGCCCATTAGGATGCGTCCACCCGTTGCTAGATCAAAGTTATTAAAGGAGTGCCAATCTTTTGGAATAATAAGCTTCACAAACTTAGAATCAGGCTTGAGCTTCGTCTCTACAAGAATCAAAGCTGAAGGACCAATCTTCTTTATTAGGTGCCTCAAATCACGTCTCCTCCCCAAGTTATTCAGACCCCTGGTATTCCATAATAAAACAGTCATTGGATAACATTGTTTTTCCTCCCTGCCCCGCTCTCCAGGAGCCGGTTACTCTTCCTGGGCGCCAACGGGAGAGTGTTGAGTTTCTTCTTCGGCGTCCTGCCAGATTCAGCGATTCGCATTTGCTCCTCCATTTCTAAATCCCACTCAGGATTATCAACAGCTATCCTCTCCAGCACCTTATCAATTTCATTTGGAATAGCCTCCTCTATAAGAGAAGGGAGGGGCCTGGGGATCTGTTGGTGAGTAAAGTTCTCAGGTGGCACCGCTGGGAGGGCACAGTCATGATCCCCCAATGACCGGTCCTTCAAAGAGATAGGAGAACGACCAGCATCAATAGTCCCTCGCGTTTCCTCGAACACTTTGCCAATACCCTCTACGATATCGACCACCTGTTGGCTAGGTACTCTGTCCCCACGTCGTGGAGTAACATTTTGCTCATTTGCCCCCCCCCCCCCCCCCCCCCCCCCCTGTCCCATTACCCCCCGAACTCAGCTCCTCGCGAGCAGGCGCAGCTGTAGGAAAACCTCATTGAACTCCTTGCATCATAACCCTATCAGGATTAGCACTTCCCAAGGATGTAGCCTTCTCACTCACAGGAGCACGGAGAGGATTGTTACAAAATTCAACAGCATTCTCCAAAACAACTTGGTTATTCCCCCCACCAATCTCCAAGGACGGAACCAGATTAAGAGCCTGGGTGGCTTTTCCAATATCTCCTAACGCATCAGAGCTAGCCTTAGTAGAGAGGCAAACCTCATCAAATTCCTCCTCTTGGATTGAAAGGATTTCAACAGCTGTTGGGCACTGTTTGACAGAGTGCCCGAAGCAAACGCATTTAGAACATCGAGGGGGTTCACCCTCGACTTTAACTTCAATAGATAAAGTGGGCCCGTCCTCAGTGCCAACCAAAACAGAGCATAGGATGTCATTAGCTGCATGAACCTCGACTAGACATCGCGCATACGAAATGCGTTCCTTCTTAGCAGTTAATTTATCCAAGCAAATAGGCCTTCCAATGACAGAGGCAATAGAGTTAAATATTTCTAGAGTCCACATACCTAGGGGTACCCAGTGGAGTTGAACCCAGACAGGAACAGAAGAGAGGATGTCCCGCTCCAACTTTAGTGCCGAGCTCCATCGTTGCACGACCACCAATCTCCCTTCAAACATCCAAGGGCCTCCATGCAAGATCCTCTCAGACTCCCCTTCGTCCTCAAACTTGAAACAGAAGAACCCACTTTCGCGACTATAAATTTTAAGTCCCTTTTTTGGTTTCCAAAGTCTTTCGACCCAAGCACACATCTGTCCATAGAATGGAACGTCACCCAGGATGTATCCCACAAGAGTAGATTTCCACTGCTCCGCTCCTCTTGCCAAAACCGATTTGCCCACCAACGCCATGACTGTTCCATCCTCCTGGGCATGGGGAGCCACAAAAGTCATCCCCGTGTCAGAATCGTATTTCCTGATGTTGGAGCAATCCTCCGCCCACGATTACGATTGTTTCTCCCCCACCGCAGCCACTTTAAAATCAATTCTAAGAGGCCTCCTGTCGAGCACCTTGTGGGCATTAGGTTGGAGGAAATTTTGCTAACGATTTAGCCCACTATTACGGAGAGTTTGATGCCCCCCTCCTAGCCCCTTGATGAACTTCCCGTTGCCCCCCAATCCATTGTGCCCAGCCTTCTTCTTCCGCCGGTCCACGACCTCCCAACCATCACCTACATTTATAAATGTTTTAGCCTCGCTAGAATGCAAACCCCCAGAGCCGCCTAAATTCCCAGGGCGAGAATGGCCATTTGACTGCCGGAGCAGAACCCGTCGAGAATCACCCGGAGTAGATAAAAAAGTGAGATGAGCTGTGATTTGCGGGCAGCTAAGTCTCCACCAGGCGGATCTGGAAGCGTTCCTTCAGGCGACAACAAGGAATCTAATTGTGAGCATCGGATCTCTGTGGCTGATGATGAAGGTGATGGGAAAGGCTGGCGGTTGGTTTCTCACAGGCGGAATACTCGGGGCCCTAGTTTCCACGGGCGTATGGAATTGGGAAACAAACCCAAATCTGGCGGCATGGCCAGAGATGCATCAATCCAAGATCGGGGCAGGCCTAATGGGCGGAAGTACATCCCTCAGGATGCTAGGAGATCTAAGAAACTTGTCAGACCCAACATTCCATTCCATGTGATTCCTTCTGAAGAAAAACGCTCTTGGTCTGATATCTGTGCATCTCGGCGTACATATGCTGATCCCTTGGTGATGAGCTATGTCCCTCCTTCTATCTCTGTAGATGGAGTTGAGAAAGCTAAAGTATCTGAAACGATGATCTTGGAAGGGGCCTCTAGATGGCAAAATACCCTGGTTGGGTATGTGCTTGGGGATGTGCCGTATTTTGGGCAGATAAAGGCCTGGACTGAGAGGCTTTGGCATATAAAAGGAGGGCTTCGTATCTTTTCCCGTGAAAATGGTTATTTCTACTTCAAGTTTGAAAATACTACAGATAGAGATTCTATCCTGCACGGGGGGCCTTGGCTCTTCGATGGGAGGCTTGTAGTACTCCAGAATTGGACTCCTACCATCCAGCACAATGGGGACATCCTAACTGCGGTGCCTGTATAGGTCCAGTTCCACAACCTACCGCTACCTATGTGGACGCTTGGCATTTTGAATTTTATTGCGAGCGTTATTGGGACTCCAATTTGTTTGGATAAAGCGACGTCAGATCTGGATAGAATCTCCTATGCCAGATGCCTTGTGGAAGTAAATTCAAAGTGCAAACTGAAGAGGACCGTACAAATTGAGCTTCATGACCTATCCACTATCTCTATTGATGTTAAATATGAAGGGAAGCCCCCTAGATGTGATGCTTGTGCTTGCTTTGGACATTTGGACAAACAATGCCCATTGGTGGACTCAAATTCCCCAAAAGGAGCGCAGGTGGAGAGGAATAAAAGCCCAGTGGCTAGTGTTTCCAGTGCTTCTGAAGACATGGCTGTTGAGGATCCCAGGATTGTTGGTCAGCACTCTATTAATAAAGAGCCGTTGATGGGGCATGATAACACAAAATCAGGAGTCTCATTTGATAAAAATGCTCATAGCAATGATGTTGCCAAGGATAAGGGACAAAGACTTTGTTTTGAGATTGGTGATTGCAGTACTTCTGCTGCGGTGAATGATAAGGGAGGTGAAGCTCCTGTGCTTAGCTCTTCCATGAAGAGGCTGTGGTTACGTGTTACTCGCCTAGCCCAAGTCCTTGTTTTCTTTCAATCCAGTATTGTTGAAATGCCTGCAGCAACTATTACTCCCCGGGGTACTTGTACAGGGTCTCCTACATCTATTAGTAATGGTACTGATGCATGTAATCCAGTAGACACTGATCAAGCTAAATTGCCTGAATGTCCTGATAACCATACATTGCCAAACCCTGAATGGCAGAAACTCCATATGGAGTTGAGCAAATCAAGGAACCAGGTCCCCCCGTGCCTTCCTCGGTCCGTTGAAGTATTAGAGTAGCGCAATCTGCAGGTGCGCACCCCAACTCCCAATAAGTTATTAATGTCTGTCTTCTTCTGGAATACACGAGGCCTAAATAATGCAGTAAGACGATCAGATTTTAAGCAGATTTTGCGCCAGATTTTTCCCACTATTGTCTGCCTACTTGAAACGAAAGTGGAGTCAAGTAATGCGGGCCGTATCAACAGGTGTTTTGGTAAAGAATGGGAGAGTATCGACAATAGAAATTACCATAAGGGTGGTCGTATTGTTATCCTCTATAACTCTGATGTTTGGTGTATTACACCAATTAATGCTTCTAATCAGCATATCTCGCCAATATTCAAAAACTCAGCGGGTTTTATCATGGGTTTTACTGCTATTTACGGTTTCAATCTTGCAACTTCAAGGCTCCCCCTTTGGAACAATTTGTTGGCTGATTCAAATGTTATTAATAAGTTGCCTTGGTTGGTAGGAGGGCACTACAACTGTGTTAGGTACACTAACGAGAAGTCTGGGGGTCGGCTTGTGGATGCCACTGCAATGGATGATTTTAACTCTTGTATTTGTTCCTGTCAGCTTATGGATCTGAAAAGTACGGGCTGTAGTCAAAGTTGGAGTAACAGACGCATTGGGGGATTGCATATATCAGCCCGAATTGACTGTTTTCTATACAATTCTAATTGGCTCAATCAGATGGCAAGCTAATTCTACGAATATCTTCCGGCCTCTACTAGTGACCATTCAGCTATGCTTGTTTACCTTCTTCCCAAGGTCAATTCCAAACCCAAACCTTTCAAGTTTTATAATTCATGGACTTCTCTTCCAGGATTTAAAGACATGATTAGTGATCACTGGGGCCGGAAATATGGTTTATTTGATATGCGGGGTCTTCATAGACACATGAGATCAATGAAATATATTTTAAAGGCTTGGGCGGCTGAGAATTTGAAAGGACTTACTGTCAATTCTTGCCGAGCCAAACTACTCAATATCCAAACAAATATGAATCTGAATAGTGATGAAGATCTTCAGAAACAAGAAATCTTGGCTTCTCATGACCTTGGAAAAGCCCTGAAAATTGAGGAGGAGGACCTTCGGCAAAAAAGCAGACAAAATTGGCTTACCCTCGGGGATAGGAATTCAAAATTTTTTTATACAGCTCTGCAAGCACGGTAATGTTATAGTAATTTGCATCATCTTTTTACGCCTGATGGGAATATGAATGCTAATATTGACTCCTTCGCAAGGAGGCTCCTCTCTACTACCAAAAATTATACCAACAGGATGATTATTGGGACGTTTCCCAAATGTAATTCCCAAGCGGAAAATTATAGAGGAAGTGGCTTGTTGGATGAATATGCCAATTTTTCCAGTAGAAATCAGATGCACATTGTTCCAGATCGATAAGGATAAAGCGCCAGGCCCTGACGGTTTTAATGCATATTTCTTCCAACACAATTGGGACATTATAGGGGCGGATGTTATTTCTGGTGTATCTTCTTTTTTCAGAACAGGTATAATGCCTCCCTCTGTTAACCATGCTTTTTTTACCCTAGTGCCTAAGAATGCGAAGGCTTCAGGGATGGGGGATTACATGCCGATTGCTTGTTGCAATGTCCTATATAAAATTATCAGTAAAGTATTATGCAATCGACTGAAACATGTAATCTCTGATCTTATTTCCCCAAATCAGGCTGCTTTTTTGAAAGATAGGTTGCTGGCTGATTGCACCCTGCTTGCTTATGAACAAATACGTGACTTCAGCAATCCTATGGGGGCCAGAACTTGTATAAAACTGGATCTGTGCAAGGTGTTTAACAGTGTCAACAGGGCATTTATTATATTCCTTCTTCATCAGCTGGGATTCAAATACACTTTCATAAATTGGATTTCCCAATGTATATCTTCCCCAGTTTTCTCTGTACTTGTTGATGGCTCTCCTGAAGGGTATTTTGGATCCAATAGGGGTTTGTGCCAGGGAGACCCCCTATCTCCGTACTTGTTTGTGCTTGTTATGGAAGCCTTCTCACTTCTCATGGCCATTGCAGAGTCCACTGGTGCTATTCATCCCATGCGTAGAGCTGGTTCTGTTTCTCATCTACTTTTTGCTGACGACATGTTAGTATTCTGTTGCACCAATCCCCACTCTCTACATGGACTCAAGAATTTGCTAGACAGTTTTTATCTCCTCTCTGGTCTACAGATTAATTGGGAAAAGAGCTCGGCCATTTTCAGCAAGGGGGTTCGTAATGCGCAATGCTTATCTGAGATTCTAGACATCAAAATGGTATCCTCCTTCACAACTTATTTTGGGCTCCCTCTCTCATCAAACTACCCTAAAGCCTCCATGTCCTCACAGCTTGTTGACAAATGTAAGAAGAGGCTTCTGGGTTGGTCCTCCACTCTACTGTCTATCTCCGGGAAAATTGAATAGGTTCGCTCAGTTATCTACGGTATGGTTGCTTTCTGGATGCAAGCTTACTGTCTTCCGCCTTCTGTTATTAGAGCTATTAACTCTGCATACAAGAAATTCATTTGGGGTAAGTTGAGTAGCTGGGCTTGGAAAGACATGTGTACTCCAAAGAAGGGCGGGGGAGTAGGACTGTTGCACTTGGCGGATTTGAATGTTGCCTCTGGTGTTCGCCTTACTTGGAGAGTCCTCTCTAGTAAGGGCATCTGGGCTCATTATATGAGAAAGCACTATGAAGCCGTGGATAATGGGTTTTATGCAGCACGTGCCACCCCTACCAACTCTGGATCCTGGAAGTTCATTCTCAAGTGCCGTCAAGTTTCGCAACATCTTATTAAATGGACCATTAAAATTGGTAAGTCTACATCATTCTGGTTTGATAACTGGCACACTCAGGGGCCTCTACACCTTCTCCAAGACCCAACCCCCGGCACTGAAATGAAGCGAGTAGTTGACTTTTGGACTGGCGCTGGGTGGTCAGACTATCCGGCTATCCAAGGCATTGGCAACCCACTGCAGCATGTGGCCCTGTGCAAAGGAAGGGAAGAGTGGAACTAGGTTGATGGGCAGAACTGCAACTTGTGGGAGGCTTGGGAGGGAACTCGGGTGCTAGGTCCCTTTTCCCCTACTACGATGCAGTTTGGTACCCGCACCAAGTCCCAAAGATGTCCATGGCTTTGTTGCGGGCTCTTTGAGGTAAGTTACTCACAAGAGATAGGCTTAAACATTGGGGAAATATCACTGATCTGCGCTGTGTCCTTTGTGACCGAAATGTTGAGGAGAGTACTTCACATCTCTACTTTGAATGTGATTACACCAGATATCTCTTAATTAGAAGCTTGCTCAAGCTTGGTCTTTCAAGTATTGCCCCGGTCTCTATTACTAGGGTGTGTGACCTGATCCTTACTAGATATAAGAAAAAGAATCCAGTCAGTGTCCTGCCCAAAACAGTTTTGTCATCAATGGTATAGCACATATGGAAACAGCGTAATAAGCGCATTTTCGAAGGGAAGTCTACAACAAAAACAGCTTTGTTTGAGGAAATTGCATCGGATGTAAAGATATCTCTTATCGCCTTGGATATTGAAGAGGTCTCGGATTGGGGGCTCATAAATGGCTGAGACCCTTTGCCTTTGTATTTTGATATTGGAAAATCTGTTATATTTTGTGTTTCTGGTCTAACAAGTAGTAATAGCTGATGGTAATCTGTTGAGGGTGACGGCGCTTGTGCCCTCTCCCCTCTCTTATTATTATCACTATATCTAACTTGTTTATAGACTATGTACATTTTTTATATATATAAATAAAGACTAACATCATTCGTCAAAAAAATATATGGTCCTGAGCTGACAACGCATGGAATTTTTCCTGCGCTGTCAGCGATTTGAGGCCCTATAAATAATTTTTTTTACATTTTTCTGTATGTTCTAATACTTGTTAACTAGCTCCCCACCAATTTTCAAGTCAATCCAATACCGTTTTAGCCCCCATCCATGTGTTTCAAAAATATAGCTCAAATTCTAAAAGCTACCGGTGCAATCTTTTTGAAACACATGGATGTGGGCTCAAATGGTGTTGGATTGATTTGAAAATTGGTTGGGAAGCTAGTTAATAAGTATTAGAATATACTGCAAAAATAATTTATAAAAAATTGTTTTAGGGCCTCAAATCACTGACAGCGCAGGGAGGCCGAATCTACGCTGTCAGCTCACCTCCATATTCCTCATATATATATATATATATATATATATATATATATATATATATATATATATATATATATATATATAGGGCAATCTTCCATTGCGAAAAAATGGTGCGAAAGCCCGTGCGAAAACATTTTTTTTATTTTTTTGAAATTTTTTTTTTCAAAATTTTTTTTTTTGATGTTTAATCCATACAAATATATACCCCAGGGAAAATAATGGGTGAACCCGTTGGGCATTAGAGCACCCATCCACCCGTTACAAATTTAACGGTCTCAAAACGTGCGAATTTGATGAAATGCCTTGATCGAAGGCCAAATGACATTATTTCTCAACCATTATTTTTTGAGGGGGGTATAACAACATATGATGAGGGTGGAAAAAAGAATTTTTGAAAAAAAAAATTTCAAAAAAAAGATAAAAACATTTTCGCACCGTGCGAAATGTTCTCATTTGAAAATTTTCCTATATATATATATATATATATATATATATATATATATATATATATATATATATATATATATATATATATGTTATGAACGAGAAACAGATTTGGAGAAGGGTTGAGGCTAGGAAACCCCTAGCCTCCTTTATATAGTATTCATAATGGGTACTCATGTGGGTGGATACCCAATAGGCCCAATGGGTCCTATTCATAACACTTCCCCTTATCCAACCAACGTGGTATACTCGACTTTATGAATACTGAATGATTCATTAGTACTACTGAGTATCTTAAAGGGTGGATACTTCTGGATCCAAGTTAAGGGTAACTGCCTCGTTAAAACCCTTAGCTATGGAAAACCCTGTGGGAAAAACCGATAGCGAAGGGAAAAGAGTACAACACTCCATAACTTCCCCTGATTTGGGGATGTGTCGAGGGGTGGATACTTCTGGATCCAGAGTCAATGTGGTTGCCTCATTAAAACCTTGACTATGGAAAACCCTGTGGGAAAAACCACTAGCCAAGGAAAAAGAGTACAACTTTACAGTTGACTCCCCCTAATCTGATCAAGCTTCAGGCTTGCAGATCTCCTATATATCTATACATTTATCTCCTATGTGTCTATACATCCATCTCATCTGCAACATTCCAAAAGCAAAAGTAAAGTACAAGCATCACTCATCTATACAAGTTTCACTCATATAAGGCATTAGCAGAAACTAAAGGAGTGCAAGCAAACTTGGTAGACAGCTCCGCGTCTCAATCGTCATTGTCTGCGAGGTACTTCAGGACCTGGCATTGTATGTTCTTGAGCTGCTCCTTGGGTGATGAGCTTCTCGGGATGGTGGAAGGATGTAGACTTGGAAGGATTCTGTGTAGATCTTCAGGAGGTGGACGTCCCGTTTATGCCATTCATCGCGATGATCTGTAACCTGCATATGCAAATACATTTAACATAGAGGATTTTTCCTCGACCCTTGGAGATAGCGCAGAAGCTACATATCTCTGGTCCAGTGGCGTGCTGGGGGCACTGCACTGTACCTGGCTAATAGCTATACTGCTAACGCTCAAAAGAGACGCATGCAGTTGGCCGGGTAGAAGAGTGTTTCAAAGACACTTAAGGTACTTCTGGACCATATATATTCTTCCCCTCTTCCAGCTAACAGAAAAAGGGTCTTTTAATGTATATCCATACAACCAAATAGGTGTATTTGGTGGATAAAGAAATTAATGTTTCTTCATCAATCATCATTGTATGAAGTTTACATCTTCGGGATGATTAATTAACGTCATCTTCAGGATGATAGTTCATTTCCAGGATAATAGTTCATCTTCGGGATGATTGTTCATCTTCAGGATGATTAATGTTCTGTAAGCATAGACTTTATGCCTAGCTAGGGCTTTCATATCATATCATATCTGATAGATAGGCTTTAATAGATATTTCGGTAATTTCTCTTCAGGAGATCCGATAATATTTTGAGTTATAACAATACTGTTTTTAAGAGGTGCAAACAACAACCTTTTAGTATGAGTCCTTTAAGGATCTTTGTCTAGGTTGTCTTTCCTTTAATCATATTATTAATATGTGTCCCAAAAAGAAAGGAAAGTAAAGAAAAAAAATTTGTACATGCAGTTGAAGAAATTTTATATCGGTGATGTTGTCACATCCAATAGCAACATCAACCAAAAATTCCCTCTTTTTGCCATTCGTTGGGTTACTCCTTGACATAAACTAGTCGATGCATCAGATTCATCTTGTAAGTGAGTTCAGCTCATCTTACTTGATTACTTCCTGGTTTGAGCGATTTATACCTCTAAAGCTATAGCAAATTAAAATGCTTATAGCTAACGATTTTATTTTAATTCTCCTTCAATACTCAGTTATCCCACATGATTTGATATCATTTTTGATACCAGGACTTCAGGTCCAACACCTCATATTTCATAAGTGAGTCCAGCTCACCTTATTATTGCCTCATTCCACATTATTATAATTTGGCCAAATCTCTATATTTGCTTTAGGCAAAGCAGAGTTGTGGAAAAAATATTTTATATTTACCTGGCAAAATGAAATATGAGAGAATTTGTCGACAAAATGTGATCTTTCTTGTCCAAAACTCACCCCGTACGTACTATAATCATTTGATTTCTCCCAGAGGTGTCTTCTTCACGACGCGTTAAAGAAGTGAAGGTTCTGGGACGGGTAAAGAATATGGACAGATCCAGAATTGGTCCTTAGCAACTAAGTTGCAATAAGGTTCTGGATTTGAGCTCACTTTCCTGTGGTGGTATTGTTTTTCGGTCTCCAGGAGTAGATCTCTCTTTTTGGAGCCTAGTGGTATGTCCTCTCATCCATTGAGGATATCCACTTCTGCTACTGGTGGATTGCATCCAATATATTTGGTATGTCAATCCTAGCTGGATTTTTAGTAGCAGGGATGTAAAAGTTTTGACAATATCTATATTGTCAGTAACTATGTCTGATAACTGTTTTAACAGTTTCATAAGTGTGGATCTTCAGGATCTCATCACAATTCATGATAACCAGATCATAGGAATTAATGATTTAAATGGTCATTTGAGCTTCAGGCTCATGGATGATTGTAGTATTTCTGTTGAAGCTGATGCTGGGACATTAAAGTTATGAGGGATCTTCAGGATCTCATCAAATCTTTAAAATAGGGTCATCAATGCACGTCTTAGGAGAAGTGAATTTAAATGCTTCCCCTGTTCAGAGTGCTCAGACTCTATTTATCTGGGATATTTACTTCCGATAAATAGTTCTGTATTTTGATGGTCTATATTGGTGATATGGGGGTGTCTACTCATCATGGCACAATCTATAAGATGTGCTCTAAACGCTTCCCCCGTCAGGGGTTTTCGGAAACTGTTTATATGAGGTGATCAGACTCATATAAATAGGTTCTAAGGATGTGTTTTGATGGTTTACAATGTAATTGCATGTTCCCTTGTGGTCACCTACAACTGGAATTTTAATGGATAAGAAATCCATTTAAATCATTTTAATGATTTATCGTACCCATATTTGGGTGTGAACACAAGCTTCAGGGTGTTCGTTATTTTTCCAGTTGTAAAACATTTAAATTTCCCAGTGTTATCCAAAGTTACCACATTTTTATAAAAGAATGTGGTTGGATAATGACCATTTATTTAGAGGATATATTGATGAGTACACCAAGGGTACATCATCAGTCCGGTTAAGGGAGTGGACGAAGCCTATTTATATCCCTTAAATACTCTCAAGAGACCTAAAGGTCTTCATTATCTTTAATGATGATAGTATATCGTCTTAAATTCATTTGAGGAAGTGTGGAGAGTCAATGTCCATATGAATGGAGATGATCTCATTATCATTTTTCCCTTTTGAATAGGACAATGAAAGTTTCACCCTTTTTGAAGAATCTTCGGGTTCGTCTGGTTGATGATGTCTTGCATCATAAATCCAGGGTGATATCGATCCAAAATTTGGTCGATTCTGGACACTTCTGGTGTTCCAAAATAATTCCTCTTTTGAATTTATGTGGCACTTTTGAAAAGTCCATTAAAATGCTCAAGTTAATTTTGTCCGGTAATAGTTGAACTGTGTTCAAACTGTGAAGGATTATATCTTCACTTTGACTATTGTACGGATCATTTTGGGACAAAGCTTCAGGCTTCATTTATTTCTTGAGTCATTAGGGATTTCGTTTTGACGAATATCCTTTTTGAAACTGTATAAGTTTCAGAGAGTATATGGCATCCTCATTTTTGTTTTTAAAGGGGTATTCAAGATAGCAAAACATACGCAGTAAAAAAATGTATTAAAACTACAAGAGAATAATACTGATGATAAGTCAACAAGTGACATAGTGTGATGTGTGCTCTTGAAAACATACAACAATAATTATGCTCATTTAAGACTTATGTTATGACAATAGATTTGATTTCAAAGTTTATTTGTCCTCGGGGAGTAGCTAAATATACATAAGGTCAATTTAGACTTTCGTCGTTTGACTAGATATGTATGTATTTTTATATGGCATAAGTTAATGCACATCCATGTTTGCAAAAACATTATGGCTCTTATCAGAACTTCCGGTCTGATTTTGGCTTGCCATTGCTTACTCCATGTCGAGGTATATCGTATCTTCCCTTTCCCATTTAATCCAAGACTTCCCCTGTTTTGAGTTTTCCTTATTTTTATTTCAGGTCATGTTTGATCCTGAACTTCCCCTGATTTCAATATTCCTTATTTATAAAGGACAATGAAAATTAGTCTTGCTAAGGAGACATAAGCGGGGGTTTGAGCAAATTATTTATACTTCCACTTTTCTAATTAATAAGGGACTTTTAAAAAGTCTATTTGAATGCTCGAGTATAGCTTCAGGCCATTTACTTGAGTCGTTCAAATTTTATGTGGATAGTTTACCATGCTCAGAGGGGAACAAATAAGTGGGTGCGTAATATATTTCTCACTTATTCATTAAGCCACGACTTCAGGCGTATGCTTATATTCAAGGCTAGAAAAAATCTTTCCTTGTAAAAATAAATGAGAGTACTCTTTTAAAGAGTTTAGCGGTATTATGGAAAACTTCTGGTGTCCATATTGGATTATATAGATCATGGATCTTATATATCTGTTTACCGCAAAGTGTGCATCTTTTATAAAGATAGCAATTATAATTTTCGCATAAACCATCGTATTTATTTTATTAGGGAGAGAGAGTGTTGACTTTTGATTTGATTTTGAACTTCAGGTTCATTTTGTCAAAGTGGATATTAAACTTTTAGAAATCATTATTGTCTTATTGTCATAAATATCGTCATATCATGAGCCCATCATACATATAATGTAAAGCTTTTTAAACTAAAGATTATGTTCAATTGAAATGAAACAAGTATGATGTACACATGCTATTTATATGCTGCAGGCATTTTAAAAAAAAACTTATCGCATGTATATAGTCTAGCAATAGGCGTTGAACTATATTTAAGTGATTTTAGCATGCTTTTTGACAGTTTCATTGTAACATTAACATGGAATTAAAATAATTAACATCCACGCAATTAATGCATAAGCAATGAAAACTAAAATGACTTAGGACTATGGGGATCAGCCAGCCGACACCGAAAGAATGAAGTACAGTCCGAAGTTACATCAAAATAAATGCATGAAAAATAAAGTACAACTCGGGAACTTCAGAGAGAAGCCCATATCTTCATTGAGCGAACGCCTTCAGCTTCTTTTTGGTGTCCTTCGGTCTTCTTTTTACATTTTCATCATCACATACAAAATTTCTCTCAAAAAAAAAGAAAAATTGCAGGAATTTAAAACGGTGTCGGAAACCTGGATGATCCCTAAAAACATAGCCTAATATTGCACATCCACGCAGATAATATATTCGAGACATACAACCACGCAGATAATCAAAACACAGGCATTTAAAATAATTTAAATTTGTGTGCGACGTGCATAAACCATCGTAAATAACCCGTGCACACGTGCACGTGGACTGGGAAAAACAGCCGGAAAGGGGGAGGAATAAAAAGTGGGTGCGTGTGGGGGGAGGGTCCAGGGGCAAAAATGTAAAAATGGAGTTGTATGTGCAAAATTACCTACCTCCTCTCTTATCCCTCAAAATCTCATCTCTTATCTAATTTCTCTTGTCCAAATTCTCTTATTCAATTTCGCTTGATAACATCCATATTTATAGAATAGATATGTATGTATGTATATGTATGTATGTATATGTATACTCTTGTCCAAATCTCTTATCCAATTTCTCTTGTCCAGTTTCTGTTGTCCAATTTCTCTTGATAACATTTCTATTTTATAGAATAGATGTATGTATATGTATGTATGTATATGTATATGTATATATGTATATGTATATTTGTATGTATATACTCTTGTCTAATTTCTCTTGTCCAATTTCTCTTGTCCAATTTCTCTTGTCCAATTTCTCTTATCCAATTTCTCTTGATCAAATCCCTATTATATAGAATAGATGTATATACTCTTGTCCAATTTCTCTTGTCCAATTTCTCTTATCCAATTTCTCTTGATAACATCCCTATTTTATAGAATAGATGTATATACTCTTGTCCAAATTCTCTTATCCAATTTTTCTTGTCCAATTTCTCTTATCCAATTTCTCTTGATAACATCCATATTTTATAGAATAGATGTATATACTCTTGTCCAAATTCTCTTATCCAATTTTTCTTGTCCAATTTCTCTTATCCAGTTTCTCTTGATAACATCTCTATTTTATAGAATACATGTATATACTCTTGTCCAAATTCTCTTATCCAATTTCTCTTGATAACATCCCTATTTTATAGAAAAGATGTATGTATATGTATGTATGTATATGTATGTATGTATATTTATGTATGTATATGTATATCATCTGTATATGTATAAATGTATGTATATTTATGTATGTATATACTCTTGTCCAAATTCTCTAATCCAATTTTTCTTGTCCAATTTCTCTTATCCAATTTCTCTTGATAACATCCCTATTTTTTTTGACAAGTAAGCGATGATATTTATATAAACAAGCAAAAATAATTACAAAACTTCACCACTAGAATTTCCGATAGGTAAAAGGGGAGAGGGGAAGAGGGCACAAGCGCCGTCACCCACTACAACCTAGATAACTATTAGGAAAACATCCCTATTTTATAGAATATATATATATATATATATAATAAAAATGAGGACTTTTTGAATCTTTGTCCTACATGGCATCAAAATATGACTAGGACAAAATGTTTGGAAGAGTGGGGGGCCCAATGGAGTGTGTGTGAGTGGTTGGGTGTAGAGTTGGGTGTTTTGGTGGAACACCCAATCAAAATCCCACCACATTCCCCTTATTTGCAAGTTTGCAATTGTTTTTTCATAAAACCCAAAGACCCCTCATCTTCCCCCTATTTATGGATTTGCAATCGCTCTTTTTCCGCTTTGCACCCGTATTTTTGTGCCCCTGTGATGACTGACCCAGGGTTTCTTTTCGACGTCAGTGTTGCATCCGAGAAACGATTTTCCCTATCGTTCTTGCACTTGGGAGACGACGGCCCATGTCGCCATTTTGCCCGTGAACCGGCTGTCCTCTCGGTTTCGCACCCGAGAGACGACCTTTTTTGAATTCTAAGGACTGAGTAGGACGATATAAAGAGTTGCTGGTATTTGATCTTGCAAAATGGAATCTATTATACATTTGACAACCTTTCTTGAATTATAGGACTGACTAGGTCAAGATAACGAGTGGCTGGGATTTGATCTTGGAAAATTAAAGGTTGAGATGAAGCTTTGAAACCATGAATGTGAGCTTTGAAATTTGGTCCAGCTTTGAAATTTGGTCCAACTTTGAAATGAAGGGAGCTTTGAAACCATGAATGTGAGCTTTGTAATTTGGTCCAGCTTTAAAATTTGGTCCAGCTTTGAAAGCAGCCAGTGAACCAGTTTCATGCCAAAGGTGCTAGGGAAATTTCTTTATACTAATTTGTTGTTCCGCGCCGAATGTGCTCGCTAAAGTTTTTTTGTTGTTCCGTGCCAAATTTGTTGTTCTACGCGAATTTGTTGTTCCACGCCAATGGTGTCCTGTCGAATTTGTTGTTCCGCGCCTAAGGCGCCCGTGCCCCTAAATATTTTTACGCTAATTTGTTGTTCTTTTAAATTTTAATAATTTTTTGGGAAGCAAAGATTTCGCAGGGGAAAATCTTATTTGAACCGTGCCTGCATGCAGGGGGTTTTAACGCTAATTTGTTGTTCTGCGTCGAAGGCGCCAGCGCCAAATTTGTTGTTCTACGCTAATTTGTAGTTCCACGTCGAAGGCACCTGTGTCGATTTTTTTGTTCCGTATCAAAGGCGCCTGCGCCAAATTTGTTGTTCCACGCCGAAGGTGCCCATGCCGCTAAATATTTTTACGCTAATTTGTTGTTCTTTTAAATTTTGGGAAACAATGATTTGGCATGGGAAAATCTTAATTGAACCGTACTCGCAGGCACGGGTTTTTGTTACGCTAATTTGTTATTCTACGCCGAAGGTGCTCGCGCCGAATTTGTTGTTCCGTGCCGAAGGCACCTGTGCCGAATTTGTTGTTTCGTGTCGAAGGCGCGTGTACCGAATTTGTTGTTCCTCGCTGAAGGCGCCCGTGCAGCTAAATATTTTTACGCTAATTTGTTGTTCTTTTAAATTTTCATAATTTTTTGGGAAACAAAGATTTCGCGGGAGAAAATCTTAAATGAACCGTGCCTACAGGCACGGGGTTTTTTACGCAAATTTGTTGTTCAGCGCTGAAGGCGCCCGCGTCGAGTTTGTTGTTTCGTGTTGAAGGTGCCTTCGTCGAATTTGTTGTTCCACGCCGAAGGCGTCCATGCCGCTAAATATTTTTATGCTAATTTGTTACTCTTTTAAATTTTAATAATTTTTTAGGGAACAACGATTTCGTGGGGAAAAATCTTAAATGAACCGTGCTCGCGGACACGGGTTATGACTAGTGTGTGTATATATATGGAGCATTTCGTTTTGGATATGTGTCTCTTTGTTATTTATATGCAAATTGTGATGCACTTCCAATATTATAATGTTGATATTGTGTACATACCCATGTTTTGATGTTATATGTGATAAATTATCAAGTGTGATACTCCATCATTATTAGATTTACTTTTTAAGTATCTCCTAGATGTTTATCGAATTCATAAACTCCTATGTTTTACAAATCTTTTAGCATTAGTTGTTGTTATTTCTCTACTTGTCACTCTTTTTGGATATTGACAAAGTGATAGAGAAATGAACAAAGTAATAATTCATGTGCTATTAGGATTTTTAAACATTTCCATGAATCATATAGTCAAATTTGGATGTTTATAAAAGAGATGGAGATATAAACAAACTTTTTGACAGTAATATGATTCTGGGGGAGTATGATATATTCAATTGGATTTAATATCCCACATTTCAAACCAATTTAATTCTT
Source organism: Scilla litardierei (assembly GCA_030789695.1). Taxonomy (NCBI): domain Eukaryota; kingdom Viridiplantae; phylum Streptophyta; class Magnoliopsida; order Asparagales; family Asparagaceae; genus Scilla; species Scilla litardierei. The sequence continues at coordinate 379,610,807 of CM061142.1, forward strand.
TAATTTCCACTCATGTGTATCATCTACATGACACTCACTTGTGTATACATTCATTTTTATGCTTTTATTCTTATTTAAACAACTTCATGTGATACACATATTATTATAATTCATTTATTTGGCTAACCTGATTGGCATCAATGCAGGACGAGTAAATATTAATTTCATTCAATTATTTATTTTATTTATGTTTTGTTTGTCATCATCAAAAAGGGGAAGAATGTTGAGTATTAGATCCCCAAATTGGTTTTGATGATAAGCAAACATAAATTATTGTGAGTAACTCTTCATTTTGTAGTTAATTAAAGCTTCATCAACGTAAGATTACAGTATAATCAAAAGCGATGTTAAAGTGAAGCAATGACTTGAAGAATTCAAGGAGACGGATTCAAGAACTCAAAGAGCAAGTGAAGATGATTAAAATGTAATTTCTTTATTTCTTCACTCATTTGAGTCTTTAGAATGTTAAGCCTTGATTTATACTTATTAGAAGCAATTACACTTCATGCACATGTCATTAGAATAATCATTAGATGATCACATTGGGCACCTACTTCGTAAATCTCAAATTTGATATTTTAGCCCTAGATCAGATGCCTGATGAAGACCAATCAGACGTCTGAAATGCTTGTTTCATATGCTTAGAAATCCCCTAACTCATTAGACGTCTGAAGTTGATTTCCATACATCTAACAGAGCAATCAGATGTCTGGGAGTTCTACTCCAGACATCTGCTGCATGGGAATATATATTTCCTATTGCAGCTCTTTGTTTGGCTCATGTGGCAGTCGTCTAATGGCTTCTTATCAGATGATTGAATAGTGAGTCATGAAAAACACTCTAGAGGTGGGGTGAATAGGGTGTATGGCAACAAACAAAAAAATTAACCACATCGAAATAATGCAAATCACACAATCACATATCAAAGATGCAAGCACACGTGTATTTAACGGAGTGGCTTCTTGCATAGGCTCCCTGCCTCTACACCGACCCCAAAACCTATGCGGATTTGTAACGGCATGTTTCCGTAGGTACGTATTTCGTAATGCATTAATACTAAAGTGATGATTTATTTAACTATCTGGTTTATGATTTTAGTCTATTAATACATTCATAGCTTGCGCACACGACTTAGTGATCGCATTTATATCTTTCTTAACTTTGGGTTGGTGTCGATTGCACGGGCGAGATGGTAATAATCCAATTATCATAACTAGATCGATTTCTTGGATCAAAACTTCTTCTAATGGATCTTGCTAACCTTAATTATCGTAATTAATTTGATAACGTAATCATGTCATATCTTAACCAAACTGATCAAACCCAATCTTAATCGAATTGAATTTTTGGTTTAAACACCCATCATTTAGTCGACTTCATGGATCAAATCTCGTCTGGGTCTAACGATTAAATCAATTTCATGAAGCAAATCTTATCCTCTTAGTTATTAATAATCTTAACGGGAACGATCCCTCTATACCTGTGTAACGACCAGTTTTTGTAATGACTATTATATATAAATTTTGGGTGTTCTCTCCTTGTGTGCTTTCCCCTGTCAGACGTCCATACGATGAGCTTCATAGCGTCTATATTTTATAGCTAGAGTGATCCTAGAGGCCATAGGGATCTTCCCGAAGCTTCACGCTTCGATTCGGCACTTTTGGTGCATCTTAGTTGGTTCATGAAGGAGAACCAACTGACTAGATTGCAATCTAGTCGGTCGGCAACCCTTCAGGAACCGACTAGTTCATCTTAATAATTTCAGCTGAGTTACTGTTTACGTTTAGTCGGTCTAAGCACATCCTTCGACCGACTAGTTCACAAACTAGTCGGTTAGAACTTGTACTCAGACCGACTAATTCTGAGTTCTTCTGTACAGCCGAGTAACTGTTTGCAGTTAGTCGGTCAAAGAACATCTATCGATCAACTAGTTGTGAAACTAGTCGGTTAGAGTTTCTTCTCAGACCGACTAACTGTCAGTGCTTATTGTTTACCTTATTCGACCCTTAGTCGGTCTATGAACATTCACTGACCGACTAGTTCCCAAACTAGTCGGTTGACGGGCCTTCACAGACCGACTAAATCTGTCTACCCTGTACCAACCATGTTCACTGTTTGTTTTTAGTCGGTCTCAGTTGGACGACCGACCGACTAGTTCCCAAACTAGTCAGTCGACCACTCTTCACTGACCGACTAAATTGACCCAGAACCCCTAGGTTAAGTCGTAGCCGTCGTTTTTATTTCTATTTAAACCATATGCATTTTCTATTCTTTCTTCACTTTTCTTAGCCGATCTTCTTCCTCAATCATCCCCCAACCTTCCTCTTGCCATTCTTCTTCCTCCCGTGCTCCATCGCACCTTCCATTGCACCGGCACCACCCCGTAGGCCACCGGCCGACCCTGAAAACCCAAAATTCTCCTTTTGCTCCAGATTTTCCCCATAATCTCCCATCTCCAGATCTGTTGTTTTGCCACTGCGAGGAATTCCTTTCAACCGTAGTTCCCGGGATCGCTTTTTCCGTTGCCGTGCCAGATCCGATTTGGCGACGGCAATCCGGAATCCAGCGAGATCTTCTCCTACCTGCAGATCCGTAGGCGTCTCGATCTTCGCTTCGTAAACGGTTAGTGAATCTACCCTTAAATTCCCATAACCCACACAATAATTTAGAAAACCCTAATAAAAATGGATTACTAGACGTTATAGGATCCCAATACAAATCCGGATTAGCTTTCGATTCTAATTTCCTGTTTTGCCATAACAGCGAACCCAATTCCAGTAGAATAGCGATCTTGAGACTCGACGATCAACAACCTCGGTACCAGGCAAGTGAAACTTGCCAACCTTGTTTTAGGCCATGTTTTAGGTCATTACCTTGTTTTAGCGTGAAAGAGACTAGACTGTGAAATGATAGTGGCCTAGGCGCAAATTCAAATTCTAGCTTGACAACGAAGCTAGAAATGCCTTGTCATGTCATGTCATGCATTACCTATCATGTTTAATTTCTTTAACGGTATGCAATTTCCATTCGAATATTCGTCATGTGCATCCATCTTACATGTCATCTGTTTGCATGTTGCATCGTAGCACATGCTATACAAATCCGTGTTTCCGGCTAGACACCTGCTATGCGGGCATAACCATACGCCATACTTGTTAAAACACTTCCTGCATGTTTATTCCAGACGCTTTACAGGCTGGAGCCTCACAGCTCCAAGCCTGAGCGGGCCTCGTCTCGCCTCGCCTCCATTTTAGGGAAGCGGGTCGTGACAGGTTTCTTTGGTGGCCCATGCAGGTCTACACTGTAACTATGACTTAATCGGAACAACGATAAGAAATTATAGAATGTCCGATAAACAATTTCGACACCGAGTCATGGGCAGAGAGTCTGATTGTTTCGTTTTCTGTGTCATTAGATGGCTGGAAGACGGAATACCCGTGCTGGTGGTGGTGGTGTGCCCCCTCGTGTTGAGGAGTCGGATCGAGAGCCCACCAATGGGGAGATCATGTGGATGATGCATCAGATGATGCAGGTGCAGCAGGGGATGCTGCAGAATGCCCGGAATGTTTCGCCTGCTCGAGCAGCGCAGCCTGTTCAGAATTTCCCTCGCTTCGAGCCAGGAGCGAAGCAGTTTCGGGAGCTGGGCCCCGCTTACTTTGATGGGACCGAAGGACCTCTAGCTGCGGATGAGTGGACTAGGAACATGGAGGACAACCTGAAGATGTCAAATGTCGGCCCGGCTGGATGGGTTGACTTGGCAAAGAGGCAGCTTAAGGATAATGCTCGGAACTGGCGGGATGCCGAGGAGGAAATGCTGGAGGAGCCGATATCTTGGGCTACTTTCAAGTCCAGATTCGATGAGGAATACTTTTCGAAGGCTGCCAGGAGGGAGATGGCGCATCGCTTCATTGGCCTGAAGCAGGGGAGCTTGACGGTGGACCAGTACCACCAGGAGTTCACCAGGCTGAGCCGTTTCGCAACGAAGATGGTGCAGGATGCTGATGAGAGAGCCCAGAGATTTCTGTAGGGTCTTTCTTTGGATCTTCAGAGCTTTGTGACTTCTTCTGATTTGAAGACCTATCAGAAGGTTCTGATTGCAGCGAAGAGGCAGGAGCAGATCGTGAACCAGAAGAGAGGATGCGCTTCTGGAGCTGGGAAGAGGCCTGTGGAGTAGGCTAGGGTAGTGATGAGACCAGGGTTCAGGCCCAATCAGCCGGTGCAGTTCAAGAGGCCCGGAGGACCTCCTACTCAGAAGACTTGCCATTTCTGTGGCAAGATTGCGCATGTCAAGGATCAATGCCAGAAGATGTTGGGACAGTGCTTGGTTTGTGGAGATCATGCACATGTTATGAGGGACTGTCCGAAGTCCAAGCAGTCTTGGAAGGGACCTGTTGCAGCTCAGCCATTACAGTAGAGGGCACTTGTACCTGCTGGACGTGGAGCGCCTCTCGTTCCGCAGAGGCAGGCTTTTCAGCAGGCTGTTCAGCCGAGGAGGCAGGCCTTCCTGATGACTGCAGTGGAGACTGAGGCGGTGGATGAGGTTATTGCAGGTAACCCTCAGTCTAGTGTTTCTTTCCTTAGTTAGTCTTGTTGTTGGAATTTGTTTTGCTGCTTGTTTTGTTTGCTAGAATAGGATTTGATTGTTAGATTGCTTGTTAGGTGTGATTTTGGTTTGCATGTTTCCTGCACGAGTCCTCTTCGACTGTGGTGCTTCGATGTGCATTATTTCCCGGAGCATCATGGAGAAGCATTCCTTGTCGACTTCCCCTCTTCCCAAGAGTTGGGACATCGTTACAGGAAATGGTGTGGTCTCGGTGCATCGTGGTTGCAATTCTTGCCCTTTGGTGGTCTGTGGACATGAGCTCTTGTAACGACTGCTTTTCATGTATCTGGATTTAATATAATATAATATATGTTTTGGTGGATTTTCTCCTCTTGTGTGGTTTTCGTCTCCGTAGATTTCCTTTTCGATCGATTCGTCGTGTTTTCTCGTTTCTTCCTTAGGATTGTCGATTTCGAAGTATGTCATTCGTGACGGACTTCATAACGGTCGTATCTAACTATTAGATCAAGCCTAGGAGTCTTAGGAATCGATCCCGGGGCCCGCGCTCCGTATCGGAACTTTTGGTGCTCATTAGACGGTGTAAGAAGGGCCACCGACCGACTAGATGACGATCCAGTCGGTCGGCAATCCTTCTTGGACCGACTAGTTGGCTTTCTAAATTTCTCAGGAGTTACTGTTTATCGTTAGTCGGTCTAAGAACGTTGGTTGACCGACTAGGTTGCAAACTAGTCGATCGGCAATGCTTCTTTAACCGACTAACACATCATCTTAATTTTAGTTGAGTTACTGTTTACTCTTAGTCAGTCTAAGAATGTTCATCGACCGACTAGATGCTAAACTAGTCGGTCAGTATTTGTTCATGGACCGACTAACTCTAAAATCCTATTTTCGTTCAGGAGTTACTGTTTGCACTTAGTCGGTCTGCGTTGGTCGACCGACCGACTAGTTACCAAACTAGTCGGTCAGTGGTTGCTCTTTGACCGACTAACCAGTGTTGAAACCCTAATTTCTGGGCAGCCGCCAGCCCATCCTATTTAAACCCAACCCAAATGATTTCATCTTCTCCAACACAACCCAAAACCCTAAAATCTTCCCCCTTGAGCCCCCATCTTCCTCCAAGCTTCATTTCTCCATTCCAAGCCTCAAATCCATCATCCAAACCATCCATTCACTCCATCTACCTCTCATCTTCCCCAAAATCTCACCAAAACCCATCAAAATCCCCAAATCCCCCAAAACCCTAGTTTCCCCAAACTTCTCCAATCTTTTCCAGATCTGATCCTAGGGTTCCCCGGAGTGTTTCTTCCGTCTCCTCTTGGTAAGAAATCGATCTACCATTGTTTTTCTTAACCTATTTATATTTGTATGAAACCCTAATATAATTTCATGTTATTTGATGATTGTTCCCCCAAAACAGCGATTTCCCCGTAGATTGGCATCCGTGTGACGAAGTGATCGTCATCCCCGGTGCTAAGAAAGTGAAACTTGCCACCTAGGGTTTAGGCCATGTTTTAGGCCGTTTTCTTATGGTAGGCATAAAAGAGGCTAGGCGACGAAATGATACTCGCCTAGGCGCAAATTGGGGAACTAGCTTGACAACGAAGCTAGTTCCAACACATATAGCATGTTGCACAATTTCCATGTCATGTTTACTTTCCATTAACGGTACGCAAATTAATTGTCATGTCATTGCATTTCTTTAAGTGTTTCTGTGATTGCGTAGCTTTGCTACAAATGCTTGTGTTCCTGGCTCGTGTTCCAGAAGCGGGCCATGTGTTGGTTGATAGCCAATGCCCGAATTGCGTGTTTCCGGCTAGGTGCACCCCTACGCCAAATGTTTAATAATGCGAGCTCATGTGCGGGGCAACCCCAGGCTCACTAGCTGAGTTCATTGTGCGGGGACCCTGGCTCCATTACTTGTGGGTATTGGGGGTATGAGTTAAGCGGCCAATCAACTGGGAGTCTGCCCGATCAGCAACTGCAGTGGTAAGGCGTAAACTCTTGGGTTTGGGGTAGTTGTTAAGCGGTCAATCAGCGAATGTAAAACCATCCAGCTGTAAGGCGTAAACATCTACAAAACAACGTGAATAGTGAATTGGTTGAGATTGATAGTAGCGTGGCTACTCTTGTCTTGTCTTGTCTTGTCTTGTCCCGATGATTGTTCTCTTGTACAAATTGTCTTGCCATGTTTTAATTATGCACTCATGTTATAACTGCCATGCCATGCTTACTAAACTGCTAGGTTGCTAGTTGCCTTACTTTCAGTTTCCTTGCCCAAGTCTTTTAGACTTGCTGACATGTGCCCCTTTACTATTTTGGGTGACACATGTTAGATCCTGAGCCTGAGTACCTTGTTGAGGACGAGGTGTTTGCTGACGCCGAGCCCGAGCTTGTGTTTGACGGGGAGTACGTGGACACTGGGGACCAGTCCTAGTGTCTTCGTTGTGTTTTACTTTTGTTAGACAGTTGTTTTGTTATCGGTGCGTAGCACCTATACTTGTTGTTGTCGTTTCTTTGTTGGCCTTGTTCTGGGCCTTTAGACTCTTTCCTTTTAGCCTGGTGGCTTTTCTGGATGTTGGACTTATGTTGATGTTGGACAATTTATGAGATGTGAATTTTATTTCAGTCTCTCCTTGTGTTATTATTGTTATTCCGTTGTGGTTACAGGGACCTGCTTATATTTTATTGACGCTTATCGGGTTTGGGGCTTCACAGCTCCACTCCCGTGCGGACCTTTTCACGTCTCGCCTCCATTTTAGGGAAGCGGGTCGTGACAGGTTTTGTTGGTGGCCCATGCAGGTCCTTCTGTAACTGCGATTTTTGGAATAGCGATAATAATATTAGAATTTCCAATAAACTAAGTTCGACGTCTGATGTCATAATCTATGAGTCTAATCTGATTCGTTTTCTGTGTAACTAGATGGCAGGAAGACGTTTCACCCGTGGTGGGGGTAGTGGCGCGGTCCCTCATGATGAGGAGCCTGAGCGGGAACCCACCAGCGGTGAGATGATGCGGATGATGATCCAGATGATGCAAGTGCAGCAGGGCGTGCTTCTGCAAGTCCAGAATGCTCCACTTGCTCGAGCTGCCCGGGCTCTTCCGGATGCCCCTCGCTCTGAGCCAGGAGCGAAGCAATTTCGGGAGCTGGGTCCCGCATATTTTGATGGTTTTGAGGGTCCTCTGGCTGCCGATGAGTGGATTCGGAACATCGAGGACAATCTGAAGATGGCCAAGATCACCCCGGCTGGATGGGTTGATTTGGCGAAGAGGCAACTCAAGGATAATGCTCGGAATTGGTGGGATGCGGAAGAGAAGATGTTGGTGGAGCCGATAGCTTGGGCTTTTTCAAGACCAGATTTGAGGGTGAGTTCTTTCCGAAGGCTGCCAGGGGAGGAGATGCTGCAGCGTTTTATCAATCTGAAGCAAGGGAACTCGTCGGTGGACATGTATCATCAAGAGTTCATGAGGCTGAGTCGGTTTGCACCGAAGATGGTGCAGGACGCTGAGGAGAAGGCTCAGAGGTTCCTGCAGGGGCTTGCTTCGGAGCTCCAGAGTTTTGTGACCTCCTCTGACCGGGAATCTTATCAGAAGGTTCTGGTAGCGGCTAAGAGGCAGGAGCTGCTCGTGAACCAGAGGAGGGGGTCTGTTGTTGGTGCTGGGAAAAGGCCTGTGGAACAGGCGAGGGCTGTGGTTAGACCTGGATTCAGGCCTAATCAGTCCGCTCAGTTTAAGAGGCCAGGAGGGCCTATTCTGAAGTCTTGCCATTTCTGCGGCAAGCCTGGCCTCGTCAAGGATCAGTGTCGGAAGCTTTTGGGCCAGTGTCTGATTTGTGGAGATGCTACCCATGCCACGAAGGATTGTCGGCATGCGAATCAGCTGCGGAGGGCTCCTGTTGCAGCACAGCCGTTGCAGCAGCGAGCGTCTGTTCCTGCTGGTCGTGGGGCAGCTCTTGTTCCGCAGGGGTAGGCTTTTCGGCAGGCAGTTCCGTCGAGGAGGCAGGCTTTTCTGATGACCGCTGCGGAGAGCGAGGCTGTGGATGAGGTTATCGCAGGTAAACCTCACTCTAGCTGTTACTTTCCTAGCTGGTTTTGATTGTTAGATTGTGTTGTTTGCTTGAACATGGTTGTTTGCTAGACTAGGGTTTGATTGTTAAATTGCTTGTTAGGTGTGGTTTTGGTTTGCACATTTCCTGTACGGGTCCTCTTTGACTCTGGTGCATCGATGTGCATTATTTCTCGGAGCTTCGTGGAGAGGCATTCCTTATCGACGTCCCCTCTACCCAAGAGTTGGAATATCGTTACAGGGAATGGTGTGGTCTCGGTGCATCGTGGTTGAGATTCTTGCTCGTTGGTGGTCTGTGGACATGAGCTTTTTGCTGATTTCATTGTCCACGACATCATCAACTATGATGCAGTTCTTGGGATGGACTGGCTTGCGAGCTTCTATGCTACGATCGACTGTCGGAGAAAGAAGGTGGTGTTCGAGATTCCCGGACATCCCGTATTTGAGTTCAGTCGTGGTAGCAGTTCGCTTGGTCCTGTCAGATTTCGGGCCAGGCCGGTGGAGGCTGTGGCTATGCAGATGGAGCTGGAGTGGCCAGCTGTGGTGCGTGATTTTGGCGACGTCTTCCCCGAGGAGATGTCTGGTTTGCCGCCTGATCGGGCTTTGGAATTCTCTATCGATCTCGTTCCAGGTGCGCAGCCGATTTCGAAGGCGCCGTATCGTATGGCACCTGCAGAATTGGAAGAGTTGCGGAAGCAGTTGGATGAGCTTTTGCAGAAGGGTTATATTAATCCTAGCGTGTCTCCGTGGGGAGCACCGGTGTTGCTGGTTAAGAAGAAGGATGGTTCGCATCGCATGTGCGTGGATTATCGGGAGTTGAATGCGATGACCATTAAGAATAAATACACGTTGCCTCGCATCGATGATATTTTTGATCAGCTTGGAGGTTCGAGGGTGTTTTCAAAATTGGATTTGAGGAGTGGTTACCATCAGTTGAAGGTGAAGAAGGGAGATGTTCCGAAGACAGCGTTCAGGACGAAGTATGGACACTATGAGTTCGTTGTTATGCCTTTTGGCGTAACTAACGCGCCCGCAGTTTTCATGAATCTGATGAACCTGATTTTCTACGACTTTTTGGATAAGTTTGTCGTTATCTTTATTGACGACATTCTGATCTATTCGAAGTCGGAAGAAGAGCATGCCTCGCACTTAAGGACGGTGTTGGAGATTTTGAGGAAGCATCGTTTGTATGCTAAGTTTTCAAAGTGCGAGTTTTGGCTGGATAGAGTTGCTTTTCTCGGGCATGTGGTGACTGGAGATGGTATTTCAGTGGATCCCGAGAAGATTAGGGCCATCAGAGAGTGGCCTGTTCCGTCGTCTGCGTCTGAGATTCGGAGTTTTCTTGGACTTGCTGGTTATTATCGGCGATTCATTAAGGACTTTTCTCGTATTGCTGAGCCGATGACCAGGTTGACGCGGAAGGATGTTGCTTTTGTTTGGTCGGGTGATTGTGAGAGTGCTTTTGGTGTTCTGAAGGAGAGGTTGACGACTGCCCCTATTCTGGCTGTGCCTGATCGTAGCGGTGGATTTGAGATCTTTTGCGATGCTTCTAGCAAGGGTCTCGGTTGTGTGTTGCATCAGCATGGGCACGTTGTGGCGTATGCGTCTCGTCAGCTTAAGGTTCATGAGAAGAATTACCCGACGCATGATTTGGAGTTGGCTGCCGTTGTGTTTGCTCTTAAGATTTGGAGGCACTTCTTGCTGAGTGAGAAAGTGAAGATTTTCACCGATCACAAAAGCTTGAAGTATATTTTCACTCAGAAGGAGCTTAACATGCGACAGCGTCGATGGTTGGAGCTTATGGCGGATTATGATATTGATTTGCAGTTTCACCCTGGCAAGGTGAATGTGGTTCCAGATGCTTTGAGTAGGCTTCCAGCAGTGATGATTTTGACCTTGCAGTGGAGATTGCAGCAGGATTTTTGCGAGTCTGGCGTGGAGATTGTTCTTCCTGGAGAGGCTTCGTCGTTGATGTACATGCAGGTACAGTCGACGATCGTGGATCAGATTAAGGCTGGCCAGGCTGAGGATCCGAAGCTGGTGAAGATTCGACAGCAGGTGGAAGCCGGTCTGCGGACTGACTTTTTGATTCATGAGGATGGCTCGCTGAGGTTCGGAGCCAGGCTGTGTGTGCCGGCTGGGGATATTAGAGAGGAGCTGATGGTGGAGGCACACAGTTCGCCGTATTCTGTGCATCCTGGTGGCACCAAGATGTACCAGGATCTTCGTCTGAATTATTGGTGGCATGGCATGAAGAGGAGCGTGGCTCGGAGTGTAGCCAAGTGCTTGGTTTGCTAGCAAGTGAAGGCGGAGCATCAGCGTACGGCCGGGTTGCTACAACCGCTTCCGATTCCGGAGTGGAAGTGGCAACACATCACTATGGATTTCGTGACTGGACTACCTCGGAGTCCGAAGCAGAATGACGCGATTTGGGTGAGCGTCGATCGATTGACCAAATCGGCGCACTTTATTCCATTCCGAGTGGGACAGTCCACTGAGGCGCTAGCAAGGAGATATAGGGAGGTAAAATTCTTTTACTCTCCGTTTTATTTCCTTTTCCTAGTTTGGATAGTGATGTAACGTGAATCGTGCAGGAGGTTGTGCGACTTCATGGAGTCCCCGTGAGTATCGTGTCTGACAGAGACACAAGATTCACATATCAGTTCTGGCAGAGTTTGCAGAAGAGCTTGGGTACGCGTCTGAGTTTCAGCACGGCGTACCATCCACAGACGGATGGCCAATCCGAGAGGACGATTCAGATTTTGGAAGACATGCTAAGGGCGTGCATGTTGGATTTCAAGGGTTCGTGGGAGGACCATCTGCATTTGGTGGAGTTCTCTTACAACAACAGCTTCCAGGCGAGTATTGGCATGGCGCCTTTCGCCGCTCTTTATGGGAGGAAATGTCGATCACCATTGAGTTGGGATGACGTTGGTGATCGGGAGTTGTTGGGACCTGAGATGATCGTGGAGGCCGTGGATGTCGTCAGGAATATTCGGGAGAGGTTGAGAATTGCTCAGGACCGTTTTAAGCATTGGGCGGATGCTAAACGTCGTCCTTTGGAGTTTCAACCGGGCGACCATGTGTTCTTGAAGATTTCCCCGAATCGTGGTGTGATTCGTTTCGGGAAGCGTGGAAAGTTGAGCCCGCGATACATTGGACCGTTTGACGTTTTGGAGAGGGTTGGCGAGGTAGCTTATCGCTTGGCCTTGCCACCATCTTTGGAAGGAGTTCACAATGTTTTCCATGTGTCGCAGCTTCGTCGATACATTAGCGATCCGTCTCATGCGGTAGATTTTTCGGAGATTACTGTTCGCCCCGATATGACGTATGACCAGCATCCAGTGCAGATTCTGGACAGGCGTCAGAAATCGCTTCGGAACAAGATTGTCAATCTTGTGAGGGTGATGTGGCGACACGGCTCACCTGGAGAGTCTACTTGGGAGAATGAGGATGAGATGCGAGAGCGTTTCCCACTTTTGTTTCCGGACTCGTGAGTATTTGGAATTCCGAGGACAGAATTTTTCTTAAGTTGGGGAGGATGTAACGACTGCTTTTCATGTATCTGGATTTAATATAATATAATATATGTTTTGGTCGATTTTCTCCTCTTGTGTGGTTTTCGTCTCCGTAGATTTCCTTTTCGATCGATTCGTCGTGTTTTCTCGTTTCTTCCTTAGGATTGTCGATTTCGAAGTATGTCATTCGTGACGGACTTCATAACGGTCGTATCTAACTATTAGATCAAGCCTAGGAGTCTTAGGAATCGATCCCGGGGCCCCGCGCTCCGTATCGGAACTTTTGGTGCTCATTAGCCGGTGTAAGAAGGGCCACCGACCGACTAGATGACGATCCAGTCGGTCGGCAATCCTTCTTGGACCGACTAGTTGGCTTTCTAAATTTCTCAGGAGTTACTATTTATCGTTAGTCGGTCTAAGAACGTTGGTTGACCGACTAGGTTGCAAACTAGTCGGTCGGCAATGCTTCTTTAACCGACTAACACATCATCTTAATTTTAGTTGAGTTACTGTTTACTCTTAGTCGGTCTAAGAACGTTCATCGACCGACTAGATGCTAAACTAGTCGGTCAGTATTTGTTCATGGACCGACTAACTCTAAAATCCTATTTTCGTTCAGGAGTTACTGTTTGCACTTAGTCGGTCTGCGTTGGTCGACCGACCGACTAGTTACCAAACTAGTCGGTCAGTGGTTGCTCTTTGACCGACTAACCAGTGTTGAAACCCTAATTTCTGGGCAGCCGCCAGCCCATCCTATTTAAACCCAACCCAAACGATTTCATCTTCTCCAACACGACCCAAAACCCTAAAATCTTCCCCCTTGAGCCCCCATCTTCCTCCAAGCTTCATTTCTCCATTCCAAGCCTCAAATCCATCATCCAAACCATCCATTCACTCCATCTACCTCTCATCTTCCCCAAAATATCACCAAAACCCATCAAAATCCCCAAATCCCCCAAAACCCTAGTTTCCCCAAACTTCTCCAATCATTTCCAGATCTGATCCTAGGGTTCCCCGGAGTGTTTCTTTCGTCTCCTCTTGGTAAGAAATCGATCTACCGTTGTTTTCTTAACCTATTTATATTTTTATGAAACCCTAATATAATTTCATGTTATTTGATGATTGTTCCCCCAAAACAGCGATTTCCCCGTAGATTGGCATCCGTGTGACGAAGTGATCGTCATCCCCGGTGCTAGGCAAGTGAAACTTGCCACCTAGGGTTTAGGCCATGTTTTAGGCCGTTTTCTTATAGTAGGCGTAAAAGAGGCTAGGCGACGAAATGATACTCGCCTAGGCGCAAATTGGGGAACTAGCTTGACAACGAAGCTAGTTCCAACACATATAGCATGTTGCACAATTTCCATGTCATGTTTACTTTCCATTAACGGTACGCAAATTAATTGTCATGTCATTGCATTTCTTTAAGTGTTTCTGTGATTGCGTAGCTTTGCTACAAATGCTTGTGTTCCTGGCTCGTGTTCCAGAAGCGGGCCATGTGTTGGTTGATAGCCAATGCCCGAATTGCGTGTTTCCGGCTAGGTGCACCCCTACGCCAAATGTTTAATAATGCGAGCTCATGTGCGGGGCAACCCCAGGCTCACTAGCTGAGTTCATTGTGCGGGGACCCTGGCTCCATTACGTGTGGGTATTGGGGGTATGAGTTAAGCGACCAATCAACTGGGAGTCTGCCCGATCAGCAACTGCAGTGGTAAGGCGTAAACTCTTGGGTTTGGGGTAGTTGTTAAGCGGCCAATCAGCGAATGTAAAACCATCCAGCTGTAAGGCGTAAACATCTACAAAACAACGTTAATAGTGAATTGGTTGAGATTGATAGTAGCGTGGCTACTCTTGTCTTGTCTTGTCTTGTCCCGATGATTGTTCTCTTGTACAAATTGTCTTGCATTATTTCCCGGAGCATCATGGAGAAGCATTCCTTGTCGACTTCCCCTCTTCCCAAGAGTTGGGACATCGTTACAGGAAATGGCGTGGTCTCGGTGCATCGTGGTTGCAATTCTTGCCCTTTGGTGGTCTGTGGACATGAGCTCTACACTGATTTCATCGTCCACGACATCATCAACTATGATGCTGTCCTTGAGATGGATTGGCTTGGGAGTTTCTATGCCACGATCGATTGCCGGAGGAAGAAGGTAGTGTTCGAGATTCCAGGCCATCCTGTGTTCGAGTTCAGCCGAGGCAGCAGTTCGCTTGGTCTGGTCAGGTTTCGGGCCAAGACGATGGAGATCATTGCTATGCAGATGGAGCAGTGTAGACCTGCGGTAGTGCGTGACTTCGACGACGTCTTCCCCGAGGAGATGTCTGGATTGCCGCCCAATTGAGCTCTCGAGTTTTCGATCGATCTTATTCCGGGAGAGCAGCCTATCTCGAAGGCGCCCTATCGCATGACACCAGCAGAATTGGAGGAATTACGGAAGCAGCTGTACGAACTTCTTCAGAAGGGTTACATTATTCCCAGTGTGTCTCCGTGGGGAGCACCGGTCTTGCTGGTGAAGAAGAAGGACGGTTCGCATCACATGTGTGTGGACTATCGGGAGTTGAATGCGGTGACCGTCAAGAATCGATATCTGTTGCCTCGTATTGATGACATTTTTGATCAGCTTGGAGGATCGACGGTATTCTCTAAGTTGGATCTGAGGAGTGGTTATCACCAGCTGAAGGTGAGGAAGGAAGATGTTCCGAAGACAGCGTTAAGGACAAAATATGGACACTACGAGTTCGTGGTAATGCCTTTCGGTGTAACCAACGCACCCGCAGGTTTTTATGAATCTGATGAATTTGATCTTCTATGACTTTTTAGACAAGTTTTTCGTTATCTTCATTGACGACATTCTAATCTACTCGAAGTCAGAGGAGGAGCATGCGTCGCACTTGAGGACAGTGTTTGAGATCTTGAGGAAGCATCGGTTGTATGCTAAGTATTCCAAGTGCGAGTTTTGGCTGGACAGAGTTGCTTTTCTCGGGCATGTGGTGGCAGGAGATGGTATTTCAGTGGATCCCGAGAAGATTAAGGCTATCAGAGAGTGGCCTGTTCCGCATTCAGCGTCTGAGATCCGGAGTTTCCTTGGATTGGCTGGTTATTATCGGCGGTTCATTAAGGACTTTTCCCGGATTGCTGAGCCGATGACCAGACTGACGCGGAAGGATGTACCATTTGTTTGGTCTGATGGCTGTGATGAGGCTTTTGGTGTTCTGAAGGAGAGGCTGACGACTGCCCCTGTTCTTGCTGTGCCGGATCGGAGTGGAGGATTCGAGATCTTTTGCGATGCTTCTGGCAAGGGTCTCGGTTGTGTACTGCATCAGCATGGGCACGTGGTAGCGTATGCTTCAAGTCAGCTTAAGACACATGAGAAGAATTACCCGACGCATGACTTGGAGTTGGCAGCAGTCGTGTTTGCGCTGAAGATTTGGAGGCACTTCCTGCTGAGTGAGAGGTGTGAAGATCTTCACCGATCACAAAAGCTTGAAGTACATTTTCACTCAGAAGGAGCTCAACATGCGACAGCGTCGGTGGTTGGAGCTCATGGCAGACTATGAGATCGATCTGCAGTATCACCCGGGCAAAGTGAATGTGGTTCTGGATGCACTGAGTAGGCTTCTAGCGGTGATGTTGTTGACTTCACAGTGGAGATTGCAGCAGGATTTTTACGAGTCTGGTATTGAGATTTTCCTTCCTGGAGAGGCTTCTTCGTTGATGTGTATGCAGATACAGTCGACAATCGTGGATAGGATCAAGGCTGGACAGGCTGAAGATGCTAAGCTGGTAAAGATACGGGAGTTGGTGGAAGCCGGTCTGCGGACTGACTTCTTGATTCATGAGGATGGTTCGTTGAGATTTGGAGCCAGGTTGTGTGTACCAGTTGGAGACATCAGAGAGGAGTTGTTGGTTGAGGCACACAGTTCGACGTACTCTGTACATCCTGGTGGGACCAAGATGTATAAGGATCTTCGTCTGAACTATGGGTGGCATGGTATGAAGAGGAGCGTGGCTCGGAGTGTAGCCAAGTGTTTGGTTTGCCAGCAGGTAAAGGCGGAGCATCAGCGTACGGCAGGGTTGCTACAACCGCTTCCGATTCCAGAGTGGAAGTGGCAACACATCACTATGGACTTTGCGACTGGACTGCCTCGGAGTCCGAAGCAGAATGACGTGATTTGGGTGATCGTAGACCGATTAACCAAATCCGTGCACTTTATTCCTTTCCAAGTGGGACAGTCCACAAAGACGCTAGCGAGGAGATATATGGAGGTAAATCTTTTTACTCTCCGTGTTTATTTCTTTTCCTAGTTTAGATAGTGATGTAACGTGAATCGTGCAGGAGATTGTACGACTTCACGGAGTCCCTGTGAGTATCATGTCAGACAGAGACACGAGGTTCACATCTCAGTTCTGGCAGAGTCTGCAGAAGAGCCTGGGTACGAGTCTGAGTTTCAGCACGGCGTACCATCCGCAGACAGATGGCCAGTCCGAGAGGACGATCCAGATCTTGGAGGACATGTAGAGGGCGTGTATGTTGGACTTTAAGGGATCTTGGAGGACCCACCTTGTTGAGTTTGCCTACAATAACAACTACCAGGCGAGTATTGGCATGGCACCTTTCGCCGTGCTATATGGGAAGAAATGTCGATCGTCACTGAGCTGGGATGACATTGGGGATCGGGAGCTGTTAGGACCTGAGATGATCGTGGAGGCTGTGGATGTTGTGAGGAACATACGGGAGAAGCTGAGGAATGCTCAGGACCGTTTCAAGCATTGGGCAGATGCTAAACGGCGTCCTTTGGAGTTTCAGCCAGGTGACCATGTGTTCCTGAAGATTTTCCCGAATCGAGGAGTGATTCGCTTTGGGAAACAAGGGAAGCTGAGCCCGAGATAAATTGGACCATTTGACATTCTGGAGAGAGTTGGCGAGATAGCCTACCGCTTAGCCTTACCGCCATCTTTGGAAGGAGTTCACGATGTCTTCCATGTGTCGCAGCTTCGTCGGTACATCAGCGATCCATCTCACGCTGTGGTTTTCTCGGAGATCACCGTTCACCCCGATCTGACGTATGACCAGCAGCCAGTGCAGATTTTGGACAGGCGTCAGAAGTCACTTTGGAACAAGACCGTCGATCTTGTTAGGGTGATGTGGCGACACAGCTCGCCAGGAGAGTCTACTTGGGAGAGAGAAGACGAGATGAGAGAGTGTTACCCACTTTTGTTCACTGACACGTGAGTGTTAGGAAATTCTGAGGACGGAATTTTTCTTAAGGTGTGGAGGATGTAACGACCGGTTTTTGTAATGACTATTATATATAAATTTTGGGTGTTCTCTCCTTGTGTGCTTTCCCCTGTCATACGTCCTTACGATGAGCTTTATAGCGTCTATATTTTAGAGCCAGAGTGATCCTAGAGGCCATAGGGATCTTCTCAAAGCTTCGCGCTTCGATTCGGCACTTTTGTTGCATCTTAGTTGGTTCATAAAGGAGAACCAACCGACTAGATTGCAATCTAGTCGGTCGGCAACCCTTCAGGAACCGACTAGTTCATCTTAATAATTTCAGCTGAGTTACTGTTTATGTTTAGTCGGTCTAAGCACATCCTTCGACCGACTAGTTTCCAAACTAGTCGGTTAGAACTTGTACTCAGACCGACTAATTCTGAGTTCTTCTGTACAGCCGAGTTACTGTTTGCAGTTAGTCAGTCAAAGAACATCTATCGACCGACTAGTTGTGAAACTAGTCGGTTAGAGTTTCTTCTCAGACCGACTAACTGTCAGTACTTATTGTTTACCTTATTCGACCCTTAGTCGGTCTATGAACATTCACCGACCGACTAGTTCCCAAACTAGTCGGTTGACGGGCCTTCACAGACCGACTAAATCTGTCTACCCTGTACCAACCTTGTTCACTGTTTGTTTTTAGTCGGTCTCAGTTGGACGACCGACTGATTAGTTCCCAAACTAGTCGGCCGACCACTCTTCACTGACCGGCTAAATTGACCCAGAAACCCTAGGTTAAGTCGTAGCCGCCGTTTTTATTTCTATTTAAACCCTATGCATTTTCTATTCTTTCTTCACTTTTCTTAGCCGATCTTCTTCCCCAATCATCCCCCAACCTTCCTCTTGCCATTCTTCTTCCTCCCGTGCTCCATCTCACCTTCCATTGCGCCGGCACCACCCCGTAGGCCGCCGGCCGACCCCGAAAACCCAAAATTCTCCTTTTGCTCCAGATTTTCCCCACAATCTCCCATCTCCAGATCTGTTGTTTTGCCGCTGCGAGGAATTCCTTTCAACCGTAGTTCCCGGGATCGCTTTTTCCATGGCCATGCTAGATCCGATTTGGCGACGGCAATCCGGAATCCAGCGAGATCTTCTCCTACCTGCAGATCCGTAGGCGTCTCGATCTTCGCTTCGTAAACGGTTAGTGAATCTACCCTTAAATTCCCATAACCCACACTATAATTTAGAAAACCCTAATAAAAATGGATTACTAGACATTATAGGATCCCAATACAAATCCGGATTACCTTTCGATTCTAATTTCCTGCCATAACAGCGAACCCAATTCCAGTAGAATAGCGATCTCAAGACTCGACGATCAACAACCTCAGTACCAGGCAAGTGAAACTTGCCAACCTTGTTTTAGGCCATGTTTTAGGTCATTACCTTGTTTTAGCGTGAAAGAGACTAGACTGTGAAATGATAGCGGTCTAGGCGCAAATTCAAAATCTAGCTTGACAACGAAGCTAGAATTGCCTTGTCATGTCATGTCATGCATTTCCTATCATGTTTAATTTCTTTAACGGTACGCAATTTCCATTCGAATATTTGTCATGTGCATCCATCTTACATGTCATCTGTTTGCATGTTGCATCGTAGCACACACTACAAATCCTTGTACAAATCTGTGGCTAGGCACCTGCTATGTGGGCATAACCCTATGCCATACTTGTTAAAACACTTCCTGGCTCGTGATCCAGAAGCGAGCATTCCATGTTCGGGGGTAAGGCCCTGTCTCGATACATGTGGAGGGGTAGGGATAAACGGTCACTTGAGCGTAAGAGTTGGCCCGTACAGCCACTCTAGCCAAAGGGCGGAATCTCTGTGCACGACGTGCTTTACATACTTGTCCTTGTCCTTGTGAATGTTACATGTACCATGCCATGTTAATCGTTTCCATGCCATGCTCACCTGCCATGTTATAATTCATGTCATGTTAAAACTGATGTTAACTTTACTTGCTGCTCTTATCGCATAAAATGTCATGTCATACTATACTCTAGAACTGCAAGGTTGTTTCTACTTGTCCATAGTTTCCTTGCACAAATTCTTGTAGACTTTGCTGACATGTGCCCATTCTCTTTGGGTGACGCTTGTTAGTTGCTGAGCCGGAGTCTGCTGTTGAGGGCGACGAGTTCGTGGAGTTCGTGCCCGATCCTGTTGCTGACGTCGAGTACGAGGACACCGGTGACCAGTCCTAGTGTTTCTTCGCAGTTCTTCCTTTAGTTGTTGTTTGTCGATGAGTAGCACCTTTTTGTTAGTCGTTATCTTATTAGCCATGCTGGGCCTTTTCTTTCAAACTCTTTTTGTTTGCCTGGTGGCATTTCTACGGTTGTTGAACTTTATCTGGACTTTGAGATTATTATTTGATATTATCCGTCTCTTTCTATTATTGTTATCTTTGTTCCATGTCGCATTACACAGACCTGCGTGTTTATTCCAGACGCTTTACAGGCTGGATCCTCATAGCTCCAAGCCCGAGCGGGCCTCGTCTCGCCTCGCCTCCATTTTAGGGAAGCAGGTCGTGACAACCTGTTATAATCCTAAACAATTCTAACAAAATCTAATATCTAGACTGAATCGTTCTCCAATCAAAGCAAATCCCAATAATTTGACCAAATCGAAAAAATCAAAAACCAATATCGATTATCCGAATCAATTCCTAATCTTAATCCTAATCAAGTCCTAGTTGAAATATCTTAATAATCTTAATTAGGTTGACCTTCTAGACAATCCTCAATAAAAATCCTAACAAAAGTTTTCCCGTAATATCTTAATTTAAAGTTGTCACCCTAAAATCAACCGTATCAAAATATTTCCTACCTAAGTCATTGCTATCGAATCTTATATCCCAACTTTATTCTCTAACTAATCCTATCAAGCTTTCATTGACCATTTTATCCAAAATCTTAATCCCCCCCTAAATAACATTATATCTAACACTAATTTGATTAATTTTATAATCCTAACTTATTTATTATATGAATCCAACCAAATAACGAAAATATCCTAACCACCCATCTCAATAACCGCATGCAGCGTCCTCCCCATGAATCACGGCAACCGAACCCACATCCCACGTTGCATGCATCTCACATCACCCATCAACCCACGCGATCTCCACGTTTCCACTTGCCCTCTTCCTCTGTTTAATTCGCATCCCCCTCCCATATCATTTCGCATCAAAATAACCCACTCCTCTTTTTATTCTTCTTCTTATTAAATCCCCTCAGCTCTCTCCTTTTGAAACCCAGTCACAACAATTCCTCTTCTCTTCAAAGAAAACCTAACACCGACGCCAACCCAGACTCCCTGCCATTGCCGCAACCCATGCCCAGCTGCATTACAGTACTCGCTGCCGACAGATTCCACCGCCATAGACCGCCTCCCCCTTGCCCAGCCCAACACCTCTCGACCATCAACCCTACAGGCCGAGCCCTCACCTCTTCTCCCAGCCGCACGCGAGCACACGCCAAGGCCCTCGATTACCGTAACCTCATCCTCGACCTCCCTATATACACATAGAACCCATTTTCTTCTCCCCGTAACCCTCGTTCTTCCCCTCCCCCTCGTCGAGCACGGCCACAACCTGCGCCCGGCGACCTGTCTCCCAACCTCCACCCTCCTCTCTAACAAGCCCAACGTGCAGCCCCCTCAGCCCGCCTTTCCCCTTGCCCCTCTCACTGATTCGACACCGCCGTCGATGGCGAAGCTCTGCCCCAAGCCTCCTCCCTCCAATTCCACCGCCCTCTCCCTCATTCCACCTCGTAACCATGTCGTCTTCATTCGCACTCCGACCTTGCCCCGTGTCCCTTCCTCCGAGCTAACCCCTGTGGCAGCCAGCACTCCGGCGAACCTGTCACCCCCTTCTCCCCTCGACCTCACGCCCGACCCAGCTCCGGCAAGCCCACCTCCTACCTCCGACATCCTCCGATCTCCGACCCGCCCCATTGCCAGACCCCCGATCAACCCCGAACGTCCCGCTCCCCTGTTCGAATCCACATCCTCTGTTTCAAACAGAGGAACCTCCCGCTGGCGACCCCATCTCCCCTCCCTTTTGTACCACCTCACGGCCTCCGCCCAACCCCCCACACGCTCCGCCTCTTTCTTCGGCATCCTTCCTGTTGCTAGCAACCAACCCACAACCCCTATACGCACCCCGCCAGCGCCTCACCCCGACGACCTCTACTTGCCGTGACAGCCCCTGTCTCCGACCCCACGTCGCCACGATCCACAACCCATCGGCCTCCTTCCTCCTCCCATACCCAACCCCGAACGCCGACAGCCTCGCTCCCATCATTCGCCGGCACTGCCTCAGCCCAACAGCCCTGAGCCCAGCTCCGACCTTCCACCGCCAAGCCCACCCGTCTGCCGTCGATTCCCTTCGACAACAGCTCACTCTGGCCTTCCCCATCGAAACCGAACACCGACAACCACCCTGCATCACTCCCCTACTCGACAGCATTCCAGGCCGCTACCCTCGAATTGCCCCAATCTCCCACACGCTGCAAAGCTTCCCCTGCCTGCCGCCACTCTCCTCTCCAGCAACCGCGGTGACGCCCTCACCCATTCCTCCTCTGGCCTTCAACGCCGCAAACCCAGGGCCTTTTCTTCGACAAGCCAGCTTCTGTCGCCGACCTCCTCTTCAAGCCTGTGTCATCACCCTACAGCTAAGGCACCGAATTGATGTAAGGGGGTGAGTATTGTTTTCTCATGTGGGCTGTGAGCGAGCATTCGTGCTTTATTAATTATTAAATAAACTTGCATGTTAGTACACTAGCTATTATGGTCTGACGGAAAATTATTAGAGAAATGCTATCAGCACCCCTACTCATAGGGGTGCATGCACTAATTGTTTTCCCAAAGAGAATTGCTATTGGCACCCCTATGCATAGGGGTGCCTATTAAATTTAGTGTCAAAGTTAACTTTATAAGGAAAAATCCTTGATTGGATTGAAAATTAAACAAAAAAAATTTCTAATTTTGGAATATCAAACTCCATGCACCCCTATGGGATAGGGGTGCAGACAGCATCACTCTTCCCAAATTGGAAAAGTATCAACTCTTATTTCTAATCAATGATTTCTTTTTCCTATTTAAGTTTAATTTTTGCACAAAAAGCTATATGCACCCCTATTCATATTCATAGGGGTGCAAGTAGCAATTCTCAATTATTAAGATCTTATCTTATGGTACCTATGAATTCAATGCTTAACAGTACCGTGGGTCTATATCCTTGTTATAACTCATAGTGGGATACTGTCAGTTCATGTCAGTAAGCTTTTTCTTCTTATAAGTTAAATGTAAGTGTTAGTGAGTGTATACAATACTAACTTATTATTGTGATTAGCCCAGTATAATTAGATTATTACTCTACTAAACTTGTGATGATGCTAGTCAGGTAGTAATGTTAATAACTCGTAGAGTATCTTAAAGTGTTAGTATATGACAGTATAATTGCAACATTGTATACTAGTTAGGATACTAGAGTAGTTTTAAGTTATAATATTAAATCTTAATATTGTTCTTTGGCTGAATACTCAAATCCGGTATCGCAGATAACCGTGACCTCGTGGACACCCGGTTTTGACTGAAACAGGCAAGTGTGCATTTTACAGTTTTTTAATATCGTTACATCAAGAATTGCTAGTTTTGCTTTATGTCATGTTGCACATCATGCTTGTACACTCTTGATTGAATAGTTAGTGATAGAATGCATAGTAATGGAACGTATTAACGAAATGGAATACTTGAAATTTTGAAATCGTGAATTTGTGCGCCCAAACGGCGAAATCGTGACTTTCGTGAGTGTCATGCGAGTTGACAAATTCGTGCTTGTAAAACGACTAGGCTGGCTCGTGTTCCGACAAACTTTTGGGTGGGGTTAGGGTTGAGCGGCCACTGGGCGTATGAAGGGTACTCTCCTCAAGAGCACCACCCGCACGCGGTGGGTTAGCGTCAATCACGGTAAGCCCCCGTGAGAGGAACGACCTTCTCATCATGACCTAAAGGCGAGAACCCTAGTTTAGATGTGAACTCTTGACATGGAAATTGCAACGCTAAGGAGTGAATAGAAACACTGACGTGAAATTACAAATTGCCAAGTCATTACTTCATTTGAACCTGCTTAGAACTGCCATGCTATTTAATGTACACACTACACTTGTCACACTATTTTCTGTACACACCACACTTTCCATGTTTGCTGCTGTACACACCACGCTTGCCATGTTATTGCTGTACACACACTTACCATGCTTACTGCTGTACACACTACACATACCATGTTTATTGCTGTACACACTACACTTGTCACGCTATTTACCTTGCACACCACGATTATCATGCTTACTGCTATGCACACCACATCTGCCATGCCACACGTTTCTTGTGCTTGCTATGTTAATGATTTTGAAAACCTTGCCGAGGGTCAAGTTTCTTTTATCCTCTTTAAATCTTGCCGAGCGACCCTCGCTGACGTATATTTCTTGTCTTGTGAAATATATGTCAGGTATTAGGCAGGTTTGCAGTGGAGTTTTGCTTAGTGACTGAGCAGGTCGATCAGGAGTGCCTTGCCGCTGAGTTTCCCCACTAAGAAGCTTTGCATCTTCGCACCATCTTTGTACTTATCATTCTTTAATTACTTGTATAGGCTTTATGACCCTCTCTTTTATTTCATTCATTGTTGTAAATCATTTTGAGATTTGAGATTGTAATAAAATATTATCTGTGTTGTTTGAGTTGCATGCAAGAACCTGCAGGTTGTCATCACAGACGCGTAATGTGCTTAAACCAAGAAGGAAGGAAAAAAAGTATCTCCTTCTTTTTTTAAGCACATGCGGACCTTCGTCGCATCCTCGCTCCCAAGTACAATGGGAAGCGGGGCGTGACAGGTTTTAGTGGTGGCCCATGCAGGTCATGCTATGCAAAATACTTCAAACAACATAGATAAGATTACAAACTTAATTCTCAAGAACACATCTCCTTGAATTCTCTAAGCCGGCCTTGTTCAATAGAAGCTCCTAGTACGTCTTAGGATTTCAAATTATTAGTTTACCCGATAAGCTCACCCTTGATTTTGTAGCCGTTTTCGACATTATAGGATACCCTCGTGGTAGACCCACCATATCTTTCCCTGGTCATCTTTACTTTTGTGAATCATATCCTTTTCTTATCATTAATTCACTTGACATCTATGTCATCACCTTATGCTTCATGTTATCCATTTGAATCGTCCACATCCTTACCTATCTTAGAACTCATTTGATTCTGTCGGTCATTACATCCCCATTAGCTTTATTAAATTCCGAGGACGGAATTTTTATAAGGTGGGTAGGATGTAACGGCCTGTTTCCGTAGGTACGTATTTCGTAATGCATTAATACTAAAGTGATGATTTATTTAACTATCTGGTTTATGATTTTAGTCTATTAATACATTCATAGCTTGCACACACGACTTAGTGATCGCGTTTATATCTTTCTTAACTTTGGGTTGGTGTCGATTGCACGGGCGAGATGGTAATAATCCAATTATCATAACTAGATCGATTTCTTGGATCAAAACTTCTTCTAATGGATCTTGCTAACCTTAATTATCGTAATTAAGTTGATAACGTAATCACGTCATATCTTAACCAAACTGATCAAACCCAATCTAAATCGAATTGAATTTTTGATTTAAACACCCATCATTTAGTCGACTTCACGGATCAAATCTCGTCCGGGTCTAACGATTAAATCAATTTCATGAAGCAAATCTTATCCTCTTAGTTATTAATAATCTTAACGGGAACGATCCCTCTATACTTGTTATAATCCTAAACAATTCTAACAAAATATAATATCTAGACTGAAACATTCTCCAATCAAAGCAAATCCCAATAATTTGACCAAATCGAAAAAATCAAAAACCAATATCGATGGTTTAAGCACATGCGGACCTTCGTCGCGTCCTCGCTCCCAAGTACAATGGGAAGCGGGGCGTGACAGGATTTCACCACTTTTATAACCAAAAATTTAAACAACCTGATCACGCTTTTGGGTGGTGATTGAACCGTATAAAATAGTGTCCAAGAATATAATGCTCAACGATAGCTTCTGGGTGATGTTATTCTCTCAATACAACCTCACAAAAATAAAACCAACCTGATTTAATACAGCAGTAAAAATCAGAAAGATAACACTGTGATGTATTCTGTGAGATCGTGGTCGTGTAGGAAAAAACGGTTCGTCAATTCGATGTCTGGATCAAAAGTTATGATCCTCTGAAGTTTGTTGCACAAATCTAAAATCTGTAGGGACTGTTCTATACAACTGCCAAATCTGGATATATGCTTGCAAGTTGAGTAGAAGATAAATATCACATTTGCATAGAGCGTGAAGGTGTGGTAATCTAGGCACAAACGGTTCGTCGATCCGTCGTCTGGATCCAAAGTTATGCTCCTCTTAAGTTCGTTGCACAAATCTAAAATCTGCAGGGACTGTTTTACACAAACTGCCGAATCTGGATCAGTGCTTGATGGCAGAGCAGAAGATGAATATCACCATTCCGTAGAGCATGAAGTTGTGGTTGTCTAATGACGTGTGTTTATATTTTATATATCCACGCACGTATTCTTTGTGTTTTTCCGTTGTTTTCCGTTGTCCCGTGTCCATTTTCTTGGGATTTTTAGTTTTCTTTCACTTTTTGGTGTTTTTGTGTATTTGCAGGAGTCACCAGTGTAGGGGACATATAAAGAAGATATCATGAGTCCCTGAAGCAACGGAAGTAGTCACGTGTGATCCAGGCGGTCAAACGATGAAGATCTCCATTTTTCAGCCCTCACCCGATCTGTTGGACGCAGCCAACTGATCGGGTGATGCACGCATGTCTGACCCAGACAGAAGCTGAAGCGAAGTGCAGCCCAATCGACTGGTTCGCCGACCGATTGAACACAGTAGAGTTCTCGGACATTTGGAGCTGAATTCCAACCGATCAGGTGACATCTCACCCGATCGGTTCATATGTAGCCGATTCTTCCAAAAGACGACCCGGAGAGCTCAACCGACGTCCGATGACAATGCCAAATCGACAGACATCTATGTCTATTTTAAGAACAATTCCAACTGATCGGTTGAATGTTCAACCGATCGGTTCACCTGATGCCGAAAGATCCAAACGACGACCCGGAGCTGCCAACCGGTCGGACCAAGCGAGCGGGTGAAATTTTGAACGTCGATGCGGAAGCACCGTAGCAGCTCACCCGATCGGTTGATTCTTCAATCGATCGGGTGACGTCGATCTGTATATATAATTGCCCTAGGTTTCTGAAAACGAGAACAGTTATTTTTCTGTCTTTTTTCTTGTACGGTGACGGCTGGAAATTTATAGTTTTTGTAAGTCTTCTGATCGCTTTCAAACTTTGATATTATCTTTATAGCATTGCTACTACTTCATTTCAATCACTTGATCATGATTTTTACGGTTGATTTTTGTTTAGATCGCTTTTTAGCTATGATTTGTGAGTAGTTCCCAAATCTGGGATTTTGGTAGAAACCACTTCGTGGGTTCTCCCTAATGCATCCATAGGACAAGGATTTCGATAGGGATTAGGAATTTAGATGGTTACGCGGTGTGTTTCATTGTCATCGGTGGGAAAAAGACCGCCTTTGACCGTAGGGCCAAGGGAGAATAAACTTGGCGGTTGACTCCCTAGCCACAGCTCACGCCCTTAGCATAGACATTGAATCCTAGCGCGTGAGAACGGCGGGATGAGATGTTGGGAGGTATCATTGCGTGCTTAGTACTCCCGGAGTCGGTCGGTGTTAATGGACATGGGAATGCCCATCGACTGAACCCGGGTAGTCCGGCGTATCATCCTGGGCATCAACCGGAATATCGGGCCCATGGTATGCTGGTATCACTCT
Organism: Scilla litardierei; assembly: GCA_030789695.1. Lineage (NCBI taxonomy): Eukaryota > Viridiplantae > Streptophyta > Magnoliopsida > Asparagales > Asparagaceae > Scilla > Scilla litardierei. The sequence goes on from CM061142.1 coordinate 379,638,133, forward strand.
TAGAGGCAACGTCTCACCACTAAACCCTAATTCTGATCGTTTTCCTATCCGTAGGCCTAATAACGAGAACACATGATAGGGTGAAAACCGAAGTCCTAGGTTTCCTTTTATATTGTTTATCCTCAGTATTTACATTCCATGACAAACCATCGATCATTCGGGCTAGCTCACCCGTAGGGTGAACCGGTTCCTCTTGGATACAAGCACAACCACGCCTCCCTGTGTTCGACCCCCAAGCCACACTACAACACCATGCACTTGTGGTACAAATATTTAAATCTGGTATCCCCAATCCAATTGCACTCTTATGCTTCAAAACTAGGGGATGTCAAGCTTTATGGCGCCGTTGCCGAGAGGCAACGTGCTTGTTAATTTTAGGACCATTCGAACCCTTGAGTCTAGTTCATATCCTCACCTCGCGATAATTTTCGCATTCTTCATTTTTATTTTTCATTTTTCATTTTCTATTTTTATTTTCTGTTTTTATCTGTTTCTATCACATACTTGCTTCACGGGTATTTCTTGTTATACATGCACAGGAATACAATGAGTCTAGACGACTTGATTTCACTTGACCCAGAGATCAACGCCACCATGAGGCATCTCAACGCAGAAAGAAGAAGAAGGGAAGAAGCTAAAGCCATGGTAGAGAACACTCCTCCCCAGAAATCTCTGCTGGAATACTCGATGCCCTCCATTGGGTCCACCTCCTCCATTCAACCTTCGGCTATTGTAGCCCAGAGCTTCGAGCTAAAGCCGTCACTAGTGACGTGGATCCAGCAGGATCAATTCTCTGGGGCACCCATGGAGAGCCCTATTGAATATCTGGACTCCTTCCTCGAGAAGTGTGACACATTCAGGATTAATGGTGTCACAACTAAATCAATCCGTCTGAAGCTATTCCCCTTCTCTCTGCGGGATAAAGCCGAGCAATGGCTTAGGGGAAAGGACCCGAACACCTTCAATTCTTGGGATAAGCTCTTGAACGCTTTCTTGAAAAAGTTCTTTCCCCCGGGAAATACAATGAAGCTGAGGAGTGAGATCTCCTCGTTCTCCCAAGCCAGCCACAAGTACCTGCATGAAACTTGGACTAGATACAAAGAGATGCAGCGGAGATGCCCTCATCATGAACTTCCAAAGTGGCAGATTATAAATATGTTCTATAATGGGTTGAGGGATGACCTAAAATCTTCGATGGACGTCGCGACTGGAGGGTCCTTTATGTCAAGAAGTGAAGAAGATGCCGGCAACATTTTAGAAAACATGGCATCAAACAATAAGCGGTGGTGCGATGAGTGTGCAACACCCAAATCTGGAGGCATTCATAGAGTCGAGGACGTCAACAAGTTGCCTAGCAAATTCGATTTGCTATCGACCCAGATCTCAGCGCTTATGGTAGGAGCTGGTGGTGCCAGCACCCAACAGGTAGCAGTGGTGGAAGCGGAAGTCCTGGGAGACTTCGAGGGTGGTGATATTTCACCACCGGTGGATCAAGCTAGCGCACTTTTCTTCAACCCGACGGTTAATGCACTGTATCCACCTAGGACTAGCTCGAATCCGGTTTATTCTTCCAATAACTGGAACCACCCAATTTGAGCTATAGGGTACCGTATCAGTAGTCCCAGCAGCAGCTGCAACAAGTATATCAACCGCCTCGATAACAGCAGCAACAGTTTCAGCAACATCAGCAGCCACATCAAGTATATCAGCAGTATCCCCACAGGAACCAGCAGCCCATGCAGCAGCAGCAGCAGCCATATGGCCAGCAGCGAGTTATCTCCCCGGTCGAGACCCTCTTGACCCAGTATATTACGAATCAAGAGAAGATCAACTTGAAGCTGGAGATGGGGCAAAGGGCCCTCACTGACCAAGTAACCCAGCTGGGGATACAGGTGGTGAACCTTCAAAGGGCGCAAAACCAATTGCCGGGTCAACCAGAAGTGAATCCAAGGGGGCAAATCAGACATTGGCACTAACGCATGATCATGCGAATGTGTCCACCATCGTCTTGAGAAGCGGGACACAAATTCCTACAAGAGTGCCCGCTAAGGAACCGGAAGCTCCGTTGGTCGGTGGGCGACCAATTGAAAAATCAAATGACGACGGAGCTTTGTCACCCAAGAATACGACTCCGGAAGGAGCCTCTGAAGAGGAGAAGAAGAAGGACAAGGAATAAGCCCGTTGTGCCTTTTCCACAACGACTTGCCAAGGCAAAGCTTGATGAAAAATACGACAAGTTCTTCGCTATGGTCAAGGATTTGAGCTTGCAAATCCCTTTCCTCGAAGACATAGAGACAATTCCCACCTATGCGAAATTTTTAAAGGATTTGGTGACGAGGGGTTCTAGAAAAGAAAAGGTCGTTCTCACGACGGAATGTAGCGCTCTAATCCAGCGAGTGAAACCACCCAAGCTAAAAGACCCAGGAAGTTTCTCCATTCCTTGTTCGATTGGGGAAGTGAAGATCCATCAGGCGCTCGTGGATTTGGGAGCGAGCATCAGTCTAATGCCCCTATCACTATACAGGAGGATAGGGATGGGAGACTTGGAGCCCACGGGTATGACCCTTCAACTATATGATAGATCGGTCAAATATCCGGTGGGAATTGTAGACGACCTGCTAGTTAACGTAAGCAGAGTGCATGTGCCGGTAGACTTCGTGGTGATGGACATGCCCGAAGATACTCATACACCCATCATCCTTGGACGGCCCTTCATGGCCACCGCTGGCGTGTTGATAGATGTGAAGAAAGGGAAGTTATCCCTTAATGTTGGCGACCAGAAGGTCGAGTTTGACTTGGGGTTGTCTATAAAGCACCCTCCGGATGAACCTGGTTGCAATATGCTGGATATTGAGGAAGAAAGAGCTGTGGAAGCTGGGGCCTAGGAAATTCTCTCAATGAAACCCCCCGGATAGCTTGGGGGACCCTGAAGAGCATGTCGGCTTGAAGAAGGAAGAAGTTGCTCAGGAAGCAGGTGTCTTACATACGATCCCTCCCAGATTCCAAAAAGTTGCTCTGACAAGGAGAAAGGGGAAAGAGCCCATGGGGCTTACCGCTGATGAGATCCGGATCCTAAGAAAAGTGGCGGTCGATGCCAATGCGAGGGAGAAGCCCCCGAATAACATCAACGGAGGGAGGATCATCGAGCAAGTCTACTTATCACCGTCGACGACACCAAAGGGCATCGCTCCAACATTTGAAGGAATGCCAAACATTGGGCATCACCCCCGTCCTCCTTGAAAATCAACTACCGGGCGTCGAGCAAACGACGTTAAACAACATCGCTTCATGGGAGGCAACCCATGTTCTAAACCCTCGTCTTTGTTTTTAGGATTATTTTTAGGTTTATTTTTCCTATTTTGTTGAATAAATTCAGCAACGGGAGCTTTCGTCAAGAGACTTAGGCTATTTTTGAAATTGTGCAGGAAACAAGCCCCCACCGATCCGTTGATCACTCAACCAATCCGGTGGGACATATCAGAAAGTAGCCTATATCTGTTCTCCAGCGAACCGCTCAGGTGAAGCAAACTGAGACCAGGTGGCAGATCGTGTGAGAAGAGCAAAGCTCTCGGGAAATTTGGGGATTTAATCAATTGATTGGTTGATATGAAGCAATGGTCATGTCACCTCCAGGTGAAGTGCACAGAACTCTCGGGAAAATCGTGAAGTGACCAACCGATCAGTTGAAATCTCAACCGATCAGGTTGCCTGTAGCCCCTTTTCAACAAATTTTTCAAAACTTTACCCAACCGATCGGGTGAGATCTCACCTGATCGGTTCGCCTAAAACCCTATAAATACCCCCGCCATCACCCGTTCATTTCTCCTCACCCGATTTCGAATTCTGCAGTCGTTTCGAATTCTCCACTCCTCAACCGGCCATGTTCTTCCCCCAAACGACCTCCAATCCCTCTCAACCGATCTCCCCACTCCCTCCTTCTCTCTCTCCATCAATTTCTCTCTATCCCTCTCTCATTCAACCCGACTCCAAACCCTAACCCTAGCTCCTTCCCCCATTTCTAAAATTTGTTGAAAAGGCGTGTCGTGGCTTCACACTCCCATCAAGTGCACAGCGTTGGGTGATTTGCGAGCAAGGATAATTTTGCTTCTGGGTAAACTCGTTCCCTACCTCTATTTCTTACGTTTGCCCTAGTAGTACTGTTTTGCTCAATTGCTATTGATTGTGTGCATTTGTCATATCTTACATTCACTTGAAGGATCCTGCCAAAACAGAGTTAGGATCGATAATTAAAGTTGAGACTTACGCTTGCGTATGCGGAACGGTAGTCTCGGAACTTTGCCTTCGGATTCGCCACGACGGATCGAGTCTTCTCACGAACGGAGTAAGGCTACTAATCCACAATCTAAATCTCTATTTTAGATTAAGAACTTGGATAGAGGAAGAGAAAGGATTTCTGCAGAGCTTCGCTAGAATGAAGTTGCATGCATGAATGCCATGCAAAAGGTGTAAGAAATGGCTTACCCTTGGGTCTTATTTATAGCCCCCAAGGTAGTTATTTTAGGGTAAGTTGTTCCTTTGGAACAACTTAATTAAGGTGTACCATGATACATGGCACATTATAAGCTTAAGTTGTACCATATGCATGGTACAACATAAGCTTAAGATATTCCCCCTTTATTAGCCATATGTCGCATGCACTTATGCATATATAAAGAGACTGTCCTACTCATCCAGAGATCCTCTCCGCAAGGGAACAGATTCCCTTTGCACACGACTTTGTGTACGCGACGTTCGAGGTCCGTATTCCCTCGTACATCCCCCACAAGGGTGTACAAACGTCTTCCATATCCAACATCTCCCACTCACACTTGAGGGGATTGTAAGAGAACGTCTTTCCCTTAGTTCTTTCATCTATCATACCGAGAAATAGACCGTGCGACCGTCATGCGCGTAGAGTCTGTTGTTGTGCACTTGTTAGAGATACACAACGACCTCGAAGGTGCAAAGTTGAGTAGTTCAACGCATGCTTTACCCGAGATTATTTCTTCACATTTCTTGTACTTTATATTCAACAATTGAATCCCATCTGGATTACAATTGGCTGGCCAGCTTTGAATTATTAAAGTCCAAATGTGAATAAGAAATCAATCTTCCTCTTCTTGCGAACCTTCTGATCTTGACTTGATTCGCTTTTCTAACGTGCCCCACCGAGCCGAATTATCATAGCCCATTAGCAACACGCTAAGATAGCGATCATCTTGTCAAATCTAAAGGAACCAATTGGAGTCCTTGAGGGTAATAGTTAAGACCCGTATGGCCTTTAAGTCTCACATAATAGCAAACACTATTGCTACTAACTCAGTGGTCGAAATGCATACGTGGTATGAACACGTACTACAACATCACTCCTTTCCCAGCGAGAGTATGTCTTAATGATGTTGTACGGATGAAAGATCAGACACCACAGTGCCTATCTTTTTGAGTCCCCTTACTACTCGTGAAATATTCACGGACTCTCATCCTGCATAAGACAGATAGGATTAAAAAAAATCCTATGAGATCTCTTTCAAATATCCTTGTGATATAGATCTCAGATCTTTTGTAAGCATCCATATGATGCAGATCTTTTATTCGACTATCTTGTTTAAGTCACGACTCTAAATCATTTGTCTAATGATTTTGACTTTAAACTAGTCTCATCTCTATCTTATCCATCTGATAAGATAAGGCGGTTGCTCATGTGAGAGAGCCAACCTTAATCTGTCTGACATACACACAATAAAATAGCTGAGACTCAAACACAAATGTAAAAAAATCATTTGTAAGAAACTTGTATGCAATATATAAAAGAACTTCTTTCTTTTATTAAACTTTGATCTTCTATAGACATGGGAAATATTACAAGATACAGCTCAGTACCTACGCATTCCCATAGATGATAAGTGTTTGTAGAACACATCTCTGGGGATCGCCTTAGTAAGGGGATCCGCTATCATCTCATGCGTGGATATGTATCCTATGTCTACTTCCTTCCGTTTGTCATAGTCCTTCGCAAACTTGAATCGAATGTCAATGTGTTTGGTCTTACAATGAAATTTGGGATCTTTGACGTAGGCAATCGAAGCTTGACTATCACTGTATATAGGAACAGTGCTCGTGTCAGTGGCATTCGTCAGCCTGTCTAAGAATTTCCTAAGCCAAACAGCTTCTTGGACCGCCATGCTGAATGCTACGAATTCGGCTTCCATGGTTGATAGGGCGATGCAGGTTTGCTTCTTGCTGCTCCAGGATATTGCACCATTCCCGAGCAAGTAAACAAAGCCTGAGGTAGATCTTCGCTCGTCGAGATCACCCGCCCAATCAGCATCGGTATAGCCTTCGAGTCTCAAGGTATTGCCTTGATAGCATAACGCATAGTCCGCAGTCCCTTTGAGGTATCTTAATATCCTCTTCACCACTTTCCAGTGTGCCTGTCCTGGGTTGGATTGGTAACGGCTTACCATACCAACAGCATATCAAATGTCCGGTCTGGTACACATCATGGCGTACATCAGACTCCCGACAGCACTGGAGTATGGAACTTTTTCCATAGCTTTCTTTTCTTTTGGATCTTTGGGACACATTTCCAAACATAGACCCTCGCCTTTGCTTATCTGAGTATCAATTGGCTTGCAGTCCTGCATATTAAACCGTTCTAAAACTTTCTTTATACATGTCTCTTGAGAGAGAGAAAGAAGTTTCTTGGAACGATTCCTTGAGATCTTAACCCCAAGGATATATGCAGCTTCACCCATGTCTTTCATCTCAAATACGGATGAAAGCCAAGCTTTGATATCCAAGATAAGACGCTTATCATTTCCGGCTATAAGTATGTCATCTACATAAAGAGACATAATTACATACTTGTTTTTAATCCTCTTAATATATACGCAGTTGTCTTCGTTGAGCATGGAGAAACCATACGACAAAACGACTTCTTGAAAGCGCATATACCACTGCCTTGAGGATTGTTTAAGACCATATATGGATTTACGAAGTTTACAAACCTTATGTTTGTTTTCTTCTTGTACGAACCCGTTTGGTTGTTCCATGTAGATCTCCTCATCTAGTTCTCCGTTAAGAAAAGCAGTCTTTACATCCATCTGATGTAACTCGAGGTCCAAACAAGCCACCATTGCCAGAATTAAGCGAATGGAGGTAAAACGCACGACAGGAGAGAAAGTCTCTTCGTAGTCTATTCCTTCCTGTTGCGTGAAACCTTTCGCAACAAGGCGAGCTTTATATTTCTCGATGGAGCCATCAGCCTTATGCTTGATTTTGAGAACCCACTTGTTCCCAATGGCTCTACGTCCCTTAGGTAAATCAACCAAGTCCCATACTTGGTTTGTTTTCATGGATTGAAGTTCCTCTTCCATTGCCGCTATCCATTTATCTTTAGCAGGGCATGTGATGGCCTGTTTGAAATTTGCAGGTTCGTCATCATCTTGCAGTAATGTCATGAAAGTTTGAGGAAATTCATCCTCAAATCTCAGAGGTGTTAGCCTCGTTCGATTACTACGTCTTGTTTGAGTTTGATCACTCCCACTTGGAATGACATCACTCCCACTTGGAATAACATCACTCCCACTCGAAATAGGATTGGTATCGTTCGTATCATTCATTGGTGAAGTTTGAAACGTATTTTCTTCTTCACCAAGAATTCTCCCACTCGAACGTTCCGATCCTTCTTGATCCCAAGTCTCAAACAAGGATAAGTCTTGACTTATCTCACCCTGTCTTGGAAACTCATTTTCCAAGAAGACAACATCCCTCGATTCGAATTCTATAAGTCCCCCATTGTCCTCTTGACCGACGAAAGCATATCCTTTGGAGTTTTCAGCGTATCGGATGAAGATACACTTCCTCCCACGTGGCCCAAGTTTGCCATATTTGTGAGAGGATAAATGTGCATAAGAGGCACAACCCCAAGGTTTTAGAATGCTTAAGTCTGGAGTTCTATTGTTCCACAACTCATAAGGAGTAGAACTTACCGACTTCGAGGGTACACGGTTTAAGATGAACGCTGCCGTCAATAATGCATCACCCCAAAAGGTGATAGGCAAATTTGCCTGAGACATCATTGATCGGACCATTTCCATCAATGTCCTATTTCTTCTTTCCGCAACACCGTTTTGTTGTGGAGTATAAGGCATAGTTATTTGATGAACTATGCCTTTTTCATCACAGAGTTCCTTAAAACTCGTTGATTGATATTCTCCACCCCGATCGGTTCGCAAGACCTTTATATTGCGATCTAATTGATTTTCCACTAAACTCATATAGTTTTTGAAGCAAGTTAAAGCTTCATGTTTGTGGGAAATCAAATAAATGTGACCGAAACAGGTGAAGTCATCAATGAATGTGATGAAATAGGACTTCCCGCGTCTTGTCTTAACATTCATTGGACCGCAAATGTCCGAATGGATAAGCTGTAATGGAACTTCGGCCCTTGTGCCAGTTCCAAACGGCTTGCGACAAGTTTTCCCTACAAGACAATGTTCGCAAGTTGACATTTCAACTTTTGAAACATTAGATAGCAAGCCACTTTTGGCAAGTCTATCCATCCTAGTTGGTCCAATATGACCAAGTCTTGCATGCCAACAAATGATCTCAGATTCAGAGTTAGAAGCATTTGTCAAAAGGAAACTTTCATTAATGGAAGAAGAATCAACATACATTGTGTTTAAAACAATTAATCCATTACAAACATTACCAGATCCAATTAAAGAACTATTACAAACAAGGTCAACCTTTTGTTTACAGAACCTCCATTCATAATCTAAAGACATTAACATGACCACGGATACGATATTCCTTCTAATATCTGGAGCAAAGAGGACGTCGTGCAATAACAAAGTCCGGCCGTTGTCGAGAACTAGCTTGCATGTTCCGACGCCTTTGACTTCAACACGAGTGTTGTTGCCGACGTATATCCACTTTGTTCCTTGAGTTATCTTCCGATACTCTACGAAGAACCTTCTGTCCTTCGCTACGTGGTCTGTGGCCCCTGAATCAATCAACCAAAAATAGTTAGATTCAGCAAGAAACATGGAACTAGAAACACATATGTAACTAGCCCTACAAGTTACCTTATCACTTCCATCCGTACATGTACGGGCGAAGTGACCGTACTTGTTGCACTTAAAGCACTTGATCTTCTTCAAGTTTTTCTTCTTTGAGTGCACATTCTTTTGCCACTTTTTGTTCTTAGTCTTCTTTGAGGTTTTCGGTTCTTGCTTTCGTTCGTTCACAAACCTTAAGCGTTTATTCTTCCGCTTATTTCCTCCATGTGAGGAACTAACGGCCACGTGCACTTCTGCACTTGGTTTTGCGGCTTGAATCCGCTCTTCCTCGAGTTCGAGGTGTTTTGATACACCGCTTAAAGTTTTAATGCACTCATTATGAGTGAGGTGCATTTTCATGTTATCCCAGCTATCTGGGAGTGAACGAATGACTGCTTGGATTTGCTGTTCGTCAGACAGCGTAACACCCGCATCCTTTAATTCAGAAATGAGATTCGCCATGTGGCGGAGATGCTTTTTCATAGAATGATCTCGCCGCATCTTGTACGAATCAAATTGAATATTTAAGGAGCGGAGTTTGGTAACCGAAGTTCCACCAAACTTTATTTCTAGCTCAGACCATATGTCTTTAGCTAGGTCGAATTCCCGAAATAGACGCATTATGTCATTGTCCATTGCGGACAGTAACGTAATACGTGCTATTTTGTTCTTTCGAGTCCAAGTGTCATAAGCTTCCCGGTCCCTCTTGTGTTGGGCCGTATTGCCCAACTCAGGTTCTTCCATTATGTTTTGGAGTGTTTCAAGCACATCTTGCTCCTCCAAAACATATTGGATTTTAATTGACCAAAGTTTATAATTGTCGCCGTTGAGCTTTTCACCTTTGTTAAGCTCTGCGACAATGTTCTTAGAAGCGGTAGACATATTTGATTCAAAAAACTGCAAAGAAAATGAAAAACACGATCAAAATTCAATGCATAAAGTTTCGATTCTTTAAACACTTGATAAGTTCCTTGGATGCGTTGAAATGTTACTCTAGAATCGAGAAGTTCACTACGTTCCCAACTACCATCTAGAAGTAACTTTCAAAGTATCCCTCTTACTTATCTCAAGTAAAAAGAAATCAGAAATGATACCCGTATGGTACCAGCAGCGGAAAAATACTTTTGAAAAACATATCTTTCAAAATAGAATAGGTGAGAGTTAGCGCAAAGAATTTTAGTGCAACAATTGCCAAGCCACGAGACCTGTTCTACACACCCATGGGTTAGATAACCATGGCCGGAGCGTGGTAGGACTTGGAATTCTAAATTGCGCTATCCCGATTAAGGACGGGACATAACCTATTTGAAAAACATCTTTTCACAAAAAAAATTTGAAAATACATTGGCTAATCTCCGTAGAGTAGAGCACAATGTTATGTGTACATTGGCTAATCTCCGTAGAGTAGAGCACAATGACATGGCTAATCTCGCATGAAGTAGAGCACTATGGCTAATCTTCAAGGAGTAGAGCCCAAAAAAACTTCATTAAAACATTAGCCCCGTATGGGCTAGTCGGCACTGTGGTTAGTCCCGTATGGGCTAATCGGCACATTCGAGTTTGGCCAAGGCCTTTTGTCACCCCGTATGGGTCAGTTGGCAAGTTTGCAATCGACCCAGACCTTCTGTCGGATTGGTCGACCAAAAACACCAAATTGGTCGACCAATTTTTTTGGTCTGCAATTTCTTCCCGGCCAGGGCCTCTGCCCTGGCCGGGGCTTGGCCACGGGCCGGCTAGGGCCTCTGCCCTGGCCGAGGCCGGCCAGGGCCGGCCATGCCCTGGCTGAGGCCAGGGCATTGGCCCTGGCCTCTGCCAGGGCTGGCCAGGCCGGCACTGGCCTCTGCCAGTGCCGGCCAGGGCGCCGGCCCTGGCCTCTGCCAGGGCCGGCCAGGCCTTGGCCGGCCACTGCCGGCCTGGCCATTGCCGGCCATGGCTTGGCCATGGCCGGTCATGGCCAAGGCTATTTGGCATTGGCCGGCCATGGCCCCTTTGGCCATGGCCGGCCACCCCCTTTGAATGGGGTTGCCGTACACCCCGCCGGAGGGGTGGCCGTGGTGGTTATTGGCCGTAGCCAACCCCCTCCGCACGTGGAGGGGGGCGCATAGCCTTCATAGCCCATTTGGCGATGGCGCACATGCACTAATATTCCTCTTCTTCGATGGAGATAACTACCATCATCTTCCTCGATGAAGCACCCGTTCGTCGATGAATTAGTTATTTCCTAATGGCCGTGTGCCAAAAAAATGAATAACGTACTACGTGAACGGTCGGTTCTTCCCGTCACGGAGAATTCCTACCATATCCGTAATGATAGGAGACCCTAACGTGAAAAGAACAACCGCTGCATTCTCTCCGTCACGAAGCGTTCCTACCATATCCGTAATGGTAGGAGACCCATTCGTGAAAAAGACAACGACTCGTTCATAGTTTCGACGGGGCGGTGGTTTTGACCGGGGCGAACCCATATGGCTCTGATACCAATGAAGGATCCTGCCAAAACAGAGTTAGGATCGATAATTAAAGTTGAGACTTACGCTTGCGTATGCGGAACGGTAGTCTCGGAACTTTGCCTTCGGATTCGCCACGACGGATCGAGTCTTCTCACGAACGGAGTAAGGCTACTAATCCACAATCTAAATCTCTATTTTAGATTAAGAACTTGGATAGAGGAAGAGAAAGGATTTCTGCAGAGCTTCGCTAGAATGAAGTTGCATGCATGAATGCCATGCAAAAGGTGTAAGAAATGGCTTACCCTTGGGTCTTATTTATAGCCCCCAAGGTAGTTATTTTAGGGTAAGTTGTTCCTTTGGAACAACTTAATTAAGGTGTACCATGATACATGGCACATTATAAGCTTAAGTTGTACCATATGCATGGTACAACATAAGCTTAAGATATTCCCCCTTTATTAGCCATATGTCGCATGCACTTATGCATATATAAAGCGACTTTCCTACTCATCCAGAGATCCTCTCCGCAAGGGAACAGATTCCCTTTGCACACGACTTTGTGTACGCGACGTTCGAGGTCCGTATTCCCTCGTACATCCCCCACAAGGGTGTACAAACGTCTTCCATATCCAACATCACTTGCATCACACACTATCATGGCTAGGGAAAAAGATAAGGGTAAGGGTATCATGCATGAGGAGGAGCCGCCTTGCAAGAGACGGAAGTCCACACGTCCACCTTTCTCACGTCCTCCTCCTACACTGCACACACAGCCCCCACCCCAACCTATCATCCCTCCTGAGGACCCAATGTTGGGCCAGTGTGGTTACCGTTTTCTGAGTCTTGAACAAAAAGATTTTTATAATAGACTCGACGCATGCTCGCAACTTTCCACCAAGTTTGCACATGCCCAAACGCTTATCGATCTCGGGGTTTTCTCCGAAGTCGAACCCTCTTCGCTAACTTAGGTTGGTTAGCTTTCTTGAACGCCCACGCGGCGTCCTACCCCGCACTCACATTAGAATTATTATCTTCTCTCCGTAGTGAGTCGGGGTCGATCGTCGTTTTCCGGGTCCGAAATAAAACTATATGCACCCACCTGAATACTATTAATAACATTTTCGGATTCCCCATTCTAGGGGGCGACGCTATCTGCCCCTACGGATATCACCCTGATTTCGACGTCGATCAATTTTGGTTCAGCATCACCCTCCACGATCACTATCCCCTAGGTAAGGCAAAGGCCTCCTCCATCATTCACCCCGTGTTTCGTTTGGCCCACCGAATCATATCTTGCACGTTCTTCCCCAGGGATGAGTCCGGGACGGTGACTATCCCTGATCTTTTCATTTTGTGTGCCATGACATTTAATTTCATTCGTGGTGACGACGAGATCGCCTTCGAGGCCCCTCGCATTCCTATTCATGCTGGTGCTTCTCTTATTCACATGTTTCTTGAGATTAGCCGCGCCGGCAAGGGCAACTACTGCTGCGGGGGCCTCCTTACCATTATAGCTTCATATCCCCAGTTTAATATCGTCATCCCCAGAGATTTGCCTTCTGCCCCAGGACCCATACATATAGATCTTGATGTCCTGCGGCACATGCACATGATCAAGCCCCGCCCCGACGGTCGTTTTACCTTTTTCTACGGACACCCCCTGCTCCTTACACCATTCTGCCCAACCCTGCTCGTATGACTATCGTTCTTATGGCAGATTAGACATTCCCTCCCGACCCAGAGTTTCTAGGGGGTTACGTCTTCCATTCCTTCCCCCGGACGCACCCAGACCACCTTCCCCTGCCGCCCACTTAGGCGAGCAAGATATCCCTGCATCCCGAGGAGACTCCGGGGCTGGCCCCAGTCGTCCCACCCCAGCTTCTGGCCCTATCACTTCTGAGGCTCTGACCGAGGCCTTCTTAGGCCTAGCCTCTGGTGCCGACATGACCACTGCTGCTGGCACCACTTCCACTTCCCGTCCAGCCTCTACTTCTTTTGTTTGCCGAGCCACCTCCGCTCGCATTGCTCTCGAGGATGAGCTAGCTTCACTGCGCGCTCACGTTTCATCCTCTGCCCCCTCGGACCCATCCTCTTCGATCTTCTCGCACCCACGTTTCCTCGCACTAGAGAGGAACATGTCCACCATTCTCCGCCACCTCACTCACTTTTTTGGTCCTCCTCTACCCACTCCTCCCACCTCGCCACGATCTTCACCTCCACCATCACACTCTTCACCTCCCCTGTCACATCCATCACCACACCCATCACCCCCTAAGTGACCTTCCCCTCCCACCACCTTTGTTTCCATTCCTGCCACTTCACCTCCACTCATGACCACTGCCGTCGACCCCACAGATCCACCACCCTCCACTTCTGTCACCCCATACGTGGGCCATAAGAAATTGCGGGTGCGTTCGAGATCACTTCTCCCACCATCCTCTCCCGCCGCCGTATCCATCCCATCTACCACCGCATTGGTCGCCATTTCCCTACCACTCACCATCATCACCACCACACCACACCACCCATTGTTCACACCTCCGCACCCCTCCACACACATCCTCCACCGCTCTCCCCACTTATCCGCACACCCCCCCACATCTCCCCTCCACACCCCTCCATCTTCTGCCGAGGAGGACGAGGACAGCCCCTCTCCGGCTTTTTGATTTCTTTTTCTTCTTCGATCTTCCCCCTAACATATTTTTGCATCATCATGATCATATCATATTGCTAGCATTGTCATGTCCAGCTTGGGGGAATTCGAATTTTATGTACGATGTCGTATTATTTTTCGTTGTGGTGTATTTGTTTATATATGTCGTGTGGTGTGATTTTCTATCTTTTATTTTCTGTATTTCTTTTTCCTCCTTTATTTTTCAGTTTCATATGTGTGTTTTTCTCGTTTTTCATTTTCTTTGTGTCGGTGCGTATTCCCCCCATTTTCATTGCCCTCCCATATTTACTATTATTGCATTGAGGGCAATGCAAGTTTCAGCTTGGGGGAGTCGCACTTCTTGCGTCTTTTGTGTCTTTTTCTTTGTTTTTGAGTCGTTTTCATCGTGTTTTTCTTTTTTCTTGTCATCTTTTATTCTCTCTCTCCTAGAGATGACCTCATATGATGAATTGCCACAGAATCACACACACACACACCTAGTATGGCTTCGATAACCACATTCACTAACCCTAGGAAGCTGAGTCCTCTTGCACTTCATGCATCGTGGGTCCGTTTTGCTTTTATGTGAGTCGTGTGTCGTGTCTAGCTTACGGTGTGCTTCTACTTTGTGATTTTGATTTATATACCTGTCCTGGGATGACCCCTAGATTATCATGCTTCGATTTGAATATGTGGTATTTGCTTCTCCTGTCTGCTTCTATATGCATGAATATATTTATATCATATACTTTATTTTGCATGTGTCGGGATTCCACAATTAGGACTAGGATAACCCATTTAGCCTATGCTCTGATTAGCGAAGAAAATCTCCATTGCCCAAGTGTCTAGAATCCGATTTCTTTTTTATTTTACTTGGTGCGAATCACCTCGTCGTGTACCGTTCTCCCACTTGGGAGAGTACACATGTATATACCCAAAAATCCAAAAATCCAAAAAAAAGAGAAAAGAAAAACCCAAAAAGAAAAGAGAAAAGAAAAGAAAAATATATATATGTATAGCTAAAAATCCAAAAAATACATATATCCAAGACACAAAAAAATTCATGTGTGAATATTTTCCTACCTATCGAGAATAAAGGGAAGGCGAGAATTTGCACCGAGTGTTCTACTCCACATCTTCTCAACCTCCATCGTTTTCGAAAACACTTGGAATAGGAACTTTCTAGCTATTATCAAGGCGATAGTGTGGTGATTTCCTAGTCCCTAGCTGTGGAGTCCCTGACGCATGATACGTTTCGATTCTTACTCTGTTCTCATGCATGCTTGAGCTATATATTCACCGCTTATTTCAAATCGAATCGATATTTGGGTCTTTCCTTGGATATGTGTATATGGAACTTTACTGCACAATGTAGATAGCGACACCGTCTGCTAGCACGCGACCACACTCACTCGTGCTTCACCGCGTGGGCCCACGACACTTGTTTGGACTGATATTTCCTTGGTTTAGTGATGTGTTTTTTCATATGCTTGTTTAGTGTGGCGTGTATGATTTTGTTGGCACTGACGGGCTATTTAGTATTTTGACCTCTCTCTCTCTCTCTATTTTATCCCTCCGAGCTCCTACTCTCACTTGTCTTCCTTGTGGATGAGGAAGGGTTCAGCTTGGGGGATTTTGACGTGTGTTTATATTTTATATATCCACGCACGTCTTCTTTGTGTTTTCCGTTGTTTTCCGTTGTCCCGTATCCATTTTCTTGGGATTTTTAGTTTTCTTTCACTTTTTGGTGTTTTTGTGTATTTGCAGGAGATCTCCAGTGTAGGGGACATATAACAAAGATATCATGAGTCCCCAGAGCAATAGGAGGAGTCACGCGTGATCCAGGGGGTCAAACGATGAAGATCGCCATTTTTCAGCCCTAAACAGATCGGTTGGACACATCCAACCGATCGGGTGATGCACGCGTGTACGACACGGACGGAAGCTGAAGCGAAGTGCAGCCCAACCGACCAGTTCGCCGATCGGTTGAACATAGCAGAGTTCTCGGCCATTTGGAACTGAATTCCAACCGATCGGGTGACATCTCACCCGATCGGTTCATTTGTAGCCGATTCTTCCAAAAGACGACCCAGAGAGCTCAACCGACGTCCGCTGACCGTGCCAAATCAACGGAACTCTCTGTCTATTTAGAGAACAATTCCAACCGATCGGTTTAATGTTCAACCGATCGGTTCACCTGATGCCGCAAGATCCAAACGACGACCCGGAGCTGCCAATCGGTCGGACCAAGCGAGCGGTTGAAATTTTGAACGTCGATGCTAAAGCACCGTAGCAGCTCACCCGATCGGTTGATTCTTCAACCGATCGGGTAACGTCGATCTGTATATATAGTTGCCCTAGGTTTCTGAAAACGAGAGCAGTTATGTTTCTGTCTTTTTTCTTGTACGGTGACGGCTGGAATTTTATAGTTTTTGTAAGTCTTCTGATCGCTTTCAAACTTTGATATTATCTTTATAGCATTGCTACTACTTCATTTCAATCGCCTGATCATGATTTTTTACAGTTGATTTTTGTTTAGATCGCCTTTTAGCTATGATTTGTGAGTAGTTCCCAAATCTGGGATTTTGGTAGAAACCCCTTCGTGGGTTCTCCCTAATGCATCCATAGGACTATGATTTCGATAGGGATTAGGAATTTAGATGGTTACACGGGGTGTTTCATTGTCATCGGTGGGAAAAAGACCGCCTTTGACCGTAGGGCCAAGGGGGAATAAACTTGGCGGTTGACTCCCTAGCCACAGCTCACGCCCTTAGCATAGACATTGAATCCTAGCGCGTGAGAACGGCGGGATGAGATGTTGGGAGTTATCGTTGCGTGCTTAGTACTCCCGGAGTCGATCGGTGTTAATGGACATGGGAATGCCCATCGACCAAACCCGGGTAGTCCGGCGTATCATCCTGGGCATCGACCGGAATATCAGGCCCATGGGACGCTGGTATCACTCTTAGAGGCAACGACTCACCACTAAACCCTATTCCGATCGTTTTCCTATCCATAGGCCGTAATAGCGAGAACACATGATAGGGTGGAAACCGAAGTCCTAGGTTTCCTTTTATATTGTTTATCCTCCGTATTTACATTCCGTGACAAACCATTGATCGTTCGGGGTAGCTCACCCGTAGGGTGAACCGGTTCCTCTTAGATACAAGCACAACCACGCCTCCATGTGTTCGACCCCCAAGCCACACTACAACACCGTGCGCTTACAGTACAAATATTTAAATCTGGTATCCCCAATCCAATTGCACTCTTATGCTTCAAACTAGGGGACGTCATATAGGCATAAATGGTGTTGAGTATTGGACTTCTCCTTACTTGGTGTTGATGATGAGCAAATATAATACTTGTGGCTAATCCCCTATTTGCAGTTAATCCCTTGCCTAAGCATATCATGAAGATCAATTAGCAATGGATGTCACTCAAGGATCAATCAAAGCATGAAAAGTGGATTGGATGATCAAAGACGATGAATGAAGCTCCTAGAAGACTTCAAGCTCATTCTTTGGATAGAAAAGAGGCTTCTACAAAATGTAATCTTTTATTCTCTTCTAGTATTGTAACGACTGGTTTTCATGTATTTTGGATTATCTATATTATATATATGTTTTGATGGATTTTCTCCTTATGTGTGGTTTTCGTCCCCGTAGCTTTCGTTTTCATTCGTTTCGTCGTGATTTTCTAGCTTCTTCCTTAGAATCGTTGATCTTGGAGTAAGTCACTCATGACGAACTTCAAATCGCTCATATTTTAGAGTTAGAGTGATCTTAGATGCCGTAGGAATCTTCCCGAAGCTTCGCGCTTCAATTCGGCACTTATCGTGCACGTTAGTTGGTTCTAGAAGGGGGACCAACCGACTAGATTGAGATCTAGTCAGTCAAGAACTCTACTGGAACCGACTAGTTCATTGAATCAATTGTACATGAGTTACTGTTTACTTTTAGTCGGTCTAAGAACAACCACCGACCGACTAGATGCGCAACTAGTCGGTCCGAACTTGCTCTCAGACCGACTAGTTTCTGTCAGTAAAATTCACCTAAGTTACTGTTTATCGTTAGTCGGTCCATGAACACTCACTGACCGACTAGGTTACAAACTAGTCGGTCGACGGGCCTTCACAGACCGACTAATTCATTACCCAGATTTTTCCCTACTTTCGCTGTTTAGATTTAGTCGGTCACAGTTGGTCGACCGACCGACTAGTTGTTAAACTAGTCGCTCAACAACCCTTCTTTGACCGACTAATCAAACCAGAAACCCTAATTTTTGGGCGGCCGCCGGCTTGTTTCCTATTTAAACCCCAAACATTTTCTTTTCTTTCTTTCTCCTCTCTTGGCCATTTCCTTTCCCCCTTGACCTCTGATCTTCCCCAACCTTCCCCTAGCCTTCCTCCTTTCCTCAAGAGCCCCTCTCCCTCTTCATTAGGGCCGGCCATCTCCTCTAGGCCGACGGAAAACCCCCAAAATCCCATTTTCTCTAGATTTCTCCATCCATTCCAGATCTGAACCGTGGTTCTCCAGATCGTTTCTTCCGTCGCCATGCTTGCTCGGCATCGTTCTTCCGCTAACGATTCGGTAATAACTCGACCCTATAATATACTCATAACCCATATGTGATTTTTGTTAAACCCTAATAAAAACTAGGTTGGATGTTGTTCTAATATTGTTTTGCCATGGCAGCGATTTCATCTCCGTAGTTAGCATTTTTGTGACGGCCTCGTTGATCGTCATCCTCGGTGCTAGGCAAGTGAAACTTGCCACTTAGGGTTTTAGGCCATGTTCTAGGCCATTTGCTTGTTGTAGCGTTAAAGAGACTAGACAGTGAAATGATAGCTGCCTAGACGCCTATTTGATCTAGTTTGACAACGAAACTAGATCCGTTACCTCAATTGATCTAGCTTGACAACGAAGCTAGGTCCAACCCTTTTTAACTTGTTGTTCATGCATGTTAAACTGCCATGTTTAATTCCTTACCTGTACGCCTTACTACATGCCATGTCATGCTATCCATGTTGAATGTCGCATTCGTAGCACACTCTACCATACTTGTGTTTCCTGGCTCGTGTTCCAGAAGCGGGCTACGTGAGTTGGTTGATAGCCAATGCCTGATCTACTTATTTCCGGCTAGGCACCTGCGTTGCAGGCATAACCCTACGCCATACGTGTTAAATACACTTCCTGGCTCGTGTTCCAGAAGCGAGCATTCCGTGTTCGGGGTAATGCCCTGGCTCGATATACGTGTTAAGCACATTTCCTGGTTCGTGTTCCAGAAGCGAGCATTCCGTGTTCGGGGTAATGCCCTGGCTCGATACACGTGGAGGGGTGGAGATAAACGGTCACTTGAGCTTAGGAGTTGGCCCGATCAGCCACTCTAGCCAACAGGCGGAATCTCTGTGCACGACGTGTTTACTTGACGTGATTTACTTGACTTGTACTTGTCCGTGTTCATACCTGTAAAACTTGTCATCCATGCCATACTTGTTACTTGCACCCTACCTTGTTTGTCACTTCCATTTTATACTTTCCATGCTGAGCATCATACTATAACTGCTAGGTTGTTAGTTTCCCTTCCTTTCAGTTTCCTTGCCCAAGTCTTTTAGACTTGCTGACATGTGCCCCTTTACTCTTTTGGGTGACACATGTTAGATCCAGAGCCAGAGTTCATTGTTGGGGACGTGGTGTTCGCTGACGCTGAGTCAGGACCCGCGTTTGCTGTGGATGAGTACGTGGACACTGGGGACCAGTCCTAGTGTCTTCGTTGAGCTTTCCCTTTTGTTTTAGACTGATGTAGTTGTTGGTGCGCAGTGTAATGCCCTACAAGCTACTGCACAAGTACTAGAGGGGGGTGAATAGTACTTTAAAATAACAAGGAGTATAATTCCTAATTATCGTGCAAACAACTACCAATCAATCTGCGAAAGCTGCCCTACAAGCTACTGCACAAGTACTAGAGGCACCTGCGTTGCAGGCATAACCCTACGCCATACGTGTTAAATACACTTCCTGGATCATGTTCCAGAAGCGAGCATTCCGTGTTCGGGGTAATGCCCTGGCTCGATATACGTGTTAAGCACATTTCCTGGCTCGTGTTCTAGAAGCGAGCATTCCGTGTTCGGGGTAATGCCCTGGCTCGATACACGTGGAGGGGTGGAGATAAACGGTCACTTGAGCTTAGGAGTTGGCCCGATCAGCCACTCTAGCCAACAGGCGGAATCTCTGTGCACGACGTGTTTACTTGACGTGATTTACTTGACTTGTACTTGTCCGTGTTCATACCTGTAAAACTTGTCATCCATGCCATACTTGTTACTTGCACCCTACCTTGTTTGTCACTTCCATTTTATACTTTCCATGCTGAGCATCATACTATAACTGCTAGGTTGTTAGTTTCCCTTCCTTTCAGTTTCCTTGCCCAAGTCTTTTAGACTTGCTGACATGTGCCCCTTTACTCTTTTGGGTGACACATGTTAGATCCAGAGCCAGAGTTCATTGTTGGGGACGTGGTGTTCGCTGACGCTGAGTCAGGACCCGCGTTTGCTGTGGATGAGTACGTGGACACTGGGGACCAGTCCTAGTGTCTTCGTTGAGCTTTCCCTTTTGTTTTAGACTGATGTAGTTGTCGGTGCGCAGTGTAATGCCCTACAAGCTACTGCACAAGTACTAGAGGGGGTGAATAGTACTTTAAAATAACAAGGAGTATAATTCCTAATTATCGTGCAAACAACTACCAATCAATCTGCGAAAGCTTAAATTGATGACAACAACAAAATTAACAATGCAAACAATTGATATTACTGGGTTCGGATCCACCCAAGTCTCCCCGACTTGTTCCCGGTGATCCTACGTCCCAACCACCCGGATCCCCTCCAGATACTTAGGTTAGAAACCCTAACCCAAGATTTCCACTATGATATCTTGTGAAAAACCTTCACAAGATCAAATCATACATGCAATGGCAATAGTGAATCCCACAACCCGGGATCACAACCTTCTCTCACAACCGAGAGAATCAATAGCAATGAAAATCAGTTTATATATGAAATAAACAATCTTACCACAAATCCTATACCTTGAGTTTTCTTACCAAATAGGTGTAAGGAGGGATTTGAGGAAGAGGAAGTCACCAAGACTTAGCACCACTGAAATGAGCAGCAATGGGTGCCTAGGAGTGATTAGGAGACTTGAATCATGCTAGAGCTTGAATGGCTCACCAAGAACAAACTTCTCTCAAGATGGATTCTAGATCTAGAAAGTGAGAGAATGGATTTCTTGTGAGGGAGAGAGCTTTGGAAATGAGTGAGAATCTCTAACTCTTTCAATCTCAATGAATCTCTAAAATATAGCTCCTCTTGGGGAAGAAGAACCCCAGCTTAGTATTTATACTAAGGGGGAAAATCGTGTTAGGTCAAAACCCAACGGTTGGAAATCTGAAGCCACTAGTCGGTCAAAGAACAACCACTGACCGACTAGTTCATCAACCAGTCGGTCGGTCAAACAACATGGACCGACTAAGTGATGAACAGTGAATAGATTGAATTTCAGACCTAGAAATCTAGTCGGTCCAAGAAGACTGTCTGACCGACTAGTTTCACAACTAGTCGGTCGGTTAGTGAACTTAGACCGACTAAGAGTTAAAAACACATAGTCTGAAAACAAATTGAGTTAGTCGGTTCAAGAACAAATGTTGACCGACTAGTTCATTAACTAGTCGGTCGCTAAACGTTCTTAGACCGACTAAGGATAAACAGTAACTTGGCATGAACAGAGACTGTTCAACTAGTCGGTCTAAGTAGCATCACTGACCGATTAGTTCACCAACTAGTCGGTCGGTGAGTCAACATGGACCGACTAAGTGTGAACAGTAAAGAACATGAAGTTTAGAAAGCAAACTAGTCGGTCCAAGAAGCTTTGCCGACCGACTAGATCACCATCTAGTCGGTTGGTTCTTCTTCTTGAACCAACTAATATGCACAAGAAGTCCCGAATCGAAGCGCGATGCTTCGGGAAAGATTGTATGGACTTCTACTAAGATCCTAGCTCTAAGATAGGAGCGATATGAGGATAGAAATGTACGATATACTCAAGGCTTAACATTCTATAGATCGAAACTAAAAGACTATAAATAAAACCTTAAGGAACGGTCTTCAAGAGCTTCGATCAAATCTTTATGACTTCCAAAATGGTCCAAAAGCTTCAACGAAGCTTTAGGCATTGAATACGAGCTTTGAGAAGTCTTGAGATGTCGCTTTGAGTGTTCTCGTGAATTTGGCGACGATCTCCATAACTGCGCTCACAAATTGTTAGTTCATGAATTATTTATATTTGCTCATCATCCAAAACCAAATCCGGGGAGTCCAATACTCAACACGCAGCACCTATACTTTGTTATGTTTGTCCTTGCTGGCCTTGTTCTAGGCCTTTAGACTCTTTCTTTTAGCCTGGTGGCTTTTCTGGATGTTGAACTTATTTTTAATGTTGGACAATTCTGAGATTTGAGATTTTATTTCAATCTCTCTTTCTCGTCATTATTATTGTTGTTCTGTTTGCACTTACAGGGACCTGCATACGACTTATTGACGCTTATCAGGCGTGTGGCTTCACAGCTCCACGTCTGTGCGGACCTTCTCACGTCTCGCCTCCATTTTCTTTGGGAAGCGGGGCGTGACAGGTTTTGTTGGTGGCCCATGCAGGTCACTCTTCTGTAACTGCGAATATCGAAATAACGATAATAATATTAGAATGTCCAATGAACTAAGTTCGACATCCGAGTCATTAAGCTTTGAGTCTAATTTTGGTCCGTTTCTATGGCGCTAGATGGCTAGAAGACGTCAGATCCGAGCTGGTGGTGGATCAACTCGGAAGGCTTTCTATTTCTGCGGCAAGACTGGGCACGTCAAGGAGCAGTGCAGAAGATTTCTAGGTCAGTGTTTGGTTTGTGGTGGTGATGCTCATTCGGCGAAGGATTGTTGGCATGCAAATCAACTGCGGAAGGCATCGGATAGAGTTCCGCAGCAGCAAGCACCCGTAGCTGTCAGACGTGGGGCAGCCCTTATTCCACAGAAGCAGGCTTTTCCGTTGAGGAGGCAGGCTTCCCTGATGACTGTAGTTGAGGCTGAGACTGTGGACAAAGTTATTGCAGGTAACCCTCAGTCTAGTTGCCTTCTTCCCTTAGACAGTCTTGTTTGTTAGAATATGTTTGGTTGTTTGAATATGTTATGTTGCTAGAATATGGTTTGATTGATAGGCTGGTTGTTAGGTGTGATTTAGGTTTACACATTTCCGGCACGAGTCCTCTTGGCTCTGGTGCATCAATGTGTATTATATCCCGGAGCTTCTTGTAGGAGCAATTCTTGATTACTAACCCCTCCCTTCTTAAATATTTAATTCCTCCCTATTCGATCGAGTTAAAATCCTTTCGTAGATTTTGAAGTCTATTGGTTGAAATTTTTAATCTCGTAGCTTTTGCTAACCAATATTTCTCGTATTTTGGTTTTAAAACTTTACTACAATTTTGATTACTTTAGAATATCTTCCAAGGTAAATAGAACTTCAATTATTTTTTTATATATCATTCCTCGGTTCATTGTACTCGTACTTTAAGATCTTGTATAAATCAGTTGTTTGGCAAATCCGGGTCCCTCTAAAAAGTATTTTAAATGTTATTTATTTGGAATTTCTCTTCAGTTTTAAAACTTGGAAGCATTTAGCATGGGCTTAAATTTTCACACTATAGTTGATCGGATTTCATTCTTTGAATTTCGAAATTTTGCCGAAATATTATATAAAGCTACTACCGTATAATATTTTCGAACCTCTCCGTTGCAAATCTTGAATTTTTTGAAAGTATCTTTTCGACTTCCTTTTTCCTAAATTTAAATTCGTTCGAAATTTTAATATTTATATATTTATACTTCATGCTCCTTCGTTGACTTAAAGATCTCTAAAACTTTTGTCGAAATTTGGAATACTAACCCATTGTATTTTGCCAGCCTATACCTTCTGTACCCATGAAAACACCTTGTCCCTTCTTATATAAATTTTATTCTGAACCATACCTTTATTTTGCCCAATTCGATTTATAATTTTCCGACTCATCACGTTTCCTTTAATATACTTTTCGAATCACATATAATTTCAGCTTCCAACAAGCCTAAGTTGTGCTCATCGTTTCCCCTATTTCTGATTATTGTGGAATTACTATTTCGAAACCCTTTACTGATTTGGACCTTCCATAATTTGGTTTTAAAGCTTATTACGAATTTTGATAAACCTACTACTAAGTTTTCCGTTCACCATACGTGCTTTTAGAATAATTTCTAAACTAAATTGAATTTCAAATATTTTTATATAACCGTACTAGGCTCGTTAGCTCGTATGTTAAGAGCTTTGTGTAAAACGATTTCTTTTTGGCAAAACCTGGTTACTCTAAAAGTAGTTTCAATATTGATTATTTAAGTTTTTCCCGGCTTAAAGACTTGAAAGTATTTAACACGAGTTTAAAATTCTTTGATTAATTTAATTTCATTTCAAAACTTTTGCCAACATTATTAAATCACCGCCGTATAATGTTTTCTAAAACTACGTCCTTAATATTCGTGTGAATGATTTACTTTTAAAATAGCTTTCGATAAGCCAATAAACCATTTTCTCTTACTATGTGTATTTCACTTAAACTCGTTTCAAACAACTTGTTTTATCGATCTCCAAATACTTTTATACAGGTGAGGACTCCAACATTTGAAGTACGGCAGTTTCAATTTCCCCGTATTTTAGCTTATGCTATTTACCCTATTTCCTTTCCTGTATCCTATAAAAGTATCACTACATCTCCCTTTCCTCTACCTAAGCTTTCACAAGTAGATCGCGGTTTCACCTAACCAAGCTGTCTCCTTGTATTTGTCCTATCTGAACTCGTGCTTATCGATCCTTCCCGCGTCACGCTTTCGACCTAGGTTTTCCTCTATTGCTTAGGCTTTAGTACCCGTCTATGTCTGTGTCAACCCTAATTTGTTAAGTAGGCCTTGGACCCTTGTGATGCTGTCGTGGTGCTTGTACCTAAGTTGTGTATGTGGGCTTGAATGAGTGTACTCCCCTGTAGTATAAAAATGATTTCCTATTGTGTGATATATACCTACTCAGAGTTATTTATGATGGTATGAATCTGTATGTGTGTTAGTATTTATTGATAAGTGTGAGTAAGGATAGCTATTCCACTCGAGGAACGCTTGAGTATATGAATCAGTGATTGGATTATTTAATGAGACGTATGTAGTCGGAGATGCTTATAATGCTTGAAATAATATGTTGGTAAAGCTATGTGTTGATGGGAGCAATAATAATAGGTGTACGTATAGTTAAGCGAGTAGGCCTATTATATGACTTGTGTGCTTGTACGTGTGAGTATGTGCTCGTACGTAGATACGTATTGTGCTTAGACGTAAGTAGTTATGGATTGCTGCATGAATTATAGGTAATATACATATGGTAATAGGATTATAACTTTGATTGGTATTGCTTGCTTTTACGGGTTGTCGTATGCGTGTATACCATGAGATATACACGACTATTGCATACCGTAACTATATATGTGTAGATGTATTGGTATACTAATTATAAGAAGTAGGATATGGTGTGAATATATATGATACTTGTATGTGACTATACGATGAATGCATTTATTAGGGGGAGTATGTAATTATTAGTGTGCTGATGACTGTAATATTATTGTGGTATATAAAGTGATTGAAATACGTGATATTACCTGATTAAATATTAAGGGTGTTTGACATTATGATATGTATATGGTTGTGTTGGTAGATGTGTATGCATTAGAATAGTATTGATATATGTATGGACACTGTGTTATGTATATAGAATATTCTGCTATGATTTTGAGTCTCACTCAAGCTTGAGTGGGTATACTGTTCGTAGCAACGATCTGTGAACTTCGTGTTTGATGATAACAAACGTGTGTGAACAGTTTAACGTGTGTGTTAAGTGTTTCAGGAACGGCGAACTTGCGACAAAATTCACGGAAGGACTTGGTCAATATGATGGGAATGAGAAGACAATAAACTGGTTTGATTCATATTTACTAGTGCTCACACCACCATTTGCATTGGTGATTTAAAAAATTACACAGGCCGTTTTTATTTTAAGTGCATTCATTTGCATTCTTTCAATGTCTGTGAGCATTTGCCTTTTGTTGATAACAAATGCACATCACAAATTACAAGAGGCCTTAATATTATAATGCACTTTCTTTGAGAAAACACATAAAAAAAACAAAAGGCCATTTGTTAAAAGCCCAGGCAGACTTATTTTAAAGAAATTTCAAAGACCAGTCGAATTTTTCAACAACATGCTATTTTGTTAAAATCAAAAGTCCATTTGTTAAAAGGCCAGGCTGCCGAATTTTTTCAAACAAAAAGCTGTCCTAGGGATCAAATCAATAAGGGGTATCCAATAAAACTCAGAGGCCTGTGTTCTTTTTTGTGTTGAAGAGCAAACACAAGTTACTGATTAATTTCCCAAGCCCAGGCCTATTTAATAACCCCTAGAGCTAACATCTCGAGTGCACACAAAACCCTAAAACAGAAGAGGCAGCCGCAAGTTTGTTTTGCATCTTTATCACGGAGTATTTGCACCTGCCACAACTTCTACCCATGTGCTACTGCAAAGTCTAGAGAGAGAACCATGGGTTTTTGGATGCACACATAAACCTGAGAGAACTGCCGAATCTTTGATTCTTCATCAACTTTTTTTTCTCCTGTGATTACTCATCAAGGAGCAACACCCCTAAAAGCAGCCGCAACAAGACGAGAGGGCAGCAAGGAAGTGTTTTCAGGCTGCCGTTGCCTGACCATTGCCGAAGGGATCTCGCCCACCTCGCTGCCAAGCTGCGCCATCAAGCAAACCGAGAGAAACAAGCAGCACCCCTATCTAACGTACTGCCAAATTCTAAAGGGAAGAAAAGGAAAGTTTTGTTGTTGCTATTTTATGTTGATCACATTCTTTTTAACCCTCATCCCTTTTTATTTTGCAGGCCAACAAAACAAAAAGCAGAGAGAGAGAGAACTGAAATTGCTTTTGCACTTCATTTTTCAAGAGCTTTGCTTTTTGAATCTCTCTCTTCAGGAAGCTGCTGATTTGTGTTGACAAAAGGGGCCGAAATATCTCAACCATTTATCAAAGCCATAAGCAAACAATGACTCATTATTTATTCATTTGCAGGCAAAAGAATTGCACAAAAACAAGCCGAAACCTTTAAAGACAAATCCTCTAGCAACCGCCGCAAGGTGATCATCACAAGGCCGTACGAATCATTGATTCCAAGGTGAGGTGCCGTAACTTCAATATTTGGTGGAGGGTGAAAGCATCATTGAGGGAGCCGCAATTTCAGTTGCCGACAACGTGACGATTACATCTTGTCAAATTGATCTGACCACGCGCAGAACGACAGAGACGACACACCACTACTGAGCATTTCTAAAACTCTATTTATTTATCTTTGTATTGGTGTAGCGATCTCTGTTAGGAGAAACTTTACCTTTTGTGTTACTTTTGGGGACCTGACGACTTGGGAGTCGTCACGGAGGGAGAGCATCTGACTAGATTGATAGTGTAGAGCACGTGGTGTGCGTACGAGCTAGGTGAGAGTAGATTTGGGATCTAGACTCATTGTAGCTGTACTTGATTACATATCTATCTAGTAGTTGCTTTCGGGGGCTGGAGTAGGTCGTGGGGACGACCGAACCAGGGTATATCTGTGCGTATTCTGTGATTGTTTTTTATTGCCATGTCTGTGCCTATAACTGCGTGGGATTGTTCGTGGGTTGCACGAATATTTTTATTAGCCTATTCACCCCCCCTTAGGCTACGATCCAGATCCAACAAGTGGTATCAGAGCTAGTTTAGAGGATCTAGTCTAGATTTTTTTATGACCATGAATATATCTGATTGTGCTTTTGCTGAAGGTCAGTCTATAGCCCGTCCACCTAAGTTTAACGGTATAGACTTTGCATATTGGAAGGCTAGGATGAAAATCTATCTAGTGTCTGTAGATTATGATGTGTGGGATATTGTTGAAAATGGTTATAGTCTACCCACTATTAAAATTGAAGACACTGTTATGATTAAGCCTAAAGACAAGTGGGATTTAGCTGATAAGAAACTTTATACTCTTAATGGTAAAGCTATGAATGCGCTTATATGCTCTCTTGATAAATCTGAGTTTAATCGTATCTCACATTGTCTAACTGCGCAGGAAATCTGGCATACTCTGGAGGTGACACATGAGGGAACATCGCAAGTGAAGGAATCCAGACTTGCGTTGCTGAGCACAGAATACGAGAGCTTCCGCATGCTACCAACAGAATCTGTGAAAGAGATGTTTGCGAGGTTCACGGACATCGTCTACAAATCCAGTTCCCTCGGTAAGCCATACTCTAGCCATGAACAGGTACGAAAGATATTAAGGGCGCTACCGAGCTCGTTCAGGCCTAAAGTCACCGCTATTCAAGAAGCTAAGGACTTATCAATAATGAAAGTGGAGGACTTGATAGGTAACCTAATGTCACACGAGCTTGAGTTGCAGAGTATAGAAGCCAGAGATAAACCTGAAGAGAAGACCAAAGCTTCCACACCATTAGCTCTTCAAGCTAACGACGACGATCTTGATGAAGAGCAAGCCCTAATGGTCAGAAACTTCAGAAGATACATTCAGACTAATCAAGGAAGAGCTGAGATGGGAAAAAGGTTCATTCGTTCTAATAATTCTAATTTTGGTAGAAATTCCTATGATCAGAAAGCTATTAATAGAAGTGAATGTTTTAAATGCAGGAAGAAAGGGCACCACATAAAAGATTGCCCACAACAACACACAGCTCAAGTTGCAAAAGGAAAAACGAAAGTGCTGACGTGGGACATGGATAGCGAAGCTGAGGAGGAGGATGAGGAACATGAAGCCCACTCCTGCATGGCATTGATGGCCAAACACAATGAGGTAGAATCTCCCACTAAAGCTGAATTCTTAGAAATCTGTAAAGGAATGCAACATAGAATTGATGAGCTAGAAGCTGATGTGGAATGTTATAGGAATGATAATTTTGATATGCAACAAACTGAGTATGACATGTCTATAGAAATGAAAAATATTAAACAAGAGCGTGTTGCATGCAAATCTACCATTACTATGTTAGAAAAAGAGAAAGCTAGCTTGTCTGATAAAACTGACTGTCTTTCATGTACCTCTTTATTAAAAGATATTAGCATGTATAAGCAAGATAAGACAAAGCTTGAAACTGAAAATGAACTGCTTTCTGAAAATATTAACATGCTAAATCTTGAGCTTAAAGAAAAAATGAGGGATTTTGAAAAGAAAGAAGAGGAAAACAAGCAAGCTTTCATTAGTAAATGCACTGTGCTTGTGAACGAAAATGCTCATTTGAAATCCATAGTCGCTAGTTTAGAATTGTCATTAAAGAAATTTTCTATTGGAAAACAAAATTTGGACATTATTCTTGGAAATCAACTTTATGGCAATAATAGGCGAGGACTAGGATATGATCTTAAAAATGTTGAAAAATCAAAATATAGAAAAGTTCACATTGAAACAACAAAGGTTGGAAATTCTCATGCTAAGTGCTTTACATGTGGATGTGTTGGTCATACTTCATATCATTGCAAATATAGGAACAAAAACATTAAGTTCAAGCAAATATGGGTTCCTAAATCTTTGATGACTAACGTGAGTGGACCTTGTTGGATTCCAAGGTCACACACAACACCTCTTTTGTAGGTGAGACGGAAATTTGGCGATGAGCAATAAATTGAATGTCTCATTATTTTTTAGCTCCTTAGTCAAACGGCGACGCGAAGGTATATCTCATTCTTTGAACTTAATGCATACCTTCATAGCATTTTTTTGTTAACATTTTTGTGTGCTTGGATTTTCCTTTTTTTTTGTTTACTTGATTGTTTTTAGTGTATTTTTTTTAGTTCATTATAAAACCAAAAAAATGAAAAAGGCAAAAGCAAAAAAAAATTTGGAGCTTATTGCATATATTCCTCTTTGCATCGTTCTAGTGTTATAAATGAATGATGATCATAACCTTGTAGAACGTGTAGTATTATTATCATGGCTACATGCGCATGTTCATCTTTCTAAATATTCATGGCATATTCAATGAATGAAAATAACTTGATTTCTACACCGCCTATTTCACTTCCACATGTATTACTATTGTTGCACATTTGGAGACATCGTTTATGAAGTATGGAAAGTGAATGTAGGAGGAAAACTTAACTGAAAATCCAAGGGATGTGATATACCTTGCCATGGATAAAAATTGAGCAAAAGAAAGTGTTGTTATAAGTATTCTTTAAAAAAATGAAAACAAAAGTAATTGCTCCGTATGAAAAATGGATACAATCCTTGGCAACAGTATTACCCATTAGAATCCAATATAAGCTTTATGGGTAAACTTTAGCGTTGGTGTATTTACTCGTCAAGCAATGCCATCCCCACATCTAAGAGTCCTTATAGGCTATGTTTTGGGGTGTGGTACCTTGAACTCATTTTTAATGAGGTGGGAAAAATCAATCCTAGGTGATAGAATGTTATTTGGAAAATGTGGATTGGTTCCGGTTGACTTTCTTAATGATTCTCCCTATGTGCTTCAATTTTAATCATCACACTTTACACGTCGGTGTTGAAGTCTTAGTTGTTTAATTTCATTGGACTTTGACTTGATTACTCTATGATTGGCATGCAATTGTTGGTAATGGTTAATAATACTCTATTTTTGCATGGTATATATTTTTGACTTCGTGCTTCGACTTTTGATGATAACAAAGGGGGAGAAAAATGTGAGAAAGATTTGATGATATTAATGCTCGTGACAATATGATTGTTTGATAAAGGGGGAGCATTAATGAATATTGGGGAAGCACAAAAATAGGGGGAGCATGCACATTGTTAACTCTGTATATCATTGTTTGCACATCACTATATCTCATTGCATGTCACCCACTATCGTCACACTTTCACACACACACTATTTGGAACGTTAATGCTCAAATCTTCTATTTAGTTTGTCATCATCAAAAGGGGGAGATTGTTGGTAGCAACGATCTGTGAACTTCGTGTTTGATGATAACAAACGTGTGTGAACGGTTTAACGTGTGTGTTAAGTGTTTCAGGAACGGCGAACTTGCGACAAAATTCACGGAACGACTTGGTCAATATGATGGGAATGAGAAGACAATAAACTGGTTTGATTCATATTTACTAGTGCTCACACCACCATTTGCATTGGTGATTTAAAAAATTACACAGGCCGTTTTTATTTTAAGTGCATTCATTTGCATTCTTTCAATGTCTGTGAGCATTTGCCTTTTGTTGATAACAAATGCACATCACAAATTACAAGAGGCCTTAATATTATAATGCACTTTCTTTGAGAAAACACATAAAAAAACAAAAGGCCATTTGTTAAAAGCCCATGCAGACTTATTTTAAAGAAATTTCAAACACCAGTCGAATTTTTCAACAACAGGCTATTTTGTTAAAATCAAAAGTCCATTTGTTAAAAGGCCAGGCTGCCGAATTTTTTCAAACAAAAAGCTGTCCTAGGGATCAAATCAATAAGGGGTATCCAATTAAACTCAGAGGCCTGTGTTCTTTTTTGCGTTGAAGAGCAAACACAAGTTACTGATTAATTTCCCAAGCCCAGGCCTATTTAATAACCCCTAGAGCTAACATCTCGAGTGCACACAAAACCCTAAAACAGAAGAGGCAGCCGCAAGTTTGTTTTGCATCTTTATCACGGAGTATTTGCACCTGCCACAACTTCTACCCATGTGCTACTGCAAAGTCTAGAGAGAGAACCATGGGTTTTTGGATGCACACATAAACCTGAGAGAACTGCCGAATCTTTGATTCTTCATCAACTTTTTTTTTCTACTGTGATTACTCATCAAGGAGCAAAACCCCTAAAAGCAGCCGCAACAAGACGAGAGGGCAGCAAGGAAGTGTTTTCAGGCTGCCGTTGCCTGCCCATTGCCGAAGGGATCTCGCCCACCTCGCTGCCAAGCTGCGCCATCAAGCAAACCGAGAGAAACAAGCAGCACCCCTATCTAACGTACTGCCAAATTCTAAAGGGAAGAAAAGGAAAGTTTTGTTGTTGCTATTTTATATTGATCACATTCTTTTTAACCCTCATCCCTTTTTATTTTGCAGGCCAACAAAACACAAAGCAGAGGAGAGAGAGAGAACTGAAATTGCTTTTGCACTCCATTTTTCAAGAGCTTTCCTTTTTGAATCTCTCTCTTCAGGAAGCTGCTGATTTGTGTTGACAAAAGGGGCCGAAATATCTCAACCATTTATCAAAGCCATAAGCAAACAATGACTCATTATTTATTCATTTGCAGGCAAAAGAATTGCACAAAAACAAGCCGAAACCTTTAAAGACAAATCCTCTAGCAGCCGCCGCAAGGTGATCATCACAAGGCCGTACGAATCATTGATTTCAAGGTGAGGTGCCGTAACTTCAATATTTGGTGGAGGGCGAAAGCATCATTGATGGAGCCGCAATTTCAGTTGCCGACAACGTGACGATTACATCTTGTCAGATTGATCTGACCACGCGCAGAACGACATAGACGACACACCACTACTGAGCATTTCTAAAACTCTATTTATTTATCTTTGTATTGGTGTAACGATCTCTATTAGGAGAAACTTTACCTTTTGTGATACTTTTGGGGACCTGACGACTGTGGGAGTCGTCACGGAGGGAGAGCATCTGACTAGATTGATAGTGTAGAGCACGTGGTGTGCGTACGAGCTAGGTGAGAGTAGATTTGGGATCTTGACTCATTGTAGCTGTACTTGATTACATATCTATCTAGTAGTTGCTTTCGGGGGCTGGAGTAGGTCGTGGGGACGACCGAACCAGGGTATATCTGTGCGTATTCTGTGATTGCTATTTTATTGCCCTGTCTGTGCCTATAACTGCGTGGGATTGTTCGTGGGTTGCACGAATATTTTTATTAGCCTATTCACCCCCCCTCTAGGCTACGATCCAGATCCAACATATACTCTATGTACAGTGGTGTATTTGTCTGTGATTGGTGCGAGGTGTTGGATGATGTATGTATAATGTTTGGATTGTTTGTGTCCGGTTGTGTTACACACATAATTGTGGGTCACTAAACCAGTATATAATTATAGCCGTTGTTCTTGTGGTATAGTTATTTATTAGGGGGCTTGCCTGCGTGAATATATATATGTGCTAGCTAAAACTAAGTGTGTTTATGGGCTGAGTATATATTGGTATATATGAATGAAATATTAGCGTGTGTGGGTGTGCACCATGCACGGGTAAGTATGTGCTTAGTTATAAGTTTTGGTGACCATAATATGTGTGGCGTGTCGTGGGTATAATTATAGGGCCGTATGTGATGTGAAGTTATAGTGAAATATTTGCATGTATTGGAATAACTAAGAATTGTGAAATTATAGTAGCGGTAAGTGTATCTTAGATATGATAACATGATTGAATATTGAGTGG
Source organism: Scilla litardierei (assembly GCA_030789695.1). Taxonomy (NCBI): domain Eukaryota; kingdom Viridiplantae; phylum Streptophyta; class Magnoliopsida; order Asparagales; family Asparagaceae; genus Scilla; species Scilla litardierei. The sequence continues at coordinate 379,671,889 of CM061142.1, forward strand.
TGTGGTTACTTGTAGTGATATGTTGACATTGGATGTAAACTAGGAAATATTAGGGAGTAATATGCCCATGGTTGCTTGATGCATATGTAGCTAGCTATGCGTGGAGCGATGGTTGTATTTGCTGGTATGAGACTGATATTATCTATAAGTGAATAGCTGAACTATTGTTTGTGCTAGGTAAGCAGTAGCTATATAGGGGATGTATATATATGATTGAGATGCATGTATGAGTATGAATGGCTATGATAGGTATAAGAGTATGATGTGCGTGGATGATACATGCTAGTAGTGTTAATGTTTGATTACCTAGTGCGAATATAAGCACTTGTAATGACTATACCTGATTGAATGTGATAAGTTGGGGTAGTTACTAGAGCGACTAGATATGTTAGAAAGTGCGAGGACGGACTTTATTCTAAGTTGGGGAGGATGTAATGACTGGTTTTCATGTATTTTGTATTATCTATATTATATATATGTTTTGATGGATTTTCTCCTTATGTGTGGTTTTCGTCCCCGTAGCTTTCGTTTTCATTCGTTTCGTCGTGATTTTCTAGCTTCTTCCTTAGAATCGTTGATCTTGGAGTAAGTCACTCATGACGAACTTCAAATCGCTCATATTTTAGAGTTAGAGTGATCTTAGATGCCGTAGGAATCTTCCCGAAGCTTCGCGCTTCAATTCGGCACTTATCGTGCACGTTAGTTGGTTCAAGAAGGGGGACCAACCGACTAGATTGAGATCTAGTCGGTCAGGAACTCTACTGGAACCGACTAGTTCATTGAATCAATTGTACATGAGTTACTGTTTACTTTTAGTCGGTCTAAGAACAACCACCGACCGACTAGATGTGCAACTAGTCGGTCAGAACTTGCTCTCAGACCGACTAGTTTCTGTCAGTAAAATTCACCTAAGTTACTGTTTATCGTTAGTCGGTCCATGAACACTCACCGACCGACTAGGTTGCAAACTAGTCGGTCGACGGGCCTTCACAGACCGACTAATTCATTACCCAGATTTTTCCCAACTTTCGCTGTTTGGATTTAGTCGGTCACAGTTGGTCGACCCATCGACTAGTTGTTAAACTAGTCGGTCAACAACCCTTCTTTGACCGACTAATCAACCCAGAAACACTAATTTTTGGGCGGCCGCCGGCTTGTTTCCTATTTAAACCCCAAACGTTTTCTTTTCTTTCTTTCTCTTCTCTTGGCCATTTCCTTTCCCCCTTGACCTCTGATCTTCCCCAACCTTCCCCTAGCCTTCCTCCTTTCCTCAAGAGCCCCTCTCCCTCTCCATTAGGGCCGGCCATCTCCTCTAGGCCGACGGAAAACCCCCAAAAATCCCATTTTCTCCAGATTTCTCCATCCATTCCAGATCTGAACCGTGGTTCCCCGGATCGTTTCTTCCGTCGCCGTGCTTGCTCGGCATCGTTCTTCCGCTAACGATTCGGTAATAACTCGACCCTATAATATACTCATAACCCATATGTGATTTTTGTTAAACCCTAATAAAAACTAGGTTGGATGTTGTTCTAATATTGTTTTGCCATGGCAGCGATTTCATCTCCGTAGTTAGCATTTTTGTGACGGCCTCGTTGATCGTCATCCTCGGTGCTAGGCAAGTGAAACTTGCCACTTAGGGTTTTAGGCCATGTTCTAGGCCATTTGCTTGTTGTAGCGTAAAAGAGACTAGACAGTGAAATGATAGCTGCCTAGACGCCTATTTGATCTAGTTTGACAACGAAACTAGATCCGTCACCTCAATTGATCTAGCTTGACAACGAAGCTAGGTCCAACCCTTTTTAACTTGTTGTTCATGCATGTTAAACTACCATGTTTAATTCCTTACCTGTACGCCTTACTACATGCCATGCCATGTTATCCATGTTGAATGTCGCATTCGTAGCACACGCTACCATACTTGTGTTTCCTGGCTCGTGTTCCAGAATCGGGCTACGTGAGTTGGTTGATAGCCAATGCCCGATCTACTTGTTTCCGGCTAGGCACCTGCGTTGCAGGTATAACCCTATGCCATACGTGTTAAATACACTTCCTGGCTCGTGTTCCAGAAGCGAGCATTCCGTGTTCGGGGTAATGCCCTGGCTCGATATACGTGTTAAGAACATTTCCTGGCTCGTGTTCCAGAAGCGAGCATTCCGTTTTCGGGGTAATGCCCTGGCTCGATACACGTGGAGGGGTAGAGATAAACGGTCACTTGAACTTAGGAGTTGGCCCGATCAGCCACTCTAGCCAACAGGTGGAATCTCTGTGCACGACGTGTTTACTTGACGTGATTTACTTGACTTGTACTTGTCCGTGTTCATACCTGTAAAACTTGTCATCCATGCCATACTTGTTACTTGCACCCTACCTTGTTTGTCACTTCCATTTTATACTTGCCATGCTGAGCATCATACTATAACTGCTAGGTTGTTAGTTTCCCTTTCTTTCAGTTTCCTTGCCCAAGTCTTTTAGACTTGCTGACATGTGCCCCTTTACTCTTTTGGGTGACACATGTTAGATCCAGAGCCAGAGTTCTTTGTTGGGGACGTGGTGTTCGCTGACGCTGAGTTAGGACCCGCGTTTGCTGTGGAGGAGTACGTGGACACTGGGGACCAGTCCTAGTGTCTTCGTTGAGCTTTCCCTTTTGTTTTAGACTGCTGTAGTTGTCGGTGCGCAGCACCTATACTTTGTTATGTTTGTCCTTGCTGGCCTTGTTCTGAGCCTTTAGACTCTTTCTTTTAGCCTGGTGGCTTTTCTGGATGTTGAACTTATTTTTAATGTTGGACAATTCTGAGATTTGAGATTTTATTTCAGTCTCTCTTTCTCGTCATTATTATTGTTGTTCTGTTTGCACTTACAGGGACCTGCATACGACTTATTGACGCTTATCAGGCGTGTGGCTTCACAGCTCCACGTCTGTGCGGACCTTCTTACGTCTCGCCTCCATTTACTTTGGGAAGCGGGGCGTGACAAGTATGTAGCTTAGAAGTAGAACTATATTGGAGCATACACACATCTTTATTTCTGTCCTAGGAAATCATTAGATCACTTTTCATAAGCCTCCAATTCACATTTCTCAAGCATGTGCATTTTGGGATTTCAACAGGCGACTGCTGAACGTTTTACTGGTGCCTGTCTCCAAATAGTCGCCTGCGATTTATTCTACAGTCGCCTGTTATGCACATACTTTATCAATTGGTTTTTGGGCTTTTAGCTTTAACTCTAACCAGGCGACTTCTGTACAAAAGACAAGCACATGTCCATGCTACAGGCGTCTGTGATTTATTAGTCTGTCGCATGTCTCTCTCCTACCCAAAGCTCATTTTCTTCTCTATACGACCAGACGACGGATGTTGGATTGACAATCGCCTGTCCAAGGCACAGTCGACTGTTAATGCTTCAACAATCGCATGTCGATTCTTTATCTGCAACTCTGCTCTCTAGAAAGTTTCACTTATTAGTGACAAATGACTGATGTTGGTTTCACAGTCGCCTGCCCATGGCATAAGCGCCTGTGAGTTCCACATCAGTCGCATGCCATGTCTTCCCAAAACTTTCTGAGTTTTCTCAACTAACTCTTGTTGCAGCCAGTGGCCTGTATATGGGGTTTTAGTCGCCTGTTAGGTTTACAGGCGCCTGTTATTCCTTCATCAGTCGATTTTCCTACGTGGTAAGTTACCATTGAATTTTCACCTACCCTCTGACACAGTGCATAAGTCGACTGTGATTTTTTCACCAGTCGATTGTCGAGTGTGTAAATTCCAGTTGGCTTTTTCTCCAGGGATTTCAAAGGTGATTTTTGGGGATTCTGTTTGGGGGTTTTGGAGAACCTATAAAGAGATCTTCTATTGTTCCATGAGGGGTTACTCATCTTCTTGATCATCTCTTGAAAAACCCTAGCTTTCATATTCAAGTTTTTCAAAGCTCTCAAATTTAAAAGCCCTAGAATTCCAATTTCATTCTCTCTTGCTTTCCAACCTAGAATCAAAGTGATATCTAGGCAATTGGTGGTGACAAGAGAAAGGGATTTTCTCTCTTCTTGGAAGAGACTTCAACACACAACACACTTGCTCCTTCAAGTTTACTTCAAGGCTTAGGTGATTGTAAGTGTTGCTATTTCATTAATTCATATCTTCCGATATTAGTTTTACTCTTGATTTGTGAGAGTGGTTTGCTTGATCCCAAGTTGTGGGAGTCAAAGACATCGATTGTGTTTCGATTTCACTTGTAGGGTTGCAACAAGTTGGTTTAAAGGACACCTCAAGTTAGGGTTCTCACTTGAGTATCCGAAGATATCTGGGTGGAAGGGACGTAGGATTATCGGGAACAAGTCGGGAGTTGACTTGGGTAATCCGAACCCTTGAAACATACTTTGTGTTAGCATTGTTTCATTTTGGATTTATTTATAATTCCACATTTATTGTTGGTTAGGAATTTAAATTGGTATAACTATCGTTTAAATTTTTATAAACACTATTCAACCCCCCTTCTAGTGTTTTCCTCATAGCCATGGTCCTTACAATTGGTATCAAGGCGAAGATTTTTAGCTATGGCATCCAACAACAACAACAACGCTCCTCCACCTCCTTCGTACAACAATCACGATCGTGATGGTGCGTCTACCGTCTTCGAAGGACAATCAACGAGTCATCCTCCGCGTTTCAAGGGCATGAATTTCGGCTATTGGAAGTGCCGGATGGAGACGTTTCTTAGGAGTTCTTCTCTTTGGAGAACCCTCCATAAGGAATACGTTGAACCCTTCGAAGAGGATTTTGACAAATGGACTCCCTCCGAGAAGTCTACCGAAGTGAACAATGCCAAAGCAATGAACGCTCTTCATTGTGCAATCGATCCGGATGAGTTCAATAAGGTATGCACATGTAAGAGCACATATCAAATATGGAACCATCTAGTCCTTACCCACAAGGGAACGAACAAGGAAAATTTGTCTAAATTATATGTTGCAATACAAAATTTCGATATGTTTCATATGCAGGATAATGAAAACATTGCAACGATGTACGGACGCTTCACCGACATCACCAATGAGCTTGAAGCTCTTGGAAAAGTCTACACCCAACAAGAAAAGGTGAGAAAGATAATCATGGGAATGATCTTGAAATGGAAAAGAAGGGCAATCTCCATTGAGGAGGTCAATGTCATGAAGAACTACACCATAGTGAATCTCATCGGGACTCTCATGTCTTACGAAGTAAGAAGGAAGAACCGAATGAAGATTAGAGCAATGATGAACCCAACAGAGACCACGAACAAAGCGTTAGCATTCAAGGCTACTTCTTCATACTCCTATAGTGAAGAATCCAAGAACAAAATGGACAGGGAAGAAATGGCACAAATGGCGAAGAGGTTCCAACGCTTCTTTCGCAAAGGTAAATTTCCTTCCAAAAATAAATTTGATTCAACTAACAATACCTCGTCTCTTTGTTTTAAGTGTAACAAACCAGGGCACATCAAGAAGGATTGCCCAATGCTTAGAAATAAAGAAAAGTGGAAAGCTCCAAAATACCACAAGTCCGACAAATACAAGAAGGACAAGAAGAAAGGACTTGTTGGGACGTTCGATGATTCAAGCGGAGATTCCTCTAGTGAATACGAGGATGAAAAGGGTGAGAGTGCACATATATGCTTCATGGCCCGAGAAGATCCACTCTCCGATGAGAGTGATAGTGACAACGATGAACCCGAGGTAACCATGGATGAACTTCGTATTGCTAACGAAGAATTATTTTCTAAGTATCAATCTCTTATGCTTAGATATACTATTTTAAAGAAATCTAATGTTAGAAAATCATCCATGTCATGCATCATCAACAATGACACCATTGTTGATACACTTACACTTGAGAAAGCCACTTTGGTTTCTCAAAATGACATCTTGAGAAATGAGGTGAATTCCCTCAAATCTCAACTAGATCAAAATTATCATAAAGATAGTATTGATCTAGCTTCACATAACACACAATCGGGTATTGAGAATGATTCTCTTAAAACCCAAGTGCACGAGCTCAAAACACGTGTGTCCACTTTGGATACCAATATTTCTTCTCTTAAGGAGAAATATGAGCTCATGTCCTCCCAAGCTAAGTTATTTAACAAAGGGAAAGGGCAATTGGATGAATTGCTTGCAAACCTATTTCCGGCCACACATCGTGTTGGACTTGGTTATGTGGAAGCAAATGCATCCAAATCTCGCACCTCCTATAATGGTGTAACTATAGATTTTGTAAGGCCATCATCCGGTGCATCCACTATGGTGTCAAAAACACTATTGATAGCAAACCTACCAAGAAGGCCACCGCTTCACAATCTCCTTCTTTTAGCAAGAAACCCACTAATGGTGGAAACCAAAAGAAAGGTCATGCATATATGTACACCAACTCTCATACACGTAGGAAATCTCCTCTTTCACATGTGGACACGAATGACATATTTTATGATCCACACCCACGGACACGTGTAAACCCACACATGAAAAATACTCATGCATGTGCTCCTATACATTCATGTTTTCATACACATTATCCTTCCATGTATGCTCATCCACCTCATGTTATGCATGCTCCATATGTTGCATATAACATGCATGCTCCTAATTTTGCATACAACCCATATATGTCTCATGCTTATCCACCTCCGTCTGCATATGCTAGATCTCATGCTCATAGGAAGCATGCACCACATAGAACTCAACCAAATGTGCATTCAACTAGGAAAGGACACCCAAAACATACACATTTTGGGGTCCTAAGAACACTAGCATAATTGATAGGAATGCTTATGTTAACTCCTATTTTAGCGATGTAATAAATTAGTGGTAATTATATTGGGAAGCGAAAGTCCACTTGGACTTAGTGTCCAAAGGGCTAATCCCCTTGGACCCAATAAAGCTTGGGTACCATGAGCTAATGGTATATTATGTAGGTACCCAAGAAAAAGAAAGAGAGTAATAAAATTTATATTGTCTCTAAAAGAAAGGATGTATACTCGATAGCGGATGCTCCAAACACATGATGGGAGATCCCACATTACTTTTCGAAGTGATTAGCATCAAGGATGGTGCAACGGTCACTTTTGGAGGTAATCAATAGGGAACCATCATTGGAGTAGGCAAAGTTTGTAATCCTTCCAAACCACTTATTACGATGTTTATTTAGTTAGTGGTTTATGTCATAACCTTATCTCCATTAGTCAACTTTGTGACAAGGGTTACAAGGTTAACTTTGGAGAGTGTATTTGTAATATTGTAGATATTAATTCACATGTTTTATTTACCGGTATTAGGCATAAAAACATTTATTATTTGAGCTTGCCTAAAACCATAGAACATTGCTTAGTTTCTAATACAAATGAACAACTATTATGGCATCGCCGTTTTGGTCATGTTCATTTTAAGCACTTACATAAGTTAGCTAAGCATGATCTTGTTAAAGGTTTTCCGAAAATTGTTTTTAGTAAGAAAAACTTTTGTGATTCTTGCCAAAGAGGTAAACTAAGTAAATCATCTTTCAAACTTAAAGAAGGCATAACTTCTAAGAGGCCCCAAGAATTACTTCATCTAGATTTATTTGGGCCAACTAGAACCGCCTCTTTACGTAATGCTCATTATGGATTAGTTGTCATTGATGACTTCTCTAGATTTACTTGGGTTTCATTTTTAACCAATAAAAATGATACTTTTGAAGAGTGTACTATATTTGCAAAGAAAATTCAAAATTCTTAGGATCCACATTATCACTATTCGTAGTGATCATGGAGGAGAATTTGAGAATGAATCTTTCACTAAGTTTTGTGATGACAACGGGGTCACTCACATCTTTTCTTTTCCTCGCACACCACCACAAAATGGTATTGTTGAGAGAAAGAATAGGACCCTAATAGAGTGTGCTCGCACCATGCTTCTTGATAGTCATCTTGGACTACAATTTTGGACGGAGGCGGTGCACACGGCATGTTATGTGCTTAATAGGATCCTAGTGAAGCCATGAATGAACAAAACTTGTTTTGAATTATTTTATGATAAGAAGCCGCAAGTTAAATATTTTCATGTTTTTGGTTCAAAATGTTTTATAAAGAACACATTTGGTAACTTAGATAAATTTGAGCCAAGATCCGATGAAGGAATTTTTGTTGGATATTCCACACGTAGAAAAGCTACCGGATATACAACAAAACCTCTTCAACGATCGAGGAATCACTACACGTATCATTTTATGAATATTTTGATATTCCTCATGTCGTTGTTGATAGTGTAGATGTTTTATGTGATTTCATTAGTAATTTTAAAATTAATGATTCCATTAGCGAGACTAACAATACTAATGAAATTGTTGAGGATGTTCCAAGTGATCCAGGTATTCCCAATGCCTATCCAACCATTCGTAATCACCCCATGACCAAATTATTTGAGATATTGGTGTGGGTGTACGAACAAGGTCAAGAATTGATGAATTCTCTCTTTGTGCATTTGTCTCTACCATTGAGCAAAAACATCCAAGAAGCGTGTGAAGATAGCTCTTAGATAGTTGCAATGGAAGAAGATCTCATGTAATTTGAGAGAAATGAAGTTTGGTAGCTAGTTCCTCTTCCAAGTGGTCACCAAGTGATTGGGACCAAGTGGATTTTTAAGAACAAGACCGATGAAAACGAGGTCATCACAAGGAATAAAGAAATGTTAGTCGCTCAAGGCCATCGGCAAGAGGAAGGTATTGATTTCGAAGAATCTTTTGCCCCCGTAGCTAGATTAGAAGGTATTACATTGCTTTTATCTTTTGCATCCATTAAAAATTTTAAATTATTTCAAATGGATGTTTAAAATGCACTTTAAATGGTATTGTTAATGAAGAAGTTTATGTTTCTCAACCACCCAGTTGCATTCATGAAAAATTTCCAAACCATGTTTTCAAACTTAAGAAAGCGTTATATGGGTTGAGACAAGCTCCTAGAGCTTGGTATGATGACTCAAACCTTTCTTTTGGATTTAGGTTTTAAAATGGGTGAAGTTGATTCAACTCTTTTCATTAAAGATTATGAAAATGACATTCTGTTAATTCAAGTTTATGTAGACGATATAATATTTGGTTCTACTAACTTTAATCTTTGCCAAGAATTTTCTAAGTATATGAAGGATGAATTCGAAATGAGCCATATGGGTGAGCTCAACTACTTCCTTGGACTACAAATTCGGTAAATAAAGGATGGAACTTTCATACATCGAACAAAGTACACCAGTGAGCTTATCAAGCGATTCGGGATGGAATCGTCTTCAAGAAAACGAACTCCTATGAGTACGACAACCCATCTACACAAGGATGAGAACGGAAAAGATGTAGACGTTCATCTATATCGAGGTATGATCGATAGCTTACTTTACTTAACCACTAGTAGGCCCGATATTATGTTCTCCGTATGTCTTTGTGCTAGATATCCAGCTAGGCCTAAGGAGTCACACTTGATTGCGGTTACACGAATTTTTCGTTACCTCAATCATTCTCTATAGTATGTGTTACTTTACCTAAGTCTAGCATATATGAGCTAATCTCATATTGTGACGTCGACTTTGTCGGATGCAAATCCGATAGGAAGAGTACTAGTGGCACTTGCCATTTTCTAGGAAATTCTCTAGTTTCTTGGTTTTCCAAGCAAAATAACTCGGTATCATTGTCCACGACTAAAGCGGAATATATTGCCGCGGGTCTTGCATGTGCACATGTTCTTTGGATGAGACACACGATCAATGACTATGGTGTCAATTGTGATACTTGTCCAATCATTGTTGATAACCAGAGTGCAATTTGTCTTTCGAAGAATCTAGTACATCACTCCCATACCAAACACATAGATGTGAGACACCACTTCATTAATGATCATGTAGCTAAGAAGGACATCATCTTAGAGTACATTGAAACCCAAAAACAAATCGCCAACATCTTCACTAAACCTCTTAAAGAAGATTCATTTGTGACGTTGCATGGAGAATTAGGGAATATGGGTGAATCTGAATTATAGGAGTTCATACTTTTATGTTAAATCATACCTTGAACTCATGTCATCATTTTACTTCTCTTGTTTGTTTGTTATATGTTTTTCATATATTTTTCAAGAGATGTATTTGAGATTTTGATGATTTCAATTGTTTGGATTAATATACGTGATTTGTATGTTAATCTATAATATTTTGATAATGATTTCATGATTAGAGTATTGATTAGAGTATTGTTAGAGTAAAGATCTTAGGGTGAATTTTCTCAATCATCTGGATTTCAGCCTCTCTGTACATTTTGGACCAGGACAGACGACTGTCATTCCTTCGACAGCTGCGTGCCCAACTCTAATTTTTCTTATCTGTAGTCTGAATTTTTCACACAGGCAACTGGTGAACTTTTGTCAGGCGACTGTCTCTATGACAGACGACTGCAAGTTGTTCATCAAGTGCATGTCCTAATCTTGAGATGTCTCTATTTATTCATCATATTGTTGACCCTCTGTCAGGCGACTGTTGCGTAACTTACAGTCGATTGTCATTTTTCCAGGCGACTGTGCGTTACTCAACATGCGCCTGTCTGTCTACCCAAGTCAGATCTCTATCTTAACGACCAGTTGACTGACGATTGTACATCAATCGACTGTCCACATCAGTGGTGGTTGGTAAACTCGATCTGAACCGTTGATCTGACGATCCAACGGCCCAGATTCATTTTCCCTATTATATACATGAGGCTGTCGATCTTTTCTCTCTCTCTCTCTCGATCGACTTCCCTCGTCTTCCTCCTTCGAACTTCAACCGTCTCTTCGTCTTCCTCATCGATTCGAAGTTCCTACCCATCGATCTCTCTCCCCAATCACTCGATCGAGAGCTTAGGTCTCTCCTCCTTCGTCGTTCCTCGCAGATTATGTATATCTCTCGTTTTCATTCGATCGTGCTCTGTTTCCTTGTCTTTCTATTGATCTGTGATCATGGCCTCCAAAACTGCTACATCATGGTTCAAACTTTTGCAGAAACAAGGTTCTCCATCCTCACCCCGTTCTCAGAGTCCTCAGTCCTCATCGTCCTCTGGTGAGTTTCTGGGGATATCAGTCGCTGATCCTCTTCCTGCAGCATCTGAGGTTGAACCCTCTCCTCCGCATCCAGCCAAGCCATCCTCTCCTTCTCCTTCAGCTCCGTTGGCTTATCCTCTCCTCGTTCAGTTGAATGAGTGAGTTTCTTCGCTTGAAATGAAAGTTTCAGATATGGATCAGAAGCTTTCGCTCCTTCTTGAGCTGAAGTTTAAGTTGTTTCAGTATCACGGCTTTCCGGTTCCGGCCTCTCTCGATGCTCTGTTTCCTCCTTCCGAGGATGTTCACCATACTGTTGTTCCTCATCCTCCAGTTGATACTCAGGCACCTCCTGCTAAGTTCACCCAGCCTTCATCTACTGTTTTCTGCTCTCTGTGCCTGTTACTACTCCCGTTGGTCAGTCTTCAGTGAGTGATCATGTGGAGATCCCTGCTACTGCTGGTGTTTCGTCATCAAAGTGGAAGGCTCATGTGTGTCCTTTTCGTCGCTCTTCCAGACTGGTGTTCCGTCGCTCTGTCCGCTCTTCGGACTCTACTGTCTTTCAAATTGACTGATGCAGCTCTGCCTCTACTCACCCGAGGACTTCTTTTTGTTAGGGTTTGAGATGTGTCTGTATTTTTTTTGGTTTGTTTGTTTGTACCTCTGGATGTTGTTATACTATTAGGAGTTTGTCTCTTTTTGTACTCCTGATATACTTTTGGCTGCATGGTAGAGTAACTCTCTGATGGAAGATGGTGTATGTATGATGATCATACTTTTGATATACATGGAGTTGATGTTTTGTCATTTGTAGTCATTGTATCTTTTGATTATATATATGATGATGTTTTTACTTTATCAAAAACGAGAATCCAATGTGAATTGTGTCTCTCTTTATGCTCTATTATATACATGATGTGATGTGAGACATTTTTTCTCATTTTTTAATTGTTGATATTGGATTCTCGTTCCTTTAGTCAACTAAGATTTCTTGTATTGATGAGTTTTTGGTATATATCAATGAGTTGCACCTTCATGATTTTTTCGATCATATTTTGGCATCACATTAAATATATATCCCATCTTTAGACTCTCATGATGGTTTTAGTACTTATTTAGCACTATCGTTGTTGTTTTTCTATTCCCACTTTTTGGATAATGCCATATGGGGAGAGAAATAAACATATCATAATTATATGCTAAGTAACTTCTAAACTTGAACCTAAGATTGAAGTTTCCTTAGATTTATGGAGAGTAAGATATAATGAACTTGGATTATAAAATCCTAGATTTCAAGAATTAAATTAAATTCATTTATGCATATCTTACATGCTCGCTTCAATTGATCTATAGATGCCCTTATAAATATTGACTAACTTGATTGGCATCTATGTAGGGGGAGTAAGTATTCATTGAGCACAATTATTTATCTTTTGTTTATGTTTGTTTGTCATCATCGAAAAGGGGGAGAATGTTGAGTATTGGACTTCTTCCTACTTGGTGTTGATGATGAGCAAACATAAATACTTGTGACTACTCCCCTATTTGCAGTTAATTAATTGCCTAGGCATATCATGAAGATCAATTAGTAAAGGATGTCACTCAAGGATCAACCAAAGCATGAAAAATGGATTGGATGATCAAAGATGGTGAATGAAGCTCCTAGAAGGCTTCAAGCTCATTCTTTGTATAGAAGAGATGCTTCTACAAAATGTAATTTTTTATTCTCTTCTAGTATGTAGCTTAGAAGTAGAACTATATTGGAGCGCACACACATCTTTATTTCTGTCCTAGGAAATCATTAGATCACTTTTCCTAAGCCTCAAATTCACATTTCTCAAGCATGTGCATTTTGGGATTTCAACAGGCGACTGCTTACAGGCGCTTGTCTCCAAACAGTCGCCTGTGATTTGTTCTACAGTCACCTGTTATGCACATACTTTATCAATTGGTTTTTGGGCTTTTAGCTTTAACTCTAACCAAGCGACTACTGTACAAAATACAGGCGCCTGTACAAGCTACAGGGACATGTGATTTGTTAGTCAGTCGCATGTCTCCCTCCTGCCTAAAGGTCATTTTCTTCTCCATATAGCCAGACGACTGATGTTGGATTGACAGTCGCATATCCAAGGCACAGTCGACTGTTAATGCTTCAACAGTCGCCTGTCGATTCTTTTTCTGCAACTCTGCTCTCTGGAAAGTTTCACTTATTAGTGACAGAAGACTGGTGTTGGTTTCACGGGCGCCTGCCCATGGCACAGGCGCCTGTGAGTTCCACATCAGTCGCATGTCCTGTCTTTCCAAAACTTTCTGAGTTTTCTTAACTTGCTCTTATTGCATCCAGTCCCCTGTATAAGGGTTTTCAGTCACCTATTAGGTTTACAGGCGCCTGGCATTACTTCATTAATCGACTATCCTATGTGGTAAGTTACCGCACAGTGCAGCAGTCGACTGTGATTTCTTCACCAGTCGACTGTCGAGTGTGTAAATTCTATCCGTTGGCTTTTCTCCACGGATTTAAAATGGGGTTTTGGGGATTCTGTTTGAGGGTTTTGGGGAACCTATAAAGAGAGCTTCTACTGTTCCATTGAAGGGTTACTCATCTTCTTGATCATCTCTTAAAACCCCCTGGCCTTCATATTCAAGTTTTTCAAAGCTATCAAATTCAAAGCCCTAAAATTCCAATCTCATTCTTTCTTGCTCTCCAACCTAGAATCAAAGTGATATCCTCTAGGCAATTAGTGGTGACAAGAGAAAGGGCTTTCTCTCTTCTTGGAAGAGACTTCAACACACAACATACTTGCTCTTTCAAGTTCTACTTCAAGGCATATGTGATTGTAAGTGTTGCTATTTCATTATTTCATATCTTTCGATATTAGTTTAACTCTCGGTTTGTGATAGTGGTTTGCTTGATCCCAAGTTGTGGGAGTCAAAGACATCGATTGTGTTTCAATTTCACTTGTAGGGTTGCTACAAGTGGGTTTAAAGGAAACATCAAGTCATGGTTCTAACTTGAGTATCCAGAGGTATCTGGATGGAGGGGACGTAGGATTACCAGGAACAAGTCGGGAGTTGACTTAGATAATCTGAACCCTTGAAACATACTTTGTGTTAGCATTGTTTCATTTTGGGTTTATTTATAATTTTGCATTTATTGTTGGTTAGGAATTTAAATTGGTATAACTATCGTTTAAATTTTATAAACACTTTTTAACCCCCCTTCTAGTGTTTTCCTCATAGCCAGGATCCTTACAAACGGTTCGTCAATTAGAGTTCTAGATCAAAAGTTATGCACTTTTCAGTGTCATCTATCGAACTCCTTCTTCCTGCGCACTCTGATGATCTCTTTGTATCTTAGATTGAGGAATTCGACCAAGGGAGGAGGATGGTTAATCTTTAAATATTTTGGCTCAATTAGATGCTTGGGGGATTGTTCTCCAAGGGAGGGGTCTTCTCCTTTTATAGAGATATGAGTTTCTCTTCAATTATAACACTTGGTCTTCAAATCATCAATCAAATGTTCAATCAAATCATCATGGTGCATGAAGGGATGTTTAAATAGAAGAGTATTCAATCCTATTAAAGATAGGATTCATCTTCAGATAGAACTTCCTTTGAATTAAATTTTCTCTTTAAAATCCAATCAAATCTTCAATCTTTGACTTAGTCAAACCCTATTAAAGATAGGACTCCTCATTTGATAAAACCCCTTTTGAATGCAATCAAATCTTCAGTCTTTGACTAATCAAATCTTCATCTTCAGGGTGCATGGATAATTTTTTATGCTGTAGGACTCTTTTTGAATTTCTTTTTGTACAATTGTCCACCCATTATTTCTCTTTTGCATAAACAATTTCTTTTGCACAATAGACCCTTAAATTACTTAATGAAAACAGTAGTACCACATGACTTGTTTGTCATCGTCAAAATTAAAAGTGTGACCTAGTTAATACACTACCTAGGCCAACAATCTCCCCCCTTTTGATAATGGCAAACAATCCTAGAAAAATTGGGATAAAGTATTAAAGGGCAACTCGTAGAGTGCACATGTTCATGTAACATTCAAAGCTCCACATATTTATATGCTCTCATGAAAACAAATCTCCCCCTCAAAGTATGCATCATATACATATCAATTTTATATCTCTCCCCCTTTTGTCATCATGCAAAAATTATTATACCATGCTCGCATGCTCCCCCTAGATTTATGCATCAATGGTTTATCTTCTCTTCCCCTTTTGACATCAATCGAAAGGAATGAACATAAGCAAGATCATATCACCAACTTCATTGAAATTTGTTAAGCAAGAGATATGAAATAAGACGAGCATATCAAAGAAACACGAAATTGATAAAGACAATTTCATGACAATGTTTACTCCCCCACGTACTCAAAATACGTACAACATCATGAATCATTGAAAGCATACAGTCTTTGCTTAAATATAAATAGAAGATATAATCAAATAACTAACTTGAATCATTGGTTCACGCTTATGTCACCCAAAAAAATCATACTCAGTCTTAAACAACTTATTCCATATTCATCTCTTTGGAATTGCTATTAAGCACGATGTAGGGAGACAATCAACATATGATACCATGATGTTTAATTTCGGGTCCTTGGGATTTGAGATGTGCTAAGTGGTTACTTCATCTACCAAATTTTATATGCATTGCTCAATAAACCCCCGAAATCCGGTTACTAACCGCCGATATCAAAACTAATTTTCATATTCTCATTTTCATTTTCTTTTTTATTTGTTGGCCAATTTATCTCAATATTCTTTACATTTCTTTTTCTACGTGGTTGTCTCAGAATAGTGACGCATGAAGGGATCACATATTCGACTCCTACTACTTAATTGTTTCATATAAAATCATATATATAAAAGTAAAAAGACAATCAAAAAGAGTTTAATCTTTTAGAGCCTAAACATTATCTAACAATTTTCTACGAGTTATATGACTATATCGACCAAAAAAATTTAAACAATTAGGCATGCTAATGATGACCAATCAAATATAAACAATTTAAGTATAGGGATTTTTCATTAACATAAAATGTCATCATTAAAATCACGTTTAATGTCTCTATGATTTCTAATAAATTTGATACTAAGAGCTCATCAAAATTTCAACTACATCAATGTTACACATACGCTCTGCAAACAATGAAATAGTCTATAATGTCAAGCTTCAACATATTCTCATAAAAATTCCCAATGTATCAAATATACCAAAAATAACCATAATTTTCTTTACCTTCATCGTTCAGATCAACGCCGTTTTTGCCAACGCGATGTATGCTATCACCCGGACCTCAATGATGCACCTGCATAGAAAGGTGCACCTTTTGGTATCCATTTTGTGGATCCAAAAGTGTTAGCACATGATTTTCTTTGCTTAATATGATGTTTAGGAATCCATATGAATTTTTCAGGATAAATGCGAGCAAAGCAATCATGGATGACATGTCCCTTTCTATTACAATAAAAACATGTAACATCAGAGTGGTAGTGACTAGAAGAGGACATGTTCGCATCATGAGTGCTAGATGGAGAGCTTGTGTATCTAGCATATCTCTTCTCAACAGGTTCCCTAGGATTCTTAGGAGGTTGCTTATTTTGCTTCTTTTTGAACCCTAGGCCATGTGTGCTAGAATAATCGTGTAGTCCATCTAACATCTCATTGAAGCTATTTTGGCTACTAATTAATCTCTTAATGGTAGAGCTAAGATTTTGGTTTTCACTTTCAAGCTCACTAATCCTAGCTTCATAACATTTTTCTTTTTCACTAATTTCCAATTCAATAGCTGTGCGTTTCCCTTTTATTAAGTTGGATTTTTATTTTTGAAGATCTTCCAATTTTTCATCATAGCTAGCTATCTTGTGATTTAGAAATTTTATTTCAGAATCTCTAGAACCCAGTGTGCTAATTTTTTCTTTTAAGTCTTTGGCAAATTGGAATTTTCAATTTCTAATTTAACCACTTTTCATTAGCATCTTCTATTTCACTAGCATTATTTTTTCTTTTTATCAAATTAATTTTTCCTTTCATAAGATCCTCTATTTTTTCTTTGTGACTGGAGACCATTTGATTTAAGAATTTAATATCCGAATCTTTAGAATTTAAAGAGCTAATTTTCTTATTTAAATCTTTAACTAGATAAGCGTTTTCAAGCTCTAACTTAGCAAATTTTTCGTTAGCATCTTTTAATTCTAAGATCTTGGTCTCTAAGGCAGTTTCATCGATGTTATTAACAATCTCTAATGATTTCTTCCATTTAGTAAATAACATTTTATTTTCACGATTAGCAGCGGTAAGTAGGTCTACTAAGGACGCTCGAAGTTTCTTAAGCTTAGAGTATTTAGGACCTATGTATACGAGGAGATTTACTAAATATTCATAAGCTTCTTCCATATCAGCAAACAGACTCTCACTATAGCTATTACCATCAATAGAGAAGAGTTCAGATTTCCCCTTTTTGTCTCCCGCCATGAAACATATCTCGATGTTATTCTTCCTATCATCATCTGAAGAAAGCTCCTCTGCATCGCTTTCTCCACATATAGCTAGCCTCTCTTTCTTTTTGCCATCTTTTCCTCTTTCACATTTCTTCTTTCCTCCATCAATATATGTGTTCTTTAGAAGAGAGAAATTGGTTTTCAAATGTCCCTTTTTATTTCATTTGAAGCATCGTGGTACGGTGTCCTCTTTTGCATCTTCTTTGCCCCAGACGTTGCCAAATTTTCTCTTGTTGTTCATCAGGAATTTTCTAAACTTTCGTGTGAGGGCATCAATCTCTTCATGACCACCAGACTTCTGAGGACTCACAGTACCTGCAAAAGGTGAGAACAAAGTATCAAACAATTTCATAGCTACTTGTGAATTGTCTATATTTGTGTGTGAAGTGTTTATATTATGTGCCATATTCAGGATCGAGATTCAACAAGACTGTGAGTCTAAAAAGAATCCATCTCTGATATCAATTGAAAAACACTCTAGAGGAGAGTGAATAGGGTGTATGTCACATATGAAAAAATTAAGCACAATGGAATAATGCAAATCACACAATCATATATCAAAGATGCAAACACAAGTGTGATTAATGGAGTGGCTCCCCGCCTCTACTCCAACCCCAAAACATATGAGGATTTTGCCACTTTTATAACCAAAATGGTAAACAACTTAATCACACTTGCAGGTGGTGATCGAACCGTACAAAATAGTGTCCAAGAATATAACGCTCAACGATAGCTTCTATGTGAAGCTATTCTCTCAATACAACCTCACAAAAATAAAACCAACCTGATTTAATACTGCTATAAAAATCAGAAAGAAATCACTGTGATGTGGTCTGTGAGATCATGGTCATGTGAGCGAAAACTGTTCGTCAATCCAACGTCTGGGTCAAAAGCTATGCTCCTCTGAAGTTTGTTGCATAAATCTGAAATCTGTGTGGACTGCTCTACACAACTGCCAAATCTGAATATGTGCTTGTAGGCTGAGTATAGATAAATATCACTGTTGCATAGAGTGTGAACGTGTAGCCGACTAGGTACAAACGGTTTATCGATCCGACGTCTGGATCAAAAGTTATGCTCCTCTGAATTCGTTGCGTAAATCTGAAATTTGTCGGGATTGTTTTGCACAAACTGTTGAATCTGAATAAGTACTTGCTGGCTGAGTAGATGTTGAATATCACCATTTCATATAGCATGAAGTTGTGGTCGTCCAGGTGCAAGTGGTTCGTCGGTTGGAGTTCTGGATCAAAAGTTCTGCACTTTTCAACGTCATTTGTTGAACTCCTTCCCTTCCTGCGAACTCTGATGATCCCTTTGAAGCTTGGATTGAGGAATTCAGCCAAGGGAGGAGGATGGTTAATCTCTAAATATTTTGGATCAATTGGATGCTTAGGGGATTGTTCTCCAATAGAGTGGTCTTCTTCTTTTATAGAGATAGGAGTTTCTCTTCAATTAGAACACTTGGTCTTCTAATTTTCAATCAAATCTTCATGGTGCATGAAGGGGTGTTTAAATAGAAGAGTATTCAATCCTATTGAAGATAGGATTCATCTTAAGATAGAACTTCTTTTGGATTAAATTTTCTCTTTAAAATCCAATCAAATCTTCAATCTTTGACTTAGTCAAATATTATTGAAGATAGGACTCCTCATTTGATAAACCCCCTTTTGAATCCAATCAAATCTTCAATATTTGACTAATCAAATCTTCATCTTCATGGTGCATGGATAATTGTTTATGATGTAGGACTCTTTTTGAATTTCTTTTTGCACAATTGTCCATCCATTATTTCTCTTTTGCACAAACAATTTCTTTTGCACAATTGGCCATGAAATCACTTAATGAAAACATTAGTACCACATGACTTGTTTTTCATCATCAAATTTAAAAGTGTGACCTAGTCAATGGGCTACCTAGGCCAACAAGTCAGACGTCTGAGACTAGAACTTCATATATCTAATTTCAGTCATAATTATTTCCAAGAGCTCTCCCCCCCCCCTCCTCACTTCATTTTATCGGCCGTATGATGAATATCTTCCAGACGTCTGAATAGTTCACCAGACATCTAGGAACCCTTCAATAGTCATCTAATTTTTAGCCATTAGACTGCATTTAAGGCATTGTCAGATAGTTGTCCAACTGTCTGTACAGTCTTCTTCTGACGTCTGATTACAGGTTGTTCTGCCTGTTTCTTTCCTTGACAACGTGAACACCATTACATGAGATTTGATCAAGAGGATGGACAATCTGAAGCAGCCGATCCCAGACATGCTTGACATTATTGACCACATCGTTGAAGAAGTCCAGAAAGAGCTTGCAGAAATTAAGAAGGAAATTCCTCGTGGTTGAATTTATATTGTGTGTTTATGAAACTTTAGAAGTTGTTTTTTATTATTGGCTTGAAACTTTGAAACTTTTTGTTTGTAATATTATTGTGGTACTTGGTGTGTGCTAATTTGTGACTCTCTGGACTCCTTACAAATATTGGTTTGTTATGTAAGGATGACATGCCATTATCTGTATTAGTTTGGAATGTTATGGCTGTTATTCAAATTTCTGCTTTGAATGATTGTGATATTAAATGGATAATGCTTTGAGATTCATGCTTCAATTCATGCCAAATTATGCATGGATATTGAGACATACTATGTCACTTATGACATAATTGAAAATTTATGCTTTATGTCTGTACATTTTTTATCATTCGTTTTATGCATATTATCCACTCTCCAACTTATATATTAAACACATGGTGTCAAGTATTACTTTTTCACATGGATTATCTTATACACTTTTTGATGAGACAAAGGGGGAGAAGATATAATGCATATAAAATAATTAATTCAGGGTATAAAGGATATTTCTTGTTGTCATTATATAATTGACCACACTTGAAATGAAATATCATGTATATTTCTGCTTATCTCTAACCAGCCTTGATGTAATGGGAGTAACTTCTTCATAGTAATCATGCATCTCTGCAAGGAAGCGTAAGTTATCTTTTAGTTGTCACATTATATTTTTAATTTTATATCATTTTTTGTCATCATCAAAAAGCGAGATAGTGTTGGGATATTAAGACCCACCCTAGTGAAATTTTGATGAGGTCATCAAAATATATGGGTGTTAATAATTTACTTCAAGGGTGTATATGAAATGCTGATTTATAGCCATAAAGAAACAAATGGAAAAGCTTGAAATGACTTACTTGGAAACCATGATCGTGAAGTTAACTTTTGAGTCAATGCATGGAGCAAGTGAAGACTTAATCAAAGACTCAAGATCAAGACTCAATGGCCTAAGTCAAGAAATCAAGGCTAATGAGCTCAAGGAGTGTGTATGTTGTAAGTTGAATAACTTATAATCTTAAAGCCAATATCATGAAGCTACACACTCACAAAAATACTTGAAAAATATTTTTAAAATTTATTTAAATATGTTATAATAGTATATAATTCTTATTAATTATTTTCAAATTATTTTCATTAAGAAAAACTCAAGTATCTGAAAATAGCTGAATATCCAACTCAAGAAATACTCTCATTTGAGACTTAGGCAACTTTTTGAAGGGCTTATTTTAGGCGAAAATTTTATTGCTTTGTATACAACATTATTTAACCCCCTTCTAGTGTTGTTTGCCATCCACAGGATCCCACATGTGGTATCAGATCGAGTGATGGCATCAACCTCACACCACTCAGAGGGACTCAACACCATGCAACCACCTTTGTTCAACTGAATAAACTACACAAGCTGGAAGATTCGAATGAAGACACTTTACAATCATTAGACATTGATGCATGGACCATTACGAAAATAAGTACACAGCTCCTGTCGAGAAACCGACAAATGGATAGTTAATGAAAGAAGAAAGGTAATCGCAATGCTAAATCAATGAACGCTCTATTTTGTGTTGTTGCAGGTGCAGAGTTCAACAGGGTGTCTCAATGTAAGACATCACACCAGATCTGGCACACACTTGAGGTAAGGCACGATGGTACAAAAAAGGTAAAGGAATCAAGGATTAATATGTTCAGTTCTAAATTTGAAAGCTTTAGAATGAAAGAAGGTGAAAGTGTTAGCGAAGTTAATACTAGATTCACTAAATTACCAATGAGCTTGCAGGTTAAGGGAAAACAATTCCTGAGTATGACTAGATTATGAAGATAGTACGATCCCTTATACCAGAATGGAAGGAAAGGACTACAGCCATCCGAGAAGCGCATATATGATCACCCTAGAAGAGCCGATGGAAAATCTCATGGTCTATGGTATAGAACTAGAAGAAGACAAGAAGATAGAAGAGAAACCAAAGAAGAAGAACTTGGCATGCAAAGCCATGGAAGAGAGCACCGATTCAGATTACTCTGATAAAGACAAAAAGGAGATCGCAATGATATCGATGAACTTCAAAAGATTCCTCCAAAGTAAGTATGCTAAAAGAAAATCCCGCTTTACTAATGAAGTCATATGTTTTGGATGTAACAAGCCAGGACACGTTCGGAGAGACTGCCCCTCAGAAAAGAACCGTAACCAGTGAAAATGGAAGGAGTCGGGGAAAGAGAGAAGAAGAAATTGCAAGGAGAATAAGTTCGAAAAGACAAAGAAGAAAGCGATTGCGGCATTCGATCAAAGAGATATCTCAAGCTCTGACGGATCATCAACATCGTCTGATGAAGAAGAAAGGAAGAACACGTGCACGTGTTCTTTATGGCCTTGACTTCCTCAAAGGTAAGAACTCCTACATCTCCTATTTATCTGCATCACTATAATGAAGACAGCCTATTAAGTAGTGATAGTGATAGTGAAAATGATTTTGATGTTAAAGGTGCATATGAAGAACTATGCAACGTCCATGAAAAGTTGTTTAGAGAATATCATAAATTAGACAAGAACTTTCGGGCATGCACAAGGAAAAAATAAGTAATCGAGAAGGAAAATAAATGATTGATAACAAAAATAAAACACTTTCGGGTGAGGTCAATGGTTTGTAAATTAGAATTGATGACTTAGATAAGATATTGACCACCACGAAAGGAAAATATGATGATCTCTACAAAGTTGTTGATAAATTCAATAAGGGAAAAGGAAAGCACGACGATCTAATTGATAGACAAAAACCTTCGGGGAGTAGAATCGGCCTAGGATTTGATCAATCCTACCCTAAGCATGTAGACATGCATGTTAGGAATCATAATTTGAAAACCAGGTTGATCAAGGTATGGATCCCCAAAAATGGCACGAACAATAGAAGGACATGTATGTGAATGATTTGATGGTTAATGTACATTTCAACAAAGATTATACATATGTACATGATGGAAGTACTAAACCTTATTGGGTTTGGTTTCCATTAAGATGATATCTTTATATCATGTCTAATCCCCCGGACCCTAATGAAAAGGGGTACCAAAAACTTTCTGATTTATTTTCATGTACTCACAAACTGAAGGGATTAGCAAATGGACTTTTCTTGGGAACTCATCACTTATATGTATCGATGAGAAGAAATGGCTAAAAATTTGTAAGATTATTACATAGAAAATTCTATAAATTATTTTATACGATCTAAAATGCATGTTTGAAGTGTTAGAATAATGTTTGAAGAACTAGGATTATTAGAAATTTATTTGACTAAATTTGGATGTGTTTTGGGCCGTAAAATCCTTTGGTATAAGCAGATAACCGACTACCAAAAGGGATAGTCGACTATTCGAGGATTCCAGTACCCCGACTATAGTTATACACTGTGATAACCGACTATCGAAATTGGATATTCGACTATCGACTGTCAGCTGAACTTTTCGAGCTGCCTATTGGGTTAGGGTTCTTGCATTTTTCTAATCTTATTGGGTTTTTACCTCCCTCTTTCACTCAAACCAATTAGGGGAAGTAAATCTAGACCCTTCATCTTAGTCCTATGGATAAGATTTAATTTTTCAACATGGTAAAACCTTAAGATTTCACCATTTGCCCCCATTTTCACTCTCTTGCCTCCTTCTCCAAAATTCCTCCAAAACTTCTCATTTTGATAAAGTGACTAAAGTAATTCTTGGAAGATCTTTTGGTAAAGCTACCTTCCTCTCTTAGGTATACTCTTATTTCCTCAAAAACTTCAACCTTCATAGCATTATTTTCATTTCTTTAGGAATCATTCATAAAGGAGTCATTTCTAAGAGGAAGATATCCGGACCCTCCTCTTCGCAACCATCTCAAGCCCTCTCTGAAAGGAAAATTATCATTCCCTTTCTGAATAAGCCTGATCTTATCTCCAAATTTGATAAGAATGCAAATAATACTATCATCCAAGAGAGGTTTGTTAAAGTTACAGAATTGGAAAAGGAAAATTATCATTCCCTTTCTGAATAAGCCTAATCTTATCTCCAAATTTGATAAGAATGAAAATAATACTATCCTCCAAAAGAGGTTTGTTAAAGTTACAGAATTGGAGAACTATGACATCGAGAAAATCTTTGAATTTCATGGCATCAAGAAGTTATTTTCACTTTCTAGTACATGTCAGTGTTATCGTAGGCCATAAACCTATTCTACACCAACATGGTTATCAACACTAGCTCTGGAACCCCAAAATTTACAACTAAAGTTTTATAGGCTTCTATTGAGCTAGACAACCACGGTCTAGGACTCAGACTTTGCATCCCTAGTTCAGGTGCACTTTTGAATGAAATTGTCATGAACGATACCAATATTCACAAATTTATGTATCTTGAAGGTAGGTCTTACATCCCCACCTTGCCTACTGATGACCTTCAACCCATAGCACATATACTAGGCAACATACTATCATATAACATCAAACAAAATGGTGGGACTAGAGATGTCTTATCCTTAAATCAAGCTAAGTGTTTGTATACTATGCTTGGTAGTGTCAAGGTCAATTGGGCTCAGATAGTCATGGAAAATATCGTTCATAGTGCTACCTCCTCAAATCCGGCATCTCCACTTCACCATGGCCATTACCTTACCCACTTATTCACCAATGCTGGAAACGACATGTATAGTGAGACACACTTTATAGAACCTATGACTAGGTTTTATTTGCATGCACTTCATAGAATTGGCCTTCATTGGGACCCCTCCAAGAATACCCTTGAAGAAGAAGAAGGAGAAGAATAAGCTAAAGCAGAACCTATGGATCACGGAAAATCTTTCTCATCCTCTATGGTGATCCTTCCCTACATCACTTCATTTCAAGAAGCCACGTTCTCTAGGCTTGAGACGATGCAAATTGAGGTGAGCCAAAACATGAACACCATTAGAGGAGATTTGATCCAGAGGATGGAAAATCTGAAGCAGACGATCACAAATAGGCTTGAAATTACTGACCTATCTTTGAAGAAGTCTAGAAAAAGATCGCAGAAATCAAGAAGGAGATTCGTTGTGGTTAAATTATATCTTGTGTGTTTATGGAACTTTAGTATTTGTTTTTAATTATTGGCTTGAAACTTTGAAAATCTTGGGTTGTAAGATTATTATAGTACTTGGTTTGTGCTACTAAGTGACTCTTGGACTCCTTACAAATTTTTGTTTGTTATGTAAGGATGCCATGCCATTATCCGTATTAGTTTTCAATGCTATGGATGTTATTCAAAGTTATGCTTTGAATGATTGTGATATTAAATGGATAATGCTTTTGTGGTTCATGCTTCAATTCATGCCAAATTATGCAGGGATATTGAGACATACTATGTCACTTATGACATAATTGAAAATTTATGCTTTATGTCTATACAATTTTTTATCATTTGTTTTATGCATATTATCCTCTCTCTCTCTCTCTCTCCAAATGATATATTCAACACATGGTGTCAAGTATTGTTTTTTCACGTGGATTATCATATACGCTTTTTGATGAGACAATGGGGGAGAAGATATAATGCATATAAAATAGCTAATTCAATGTATAAAGGATATTGCTTATTGTCATTATATAATTGACCACACTTGAAATGAAATATAATATGAAATCAAGCATATTTCTGTGTATCTCTAACTAGCCTTGATGCAATGGGAGTAACTTCTCCATATCACTCATACATCTCTCTGCAGGGGTGTATGTTATCTTTTAGTTGTCATATTATATTTTTAATTTAATATCATTTGTTGTCATCATCAAAAAGGGGAGAGTGCTGGGATATTGAGAACCACCCATGTGGAATTTTGATGATGTCCTTAAATGATATGTGTACTAATAATTTACTTCAAGTGTGTATAGGAAATGATGATATATAACCATGAAGAAACAAATGGAAAAGCTCGAAATGACGAACTTGGAAGCCATGATCGTGAAGTCAACTTTTGAGTCAATGCATGGAGAGTGAAGACTTAATCAAAGACTCAAGATCAAGACTCGATGGCCCAAGTCAAGAAAACAAGGTTAAAGAGCTCAAGAGTGTGTATATTGTAAGTTGGATAACTTAGAATGTTAAAGCCAATATCATGAAGCTACAGACTCACAAAAATACTTGAAAAATAATTTTAAAATTTATTTAAACATGTTATATTAGTATATAATTTTTATTGAATATTTTCAAATTATTTTCATGAAGAAAAACTTAGGTATCTGAAAATAGCTGACTATCCAGTTCAGATAGCTGACTATCTGCCTTGAGAATTTGCCTTGAACTCTCAGTGTTCTGCAATAGTCGACTAGCACTTAGGAAGCCGATCGTCTAAAATATTATAGTCGCTATCCAAAATGGATATCCGACTATCTGGGTCAAAATCTAGTTTTAAGGCAAGCACGATTTACGATTTCTAGCCGTTACTAGCCGTTGGAGAAGACTTTTTGAGTACTTTTGAACCATTCTTTCACTCTATAAATACTACATGCTCCAAAAATTTTATATATCAATTATAAAGCAATTCTCTAGTATTTTCATGCTCAAATTTTCAAAAGCTATCATTTTCAAAAAATCTTCTTTGGCCATTGTTTAAGTTTCTTTGTGTTAATTTTTTCTGATATTTTTCTATTATCTCTGGCCTTACTCAAGCTTGATTTTGATCTTCAAAGCTAAATTTTTATTTTAAGATTCAAATTTCAAGTTTTTCTTTTGATCTACTTGTGCTTATTTTCAATATTTACCTTGATCAAAAGATTTGATTTTCATAGCTACAATATGCACACGCTTTATATACATTGGTTATATGAATCAATGGTGTTGTAATTAATCTACAAAAGGTTTGTAAATCCTATAGAGAATGCATGGTAAGTTGTATTCACTTTTGTAAGGGAAGTGTTGTGTTGGACTTTGTTGGAAATTCCCAGTTGAGTTCTAACTAGGTGATTGGAAATTTCTACCAAGTGGAGCTAGGTTCTTGTACAAGTCCACTTCGTTGAGTTGAGGCAAGGTTGCTCTCGGGTTTGAGAGCTAGTTGATCGGTTGCTGGACGTCGGCCAAGGGCCGAACCAGTGTAAAATTGTGGTGTTTGTGCTGTGACTCTCTCTTATCTCTCTTTTACACGTATTGCTTGTCGTCTTTATTTCTGATGTTCTCATCTCATCTATTTCATTACAAGCTCAATTAAGTGTTGATTAAGTACAAATTGAGGTAACTCTCATTTGAGACTTAGGTAACTTTTTGAAGGGTTTACTTTATGCAAAAATTTATTACTTTGTATACAACACTTTCAGCCCTCTTCTACTGTTGTCTGCCATCCACATGATCCCACATTTTTTTGTTTTTGGATTGTTGATTATTAGGTTTTTAATTTTGCATAAATTCCTTTTTATAATGATAGAACACTATTCACCCCCTCTATTATTTCTCCCCTGCAGCTATAGGACCTTCAGCCCCCTCCATGAAAGGATTCTTCTTCTCTTTTGTCAAATAAAGTCGTATTGTGCCACATGCATTCCGATTCAATGTCTTCCACTCCGTGTCCGACATGGTTGTCGGCTTTACATCCAATACTATGCCTTGACCAAGCTAGTTCAAGACATCTTAAAGCTCACACATCCACATCTTGTAGTTGATCTTCCCATCGAACTTCGCTATCTAGAACTTTGCGTTGGACATGACAATGCGAGGTGTAGGAGGTTGCTCCTATGAGGTCTCCTTTGGAGTGATGTCATCGTCACTGTTGTTCATATTCACCACCTATGTAGATCTCTATACCAAGGCTCTGATACCAATTTTGTGCATAAAGGCAGAAGCTTTAGATCGTCAAAAGATCTGGTAATATAAAAGATGAGCAAAACCCAAGAGCACAATAATAAAGAGCAGTTCTTTAGGCCATTAGCTAGCCAAGATAACACTCTATAACTTTTATTCAGAGGAAGAACAAAAAAATACAATTCTTCTTACTTTTGTAGAGAAGAGAAGCACTCATTATCTCTCTAAAAGCTCTCAATAAAATCTCTAAAATTGGCTCTCTCAAACGGATGATCAAAGATATTTGTTTCTCTATTTATCTCTCTTCTTCGTTCTCCAAAACCCTCCCCAAGCACCTTTTTTATAGCCTCTAGAGCATGGGCACAAACCAAAGTCAATTGGGGGGAAACTCAAACTTCAAATAGAGTTTTGCATCTTGCAAGCTACTCAAATAGGATTCTGCATCCCGCAGTCGATGCCTTCGAGCTTCCAAGCTTCCTACTAGAACCCAAGATGCCGAGTTACCGAGCTTTTGAGCTTTTGATCTTTTGAGAGCCGAGCTACCGAGTTTCCAAGCTTGCAAGTTGTCGAGAGCCAAACTGTTGAGTTACCAAGCTTTCGAGCTTTTGAGAGCCAGGCTGTAGAGTGCTAAGCTTTCGAGCTGCCGAGAGCTGGTAGGTTGAGTTGCTAAGCGTTCGAGCTATCGAGAGCCAGTCTGTCAAGTTACCAAGCTTTCGATCTGTCGAGAGTCGGTCTGTCGAGTTGCCAGGCTTTCGAGCTGCCGAGTAGTCGGTGCCTACAAGAGTCAGCACAGCCTTGAATCCCTGTGCAGTGCCAAATACCAGGATCCAAAGCTAATGCGAGCTGGCCCTATATGACCGCTTGCCTACACTTCTCCAATACTCTTGTAGCACCTCAAATCGAGCCTATTTTCACATGTATAACATAATGATTTAAATTTGAACATGGTTCTCAATTTGAGTGAAGTATAATATACATGATATGTATATATTGTTAAAAAGGTGTATGACATGCTTGGTCCTTATGGAAAAATGTTAATTTGGTCTTTAGTGGAAATAACATTGAAATAATGTACCCTTCATTGTATTATGTTCACCTAACTCTTCATGAAAATGACATGGCATGCCTATACATATTAATATTTTAGCTTGACCCTTCATGATAATGTTATGGCTAGCTCTTTGAGATGATAAGTTGGTAATTGCCCTTAAAGCGATATGTTTGTAATAGTCCTTCAAGATGATAATTAATCCTTTGTGACGACGTCTAATTTTCCTACATTATTAAGAACTAAGAATATGAGAAATAATTTCTAAATATATAGGAATGATGTCCGTGGAAACCAAGAGAATGTGATAGATGAAATGGTAGATGTTGGAAAGGAAAAGAACAATGAATATGGACCTTCATAACCTTTATGCTATTATAAACATTCATGACATCCTTTAGTATATTTTGCATTTTACATCAATATATTATGATTTAATATTTTTGTATAGTTTCCTTTAGTTACTAAGCTATCTATAGTTTCCTTTACTTACTAAGCTATTAAACTCACCACCAGTTGGTGCTACCCTACAGGATTAGGTGACAAAGGAGAACCTTGGTTTATGTATACATATGCATGTGTAGACTTTATGTTTTTTGAGTTTATCTTACTTAGAACAACTTTATGTATGGCTCCCATTTTGGTATTGTTGTGTATATATGTATCAATCATGGGTTAAAGGAAATGAGTGGACTTACGTACCCCATGATGCGTAAGTTAACACTTGTACTACCTATATGTTGGTACTCTAGTTAGTTCCTATTATAGTATCATGTATACATGTCCTTTTGGACTTAATCTATTATGTTGGAATCATATTTATCTATGCAAAATTTTTATTGATGTTTCATCCTCTGTATACTATAAGTTGTTAAATTATAGGCTTAGTTAACAAGGTTTGCTTGCTAACCATCATTGTCATATTAATAGTATAAAGAAAATGATACTAAAATTTCTAAGAAATACCCTATGTTTTGGAGCATGACATGTTTTTTCCTACATTGCTAGATATTGAATTGGTATCCAGCTTTGGTCACCACTTCAACTCTACGTATACAATAATACATTAGAGTGGAGCAATCTAAAGGTGGTTCAAATTAGGGTAAGTTATTATAGTAAGGCATCATTTTCTACGGATATGATGGTGGTGAAGTTGGGTTTGAACTTAGGGTAGCGTAGCTTCAAGTAGAAAAGAGATCTCACAAAAAAATTAACCATGCATTCCCCACCCCTAAGAAATAAGATACTCATCTTTAACATAGGTCCTAATCACCAGAAGGGAAAAGACATAATAAGATCGTTCTTGCTTCATCCTTACCTCTGTGATTAGAGCTTGTCAATGATCATGTTTTTGAGTGCCCCTACTTGGAACAACAAATGTTGATACACAAAGCTTTCTTATTAGACCATTGTACAAAAAGTTACCAAGTTATTGCTTCATATCAATTGGTAGTGATGTAGGCTTGACCCCAACTTTTAAGTACAACTATCGACGATTACAAGGCAGCATGAGCCAAGAAGTTATGTCAAAAACCATGATGGATATTTCTAACAAACAGATATGACCCAATTTTTTTTATTGTTACATGAGCCACTCTACAAAAGTATCTAAAAATCCAAACCATGGGTTGAATAGAAAGGTGTTAGGTTATGAACCAATGTGATCGGCTCCTAACTTGATGTAGTCAACATCTGTGCTGAAGAATTATATAGATTGTTTATTGATGTAAAGGTGGATCAAACTCCTTTTGTTCATACTGAGCAAGCGCATAAAGCTTAATCCACTCTATTGAAAATTCTATTAATTTATTGGATCACTTTCCCATCAAAGAGGTAGAAACTTTAGCTCTTTAAGAGGCTGTGAAGAAAGATTAGCAATCTCTGTTGAGTCAGGCTATATTACAATAAGGCCCTTTATCGATGGGAGCATGTATGACGATTAGGCAAGCTAAGATGGTGAATAAGGTTAGATGGTTTATAATATGATTATGGCCAACATGCCTCTGGTACAAAATTTAGCCAGTCCCTAAGCAAACTTCTTGTAGGTAGCGATAGGGTAGACACACAATCTTACTCTTTTCCATATCCACCCTCCCCATTCATGTCTTTAGGGTAGATTAAGGACCATAACATGCTTTCAGAAGATGATTTTAATTTTGTTGCATAGGCTCTTCATTCATACAACAGACAGTATTGGTCTACGAAAACAAGACATAGTAGACATTATGAAAGGTTAACTATCTTTTCCCACCAATAACTATAAGCACAAAACATCGCCACTACAGGCAGAAAAAGACAGAGTGAGATGATATGTAGCCAAATTGGATATAAAGAATACGCCAAAGGAAAAAATCATTCGTATGGCATTTAAACCTAAGGAAGTGCAAGACTTCTGAGGTATTGATTACATCTTCTTCATGTTAGATATATTGCTATTAATATTCTCATTAATATTGCTTCACAATGTGGGTTTTCTCTTAAAGATAGTTTTAACGAAATGTCTAAAATTATCTTTAGAATTTAAAGAATAGATTAGTACATAGACACCCTGCAAAACATTTTATGATCGTATTTGCACTTTTTGATGTTATGTTGTAGGCCAGTATGTGGTCTTTTTAGGTTGGTCGTTATGATTACATTTAGGAATGTAAGGGAATTGGGTGACCATAGTAAATGGTCTCTGGTGAAAGAAACCTGTATCTATTCAAAAAATATATCCATTAAGGGTTTTCCTCAAAAAAAAATCCAAGCTATAAGAAATATTTTATATATTGGGTAAAATATAGCTAATTCTTTAAGAGGTATCGATTAGGAATAATAACTCAGAAACATGATACTGACCACCAATGTTGGAACATTCACCATCTCAGTCAAGACCAAAAATATCTCATATGGTTGGATGCAATCTATTTTATTTTTATATGCGTCCAACATTATTGCTTTTGGCCAGACCTCTCATAAGAGATCGAGTAGCCTTTATGATGGCAGTGATAACCCTTGGGTTGTTGGGGGATTTCCATGATATGATATTTAGTGACGAGTGCTTAGGATTTGTTGGTTGTAAAAGAGACAGAAAAATACAACAACCTTAAATTCAAATTAGGGTTGATAGAGATCCATATTTCACGTAAAAATTTCATATTGTCTAATTTAAGACATAAGTCATATCTTGATAAGCTGTATATTTATATCTTTGGAGAAAGATAATCTATTCCCCTTAGACTTTAGTTTAGTATATCTACACCCACCTCTAACTACATCCCCAATATTATAAACTCTATGAAATCTAGGAACACACTATTGAGAGCTGTATACCCTTGCATCAATTATTGTAATTGATACATCTCGTTCGAAATAATAGTAAGCTGTTTGGTACAGCTTTATTTATGTAAATCTTTAGTATAAATGAGTATGTGTGGATTATTGGGTATTGGATTCACCAATACATGTTATGATGATGAGAAAAAATAATGCTTTCACTAATATATTTATTAAGTTGTGTATGAAAGCATTAGCTAAGGTCTAAAGCATCAATAAAGAATATGTAGATCAAGACTTAGTGAAGTTTGCTCAAGCATGGATGTCAACACAAGATCACAAGACAAGCTTGACGAATTCACATGATGGTGTAACTCCAATACAAAGAGGACTTAAAGATTATAATGACCAGAAGATGGACTCAATGCTACATTAATCAAGGTATTGAAGACATATCTATGTTATTGATGAAATATTTTATTATAATCTTAGATTTCATGTTAAGGCCTTGAAGATGTCACACACACAGATGAAACATAAGAATTAACTTAGAATTAATAGGAAATTAATTCATGACAAAAACCCTAGGTTTCATAGGCCAAACTGTGCATATATATCAAATTAGCAAAGCAATAATGTAAACCTAGTTAGAATTAACTAGGTCTGCCCTAGCTGATTAATCGACCAATGAAGGCTTCCTAGCCGACTAATCAGTCTTCTTGTCAAACAATGATTATGTCTTGTTGACTAATTCCTAAAAGAAAAATTAGCTGGCTTCTAGACTGACTAACTAGTCGACAAAATTTCAACTCCTAGTCCACTAATTTCCGTTAGTCGACTAATTATTATTCTCTAGTCAACTAATCAACTAGTCATTGCACAGAACACAATTTCTGTAAGTAGCCATTTTCTAGCCGTTGTGAGGGATTTTAAAGGATTCTATTTTGTGGGTTTGCATGCCTATATAATGAGGATCTCTTAAATATTTTTGGTCAAGAAAATAGATGAGAAATACATGAAAATAAAGAAGAAAAAGAAATTGAAATCCCTCAGTGCCCTTTGTGCTCTTCCATTCATTTTCTTATTTTTGAGCCAAGATTTCTATTCTCTACCAATATCAAATCCCTTGAATAGAAAAACCATTTCCTTAGCTACATTATATAACAAGTTTCAAGGCTTAGGGATTTTTGTATTCATGCTCTCAAAGATTGCCTCGGTGTGAGGTGTTGGCCTCAACTGTAAAGAGATGGTTGTGCTTACCTTAAGTGTTGATGCATTTCACTCTCAGTTGGAGAGGACTGATGATCTCAATTTGTGAGTTTGGGTTTTGAAATTAGCAAGGGTTGTTCATCAAGTTGCAAAGGGTAATATTCTTCCAGTTGGAAAGTCAATAGTGGAAAGATCCGTGCGACTTGGGGACTGAATGTAGGTCAAGAAATTGAAATAACCATGATAAGTCATTGTGTTTGCGATTACTTCTTTGTGGTTTGTAGTCCAATATCTTGTTAAGTTTTTATTATATTGTGAATGTGTTTTTAAAATTCTTCTTATTATTTTGCTACGTATATTTTGTTAGAGAATTATTTTGTTGTGATCTATTCACTATCCATAACTGTTTAGTGTTTAGCATCCCATTAACAGTCATAGACTATGTCATGAATATTATTATGTGATTGCATGGATAAATTCTTTGGAATTGTGTGAGGACAATGGTATCATGATAAGATTATGATAATAAGACCCAATAGATCTGCTTAATCACAAATCCTAAATATTCATGGTCGTAAGAATATTAAGACGAGACGTTGATATTCAAAATAGACTAGTGTGCACTGATCTATACCATAATAAAGGTAGTGTCTGGTCTCATTTGACACTCAATGTGGGGACATCGTGAGACAGTGAACATGTGTTTGTTAGAGAACAAGTCTACAGAATGACTCACCAAGAAGCTTCCATATGGTAAATATACTCTGACTATCACTAGAAGTTCTTAGATGACAGTTAGTACAGCTTATAGACCTTGACGGACATTACTCATGGGAGGACTATGCTTAGGCTTTTATTGTCAAACAACAAATGTAATTATTACTAGGTACTCGCTGGGCATAGTACTAAGTGCGTGAAGGGACATAAAGGTCGAGAAGGTATTTCTCGTCTCCGGTAAGGGAGGTTAGTGTCGCAGAAGTTTATATGGATCCATAGAAAATTCATGGCCAATCTGGAGTGAATAAACTTATTAGAGTAATAAGTTTCATCTAAGCATTTGACTATGTCATCACATACATAGCTCACAACTTTAAAGTGTTAATGGAGTTTGATAGTTTCATTTACCTTAGACACCTTAGCGACATAGTTTTGACAAAATAGACCGGACTACACGGTAGCTATCACTAGTATGCCCAGTTTTGGTTTGGAATCTAGTCTCACACCAACCATATAATGAATATTTTAAAATAGGTGGTCTTCACATATAGCTAGCATCACTATCTACATGTGACACGATCATAAATACGTTCGAGTTGTTGACAAAGTAGGAATCATGCTTTTAGAGTCTCACATCGATGATTACTCATTACAAAAATTGATGGAAGAAACTTGATGTATATATGATATACGAGACTGATCACAAAGAGTTCTGATCGATTTATTTGAGAGGCAAATCACAAGGAGATGTGAAACACGAATGAGAAATATTCATAAGTTGTGAATATTTTAGTAGAAAAGGAAAGCTAGAAAAATCCAATAAAACATGCCCTAGTCGATGTCGGTGATGAGATGTCATCATTGATGAAGTGGATAGACCACCGTCGGACAACAGCTATCTACTGGCAGCTGACTTGCAGGCTAGCCTGTAAGGCTGGCTCTGGCCAGTTTACAAGGCTAGCCTTCAAGGCTGGCTCTGGCTAGCTTACAAAGCTAGCTCTGGCCAGCTTGCAGAGGTTAGTCGTAGCCTCCAGCTACGACCGTGGATTCGGCTGGGCCCTGCTTAGTTAGATGCTGCATGGCCCAATAAGGGAGTGGGTTTAATTATGTACTGGTGCAGTTTTAATCGAAAGAGTTAGATCCAAAACCAACTCTAAAAAGAGTTTGACTCGAATAAGAAATCCCAATAGCTATATGATTTATAAGAGTTTTAGTATTTTAATTCCACCATATTTTTGGAGGAGAATTGGATTCAAATCTAGAATCCAAATGGGATTAAAGGAGTTCATGAAAAAGCTCTCTTCTATTTACAAGTTTAGGGATAAATTTAGAAATCTACTTGAATTCCGAATCTGACTTTAATTTTGAGGATTCTAAGCACTATATAAGGGACCCTTTTCTTCCCTCTCAATGCACCAATAATTTCCACAATAATAGATCAAATATTCTAGCATCCAAGATCTTTTGAGAGGAAAAATTGAAGCCTTTTTCAAAGGAAGAATTTTTCTCTCTAAAAGTAAAAGTTTTTTCTTCTCTCCCTCTCTAGCAGTAGCAACACATGGGGGCCGAGTTCGAGTTCTTGGAGGGGTCATAGATCGTGAATGGGCAACATTATTAGGGTCAATCATCAATCATGCCTGATTGGTGAAAGAGCTTGAGGTTTTAACTGAAAGAGATTAGGATCCATTGGTATCACAAAAGAATATTCACGCAAAAAGTATGGTTTAAATTTCAGCATTTGAATTCATGTTTTGTAGTTGATCTTGGCTTGTTTTACTAGGTTTCAGAAAAGTTTGATTTTTCCACGCTTCTGTTTTCTAATTAGATTAGAATTCTTGCAATATTTCCTTACACCCACAGCATAAAATATTTAGGTTTGAAAATATGTTGTTGTCTCATAAATGTTGAGCAGATATGATGTGTCAAATATGGAATCAGTCAGTTAGTGGGTCCAATGCTGTAGTTAGTGTAAACTTAGGTAGTTGAGGAAAAGACAATATATCCATGTGGTCTAGGTCAAAACTTGGTAGCTTTCCCTAGGTGAAGGGAGAGTTATTTAATCAAACATAGGAACTAGACATGAGATAAGAATGACCATAGTTGTTTCCAACATAAAGCCTACAAAGGAAAGAGAACAAACTTACATTGGAAGATATACTAGCTAAGGAAAAAATGATATGGAAACATCTAGAGTAGAGTGGTTTAGGATGGGAATCTCAATACTACCGACTTTTACAAGATGATGAGTATGAAATAAAGGCTCATTAAAGTTGCTTCTTTATATGTTGATGGCAGTATGGTGACTAACGAGAATGCCATTCTACATCACTTTTACAATCAATTTTAAAACTATTTATCACTACCTCACTAGATAGGATCTTTTTCACACATAACCGATAATCTCCTGGCATAGACTTATTTGGGCTATAGGAGGAGTTCTTACAAGAAAATCAAGATTGTTATTATACAACTCAATGTTAAGAAAGCCGAGGGACTTAATGGTTATCCTATTCTATTTCTTAGAACCTTTTGGGAGTTAATCAAAGTGGACCTAAAGGGTTTCATGAAGGAACTCCTCTCTAGCATAGTAAGATTTGATAGATCAGTTACTCTTTAATGGTATATATCCCCAAGTTTTAGGACTCCCAAGGGGTTGGTGATTTCAAACCCATTTTTCTCCTTAAAGAGCATAATAGATATGTAAGGAGCGTGATAATAATAAGTTCAAGGGGAATGTCTTAGATATATATGGTTAAGAAGTATCAAACTAGTGTCATTAGGAGTAGACATATTTGGGAAAGTATTGTGGTGACATAAGAGGCAACGACCTTTTGCAAACAAGATAAATACTGGGGCTATCTCCTCAAACTCGATTTTGAAAAAGCAAATGACTCATTTAATAAAGATTGTCTTATCATGGTATTGACCTTAAATGATTTGGTATGAAATAGATCTATTGGTACTGTGAAACATATGATTACCTAATAAAAATATGATAATTTACAACTTAATTCTAAGGATATAATTTTGCTTATGTTGTATCTAGCTTAAAATTGTATAATACATTATTATTTCAAGATACAACAGCACAAACACTCCCCAAGGAATTGCTCAAGAACATTTAAGATCAGATTTCAAGCTTGAAGCACTCAAAAAAATTATTTGGAGCTCAAGACAAGACTATATGACTCATGTAAGAGCAATATAATAGAATCGAGTGATGTTTATCAAACTAGATGGTTCACGGTATTTCTTCATTGAACAATACTTAGATGTGGTCTTAGTGTCATTAGGAATCATTTCTACTTTTAGCAAACTCCGTATATGGCTTAAAATATAGCCAAATTTTTTTAACATATTTACTACACAACGATAGCACCTTTAAAGTCATCACTAGTTAAAATCCTTGTAACCCTTAGTTAGTAGTTACATCTTTGATGAATCCAGACTACGATTGGCCTAGCTTCACAGTTCAATGGTACCATCAATGGTAAGTTTCATTTATGACTAATGACTCTAGAGTTATCATTGGCATTGGTGGTAGTTAAAGTGGTACCACTGCTTAGTTCAAATAGGTCTTAACTTAATCTGGCTGGTGGCACCACTCATGAGATCGATAGTTCATTTTGAACTGCATGTTTTTGCTTTAAATTTTCAAACTTTTAATGCTTCACTCATCTTTGAGCTTTTAGAGTTTTAATCACTTGTTTACATATTGATTAATATTTTTTTGCTTGTGATACATATTTCTTTTGATTTACTCATTAATTTCTTGATCTAGAAGTCCATATGCTGGATAAGCATTAGTAGCAACTAAATACTCCATTGGTTTATGTATCTGACACAACTTATTATAATCTATTATTATTTTTAAAATAGCCAACTCATATTTACACTACAACTAATTGCTTTCTTTGCCTCATTCTTACTTACAAATAGAGGGCTATGTCCTTTTCACAAAACATATCAAACTCCCTACAAGTTCACTATATTGAGATCGATTCCTTCTTCGTTCTCAAGAGATTCTAGTACTTTCATTGTTATTCATTCTAAGGATTCTAATTGAGTGCTATACATATCTCCTTTGGAAATATCTTTAAGGGCTTCTTCTTTCTCGCATGCATATATGTGTCCAATTAGAAGTATTCTTTATTCATCAGTCCATTCAATTCTAGTTCATTTTATTGCAGCATGCTAAACTTATGGTTTTGATCCTATTATATTGCCTCTAGTATTCTTTGTGTAAACTTTGATTTGGGGCATGTTTCTTTATAAGCTTTCTATTATTCTCAAATCTTGTACCTTTTGAAAAACTCTTTGTAGACTTAGTGAGTAATTTGCAAGTATACATGCTTGAGTGAGCATGTGTAAAATCCATACAATAAAAGTATATTGATGCAAATTCTAAGCAAGGGTAGTGCCTTGGTGTACATTCTTACTCTAAGCAAGTTATCAAGTTATAAGGAAATTAAAACAATAAATCTTGGTTTAAATCCTAGTAGAGCTTGTCCTTTATGTTGGATCATTTGGATGACAGACGACACTAGAAGGGGGGTTCGAATAAGGTTGTCAACAAATAACAATCTTTTGCGTAATTAAAAAATCCTTCTAATAGTTGCCTAAGTCTCAAATTCGAGTTGCCTCAATTTGTACTTTAATCAACAATTATTATATGCTTGAATATGAGTTGTAGCAGTATAAAAATATACAAGAAATAATAATCAAGGAAGTAATAGAGATATGATCATAGCACAAACACACAGCGATTTTACCCTGGTTCGGCCCAACCTTGGCCTACGTCCAGCAACCGATCCACTAGCTCTTAACAAGAGCAACCTTGCCTCAACACAATGCAAGAGGACTTCGTACAAGCACCTAGCTTCCTCTTGCTAGGAATTTCCAACACACTCACCTATTTACAACCAACTAGGATTTACACCGACTTTCCCTACACGTGCGAAATACAAAAAGTCTTCCCCAACTACTTTACAATATATCTGAAAATAAATACAAGATTTCCTAAAAGCCAATAGTATATGAGTATATAAAGTGGCTTAAGAAAATCAAAAGACCTTTTGATCAAATAAATAATATAGATTAACACGACTTGGTCAAAAAGGTTGTCTTGAACTTGATTCTTTAAAATATGCACTTGGGCTTAAGAGATCAAAGATCAACTTTTAATCTTTGAGAAAAATATGAACTTAAAGTGCACAAAGATTAAAAAGAGAGAACTTGAAATTTGAGACTCAATAAAAAGATCTATAAGC
This sequence comes from Scilla litardierei, assembly GCA_030789695.1. Lineage (NCBI taxonomy): Eukaryota > Viridiplantae > Streptophyta > Magnoliopsida > Asparagales > Asparagaceae > Scilla > Scilla litardierei. Next base: position 379,711,106 of record CM061142.1, read on the forward strand.
TTTGGAGATCAAATCAAGTTGTGAAGGGTTAAAGAATAATAAAAAATACACTGAGAATTTAAGTACAAGAAAATTTAAAATAGTAGCTTTTAAAGAAAATCTGAAGAACTTTTGAGAGATATAGAAATTTTGAGCAAAGAGCGTTTTCTTTTTGATATGAAAATGTTGTGTTAAAAACTCTGAAATGCCATCTATTTAGAGAGAAAATATTAATACAAAATTTGCAAAAAAATCAGCTTAAAACAGCTCAAAAATCAATGTCGACGGCTGGTTAACGACTAGTAAAGATCAAGGCAGATTGCCAAATCTGTTAACAGTCGGCTATTTCGGAGAATAGTTGGCTATTTCACCCAGATAGTCGACTATTTTCTAGGATAGTCGGCTATTTTTTTGACAGAGAATTGTAGGCAAAAACTTGACTGTCAAAAGTCAGTTATCTGACTAGGATAGTCGGCTATTTCTGGATACATGAGTTTTTATACTTAAAATACTTGAAAAATAATTTATAAACTTTATATTAAAGTATTATATGATATAGTACATTTAAAAACTATTTTTCTAGAAATTATGTGTGTGTGCATCAATTATAATTTGGCTTTTACATTCTAAGTAAATAACTCACTTAGACACACATCTAGCTCGTGTTCTTCATTCTTTAATTTGAGCCGTTTCCTCTTGATCTTAAGTCTTCATAAGCTTTATAGTTCTGAGCCTTCATATGCTTCAACCCATGGCTTGAAAGTAGACTTTCGATCACGGGTTCTAATTCCTTCGATTTGCTTCACAATGCGATTTATTCTTCTTTGACTATAAAATGAGTATACACTTGAAATAACCACATTAGTACACATATCACCTGTGCACATCATCAAAATCCACTGTGGTGTGTCTCAATATCCCAACAATTTTAAGTCGTTGATGTAGAATCGAGGGGGTCAAACTATTCTATATTGTTATGTTTGGCATACTGTTTAATCACTTTAACTCTCAATTCTACGTTCCAATTTAGTACTTTAATTTAATATTGTCATTGTTTCTTATACTTGTTATCATTTGCATTGTCCTTGCTTCCAACACACTAGTTTTATATATTAGCTTTGTGGTTGTTATATTTACTTTTAACTTCATATGTTGCGTTTCATTCCAACTAACAAGCTTGGTGTTTTGCCATTTAGTTACTATTAGCTTTTAAAAACCTTATGCACCCTAGGGTGCCATACACTCTTCATAGGATATAATGTTGGTTGAATTTAGCTGAAGTTAACATTTTAGTTAGTGATCGACAAGAAAAGTGATATCGTATGTAAGAGGGGACTATAAATGTCAAGATGACCCTGTGTCTATGCCTTCTCTTTATCATGATCAATGATGTTTTTAATGTTCAAGTTTGTAAGGTTGTTACAAAGGCTTGATGGTGGGACTCAAAACTTCCTAACAATCATTAGGGTTTATTACATTCTAATACGCTGACAACACCTTGACCTTTAGTAAACGTAACATAGGTCAAGAAATCACTATTAAATAAATTATGCTCTTCTTTGAACCATTGTCTAGTCTAAGGATTAACTTTGACAAAGGCTCTATCATCTTTCTCCAAACCCCAAATCACATAGCCACGGACATTAGTTTTATCATTGGTTGTAAGGTAGAGGAGCTCCCAGTTAGCTACCTAAGTTTATCTCCAAATCAGAATAAGGCCAACTGCAAACATCTATTAGATTGACTGTAATAGAAACTTCCAAGGTCAAATGTATACTCCTCTCCATGGGTGGAAGGATTACTCTCCTGAATGCTTACATATCATCAATTCACCTTTACAAGATATCATTGTTGAAGGTATTGATAGTAAGGATACAAACAAATATGTAAGTATCTTACCATTATTGAATTTGGATTCCGATTCATCTAAATATGGTAAGAATTTTGTTATCAAATTTAATTTGAATATGAAATTGATAATAAGCTAAGAAATCTTTCAGTATTTAGATTCAAATTTGAATAACCAAATGAAACTCGGATTGAATTTGAATATCAAAAGCACATTAAATTAATTTGATTATGAAATTGATAATGCGCTATAAAATCTTCTAGGATTCATATTTGAATTCGTATGAAACTTGAATTGAATTCAAATATCCAAATCACATTTAATTAAAAACTTTATAGAATATTTATAGTAATATTATATCATTTGTTGAGTATTGGACTTCTCCCTACTTGGTGTTGATGATGAGCAAACATAAATACTTATGACTAATCCCCTACTTGTAGTTAATTCATTGCATAAGCATATCATGAAGATCAATTAGCAATGGATGTCACTCAAGGATCAATCAAAGCATGAAAAGTGGATTGTATGATAAAATATGATGTTTGAAGCTCCTAGAAGACTTCAAGCTCATTCTATGGAAATAATAGAGGCAAATACAAGATGTAATCTTTTTATTCTCTTCTACTATGAGCTTAGAAGTAGTATTATGTTGGAGCACACACACATCTTTATTTCTGTTCTAGGAAATCATTAGAACTCATTTCCTTGGCCTCCAATTCATTATTCTCTAACATGTGCATTTTGGACTTCCAATGCGACTACTGAACGATTTACAGGCGCCTATTTCCAAACAGTCGCCTGTGATTTGTTCTACAGTCACCTGTTGTGCACATACTTTACTTTATCATTTGGTTTTTGGCTTTCAGTTATAACTTTTATCAGGCGACTGATGTACAAAGTACATGTGCATGTCTAGTTATAGGCGCCTGTGATTTGTTAGTCAGTCGCATGTCTCTCTCTTGCCCATATATCTTTAACTTGTCTTTTTTCAGTCTGACGACTGATATTGGTTTCACAGTCGCCTGCCCATGGCACAGGCACCTGTGAATGCTTCTTCAGTCGCATGTCGATACTTGTCTTGACACTTTGTGTTTTGGCAAGTGATGCAAGTTTTGGCCAGACAACTGATGTTGGTTTCGCAGTCGCCGGCCCATGGCATAGGCACATGTGAATGCTTCTTCAGTCGCATGTCGATACTTGCCTAACACTTGGTGTTTGGCAAGCTTTGCAAGTTTCGGCCAGACGACTGATGTTGATTTAACAGTCGCCTGCCCATGTCACAGGCGCCTGTGGATTCCACATCAGTCGTTTATCTTGTCTTCCCAAAACTTTCTGAGTTTTCACAACTTACTCATGTTTTGCTCAGTCGCCTGTAGAAGGTTTCTCAGTCACATGTTGGTTTATAGGCGCATGTCCAACCTTCATCAGTCGACGGTCCTACATGGTAAGTTACCAGTTGAATTCTCACCTACCCTCTGACACAGTGCAGTAGTCGACTGTCTATTATGTAAATTCTATCCGTTGGCTGTTTCTCCACGGATTTCAAAGGGGTTTTTGGGAATTTTGTTTGTGGTTTTTAGAGAACCTATAAAGAGGCTTCTACTATTCCATTGAGAAGCTCTTAAACATTCTTAATTAACTCTTGAAAACCCTAAGCTCTCATCTTCTAGTTCCCAAGCTCTCAAATCCAAAAGCCCTAGATTTTCAATCTCATTCTCTCTTGCTCTCCAACCTAGAATCAAAGTGATATCCTCTAGGCAATTGGTGGTGACAAGAGAAAGGGCTTTCTCTCTTCTTGGAAGAGGCTTCAACATACAACACACTTGCTCCTTCAAGTTCTACTTCAAGGCATAGGTGATTGTAAGTTTTGCTATTTTATTATTTTATATCTTTCGATATTAGTTTTACTCTCGGTTTGTGAGAGTGGTTTGCTTGATGCCAAGTTGTGGGAGTCAAGGACATCGATTGTGTTTTGATTTCACTTTTAGGGTTGCTACAAGTGGGTTTAAAGGAAACCTCAAGTTAGGTTTCTAACTTGGGTATCCAGAGGTATCCGGGTGGAAGGGACGTAGGATTACTGGGAACAAGTTGGGATTGGACATGGGTAATCCGAACCTTTGAAACATACTTTGTATTAGCATTGTTTCATTTTAGGTTTATTTATAATTCCGCATTTATTGTTGGTTAGGAATTTAAATTGGTACAACTATCGTTTAAATTTTATAAACAATATTTAACCCCATTCTAGTGTTTTCCTCATAGCCAGTGTCATTACATCATTGACGTAGGTTTGGCTTTTTAAATTCCTTTATGTGTAGAATCCATCCGCATTAGATAATTTGGGCTAATAACTATGTAGTGCTAATTTTTTAATATATTTTAAAAATTTTAAGTAAACGTATAATCCCCTCTCTCATACATGTTTTTTGGATAATAGCTGATTTTAAGTTAAATAAGTGAGAAAACGTTTTGTGGACATTGAAGAATAAAGGCTAAGAAGGTTTTGTTATGTTAATTAGGTAAAATTATTTTATATGTTTTTGTTTCAAATATTACTAGATTATTTTAGTTTTTGTTATCTATGTTATGACATATAATACTAGACCATAAATTTTTCAACAAACATAGTTTGAATTCTTATAATAATAAAAATTTTACCTTTATATGAATCAAATTTGTTTTCATATATGTGCATGTGTATGTGTGTGTGTCTCCGCACATGTGCACATGTAACGTAGAATTGCCTTTGTCACATCCATACCTGAATAAATTTTAATAAACATTTGTATCATATTTATTTCCATTTTTCCAAATATGATGGTTTATATGTTCAAATAAGATCTATAATTGTATTTGTATTCAATTAAAATAAAAACACACCCACATACATACACAGATATATATCCTCATATCTGCTCTGAATCTTCTCTATTTACACCCCCCAAATTGACATGATTGATAAAGAAGATGAGGGGATGCGCTACAAGTCCTGTGGTTAGGCCCCTGGTTAGAATGTTAGTAAATGCCATTTAGGGAATTAGGATTAGTTGCATAAAACACATCAAACTTAACGAAGGTCTCGGAGTCTTTGGTCTGCTTAATTTTAACCGTGCCTTATTGTCTAAATAGTGTTCAATCTATGCCACCAACAAGGGGCACGTGGAAGAGATTCATCAGTCTAAATCCAGATGTGACGGCACATATCCATCAGTACACGTATTTTCGTATTTTACGTATTTTTATATTTTAAAGGTATTTTAAAATTGTTTATCATGAGTTTTATATCAAAAATAGTTTCAAATCAATTATAAAAGAATATTTTTCGTATCATCAAACTAGTGATCACATATATTCGTAAGTTTAAGTGTCAACAAAAAGTTTAAATAGTTTATATAATTTGTATTTATCTATATCATTGAAAAATCATTATAAATTAATTTCCTATATAAATGTTCTCAAAATAGTTCCAAACTTCTACAACATGATTATATAGTCATTTAGAACTCCCCATATTATTTTCGTACTTTTTTGGAGTCAAATCGACTTAGAACCCGCAAACCCACACCTAAAACATTTTGGCCCAAAACTCGTATCTTCGTAGTCAAACTCTAAAATGGACTTCGTATTCGTAATCCTCGCGACGATACGAACATATGATTATGTTTTGGAATTTTTCGGAGTCGTGTGCAAAAAAAGACATAGTATTACATCGTTTTTACTAATTATAATGGCTAATTACATTTTTACTATTACCTTAACCATAATTACCATTTACACTAACCCTTAATCAACCTAACCCCGCCCCTCTTTAATGATCCGAATGGGTTGTCAGATCCGAAATAATCGGATCTCAACCCCTCAACTCCCTAATTTATTAGCACATTAACTAGGTTATTATAATATATAATTAAACCTATATTAAATCCTCACTTCTGCTCCAAAGAAGGCAACCGAACCCATCAGCAGCTTGCAACCCTCCTCCAACTCACGACAACCCCATCCCCCCGGCCTCGTCGTCACCATCGCCATCCACATCAACCTACTGTCATCACCACCATCGCCCTCTCCTCGACAGCGCCGCCCTCCCATAGTCGTCCCCTCCGTCCAACTCAGTTGAGACCCAACAAACCCACGTAAAGCCCACAAGCCTGAGGCCTTACGCTCTCTCCCTCCTTCAGCCTCCCCTCGGCCTCCTCGATGCCGCCTAGACCGCCTCCCTTCCTCCCCTATCCAACGAGGCCAGCGCCGCCGCTCAGTGTCGAGAAATGCAGTATCAGCCCGCTCTAACTCTGCCCCCTCGAACTGCTGCCACCCACCGGTGCCTCGCTGCTGCTCGCCACTGATGTCGCAGCCTCCACCGCCTTCCCCTCAGCCCAAGCACCACCCCTACGTCGAAAAACGACAGCCAAACCCCGACGACAACCCATATGGTAGCAGTCACGAGTTTCACTCGCTCCAAGCCGTTGCTGGCACCCGTCATAAGCGTCGCCTGCCACCGCTGTCGAGCCCACCGCACTGACCTCTACCCCCTCCGCCAGTCCACGCCCCCCTTCCGTCGTGATCGCCGTCAGCGACGTCGCGAAGCTGCAGCAACTCACGCGCTTCACCCACACCACTGCCATGTTCTTTGCCACTGTGGACACCGCCTGTCGCCGTTTTCGCCTCCTCCACCTTCGCCCGACCCCGTCGCCACCGCCTGACCCCGCCGTCGGCCGCCTGGACACCGCTGCTGCCGCTGTCGATCGCGAGAAGCCCAAGTGTTTGTTGTAGTGAGAAAAGAGAAAGAGAGAGTGGTAAATACAGTATATATACACGAAAATACAATATATATATATTATTATTATTTTAATGACTGTTCATTTTAAATTCATTACAAATTGTATATGCCTCAGAAAAATACAAGGGAAGAGCCAGAAAATCTAGTTCGACGGACACATTGGTGCTAATTTCATCGCCAAAAGGCAAGTATATTTCCCATAGTACATTTTTGAAGATAAAATCCAATTAAGGGATTATTACTTAAAGATGTATATCAAAATTTTAAGTACGCTGACATACGAGAAAATATATGTTGTTGTACTAAACGAGATGATCATTTTGACCCCTTGTTGGAGGATTTCTGACGTATAATTTTCCACGAATAAATCTTTGATTATATATCGTTAAAATCATTTCTTGCTTTTAAAATTAGTTTTTGTCCTTTTAAATTAAGAAACAATACCTGTTAATTATTTCAAAATCTTGAAAAATACCTGCTAGCCTTAGAAAAATATTTTAAGCTTATTTATACTCATTTGCTTAGTTTAAATCTTTTCTGTGATCACCTCTTATTGTAAATACACATTTCAACGCCGTTTTATAATTTTTGAACGGAATCGTAAAATTGTGCACTTTAGTGATATTAGTACGGACTCATGAGACACCATTTGCATCTAATACGATGCAAATTGAACAGAACTTACTGAACGACTGACGGAACTCATGTGATCGATTGAACTTTTTTATCAATAGATTGTACACGTCTTGACCCGACACTTGACTTAACCCGTGGGATTTGGGGTAATCCAGTTGTCTTGAGGGCATGTGAGTGACTGGATGGAAATTACAACTTACTTGACCGTCGCCAAATGGAATGGGGTCGGTAAGTATCATCACGGTGAACTCCTGATGGTGGTGTGCATTTTAATTGCACAATGTGCCCTCAGACACAGACTTAGCACTAGAATAGTTGGTTACCAAATATTGCTTAAACCTCTTCTACAGTCCTCTTATTACAGGTTGCAAATCGCTATCAAATGATTTAACTGCTACAAGTTACAAATTGCTATCAATCGTTTAACTGCTACCGATTGCAAGCCACTCTTTATTTATTATTGCTAATGTTATTAAAGGTTCTAACTACTAGCTAATAATGTTTCAGATCATATATATCTCACCATGCTTTTCATTACTTCACTTTTATATATGATGTAGTTCTTACGAATTAAACTCGTTAAATGTTCATACGATAATTATACCATGCTCTTAATTATTATGCCATGTTAGTATAACATTTCCTACCACGTTTTAACATACCATGCATTAATCATACCATACTCATACTCAAGATATGCTTTACAGCATGCCTATCTTATACATATATTTTTACCTTTTCATTTACTATAGGATTATACTTGCCGAGTAACCCTCACTGACGGGCATTTCATTTTGTTGTCTTATGAAATGTCCATCACGACTTGAGAGTGAGTTTACAGAGGAACCTACTACAAAGGTCAAGTCAGTGCTCGAGGATCACATAGAGTTCCAGCCCACAGAAGACTATGACGTTTTCATTTACCTTCGCATCAGCACTTTCTATTTGAATAATGTAATTTGATGTATTATGTTGTATTGGCCATGTTACGCCCAAGATGTATCTTAATTATTGTATGCTGGATATGTAATAATGTCATTTGAGCTATTTCTTAAATCTTCATGCAAAGACCACAGACTAACGCTTAGTATGTTTAAACCAAGGAGGAAGAAAGAAAAGAAAAAAATACTCATCCTTGTTTTAAGCATACCGCAGACCCGTTCGTGTCCTCGCTCCCATGTAGAATGGGAAGCGGGGCTTGACACCAGACCCACGCCAACATTATCTTTAGGAATTCTATAAATTGGTCCAACACATCATGATTTTTAGCGATTGATATGGGCCAGGAGGCCTTTTCTTACGAGTTCACCTTAGGTGATGGAATATGGATTTACTTCTAGCAAGATGCATGTATTGGATCACTGGGATAGACAAATAGACACTAGAATGGGAATGAGTAGTGTCTTATAAAATTAACCAATAAAGATATCAAAAGTGTTTTCAATTAATATCGTTAACAACCACAATGTAGTAAAATATAATATAAGAGATTGTAATGATATAAAAGAGTAAAGATAATGCAAATTAGAAAGCAATCGATCGTAAACACTGAGAATTTTATTCTAGTTGAATCTCATTAACATACTCAAGTCACCAAGCTTACTGCTTGATATTTTTCGCTACAACACTGTTGCAAACCCATAAGAGAAAACCATGCAACTTAATAAACAGTCTTTATCAATTGTATACCACAGTATCAACAACCTAAGAGTAAAACCACTCTCAGGACAAAGAGCAAACCGCCGTCAATTCCTGAGAGAAACCCCTTTAAGTCAAATGAGTACATATACTCTTATAACATTGAAATCATATGCATATGGATCTAAAGGTGGCTACAGAGTGGGTTTCCATTCTATATGAGAAGAACTTTAAACATAGAAATTTGGAAATAAATTAGTTTTTTCTTTTGCCTCAAATAGGGAAAGAAGTAAAGGATTACATTTGCCAAATCTTCTTTTGTTTTCTTGCTGAACAAATGTGGATTGAGTTCCTGTTTATGGATTAGAAATTCTAATAAAAATGATTTAAACCCCACAATTGCAATAGATCAAAATGACTCTATTTTAAAAAGTCAACTTAGCCAATGGGACTATTAGTTGACTAATATAATCGTTAGTTGACTAATGGTTCAAGCCAAAGAATGATTTATATTCCACATTAATCGACTAGAAGACCCATTAGTCGACTAATGGCAAAATACCAAAGATATGTAGTTCTGTATTAGAAAACTAATGGACTGATTTGTAGACTAATGGCAATATAGTAGTTGTTATTAGTCGACTAATACAGGATTTAGTCTAGTAATGTCATTGTAACAAAATGCAGAACACTATATTAGTCGACTAGGATGCCTATTAGTCTACTGGGAAGCCTATTTGTCGACTAACTCATACTTGAATGAATATATACGCTTATAATCGAGGTGATTTGATCATGTTTGCGTTTATGGATATTCGAAGTATTAAAACTATTGGTTGAAATGTGATAGTGTGTTTTCAAGGCTTTAACATCACTTCTAAGGCAAGAAAATAAAAGATACATCATATATACCAATTACAATAATATGAGCTCAATGATGTCGATAATGTACATGGCCTTGTCACATGTGTTGTTATCCATACTTGATTCTTGACATCGTGTCCAATGCTTCCCAATAGCTGTATAAATCATATTAATGCAAGCATGATGTTTAATCATCATCAAAACATATATTGGAGAAATCTAATATCCAACAGCTTAGCTAGGATCAATCTTGTAAAGTTGTTGTTTCCCCGACTTTCTTTGGAAAAAGCATACATCCCAGATTATTTGGTGGACACTCAAACTCATTCTTCAAGACATCAAGGGTTCACAATTAGAAGATCCCATCTCTAATGTTTAGACTAATTTTATGGTATCCATTAAGGAGACCAACCCTGATGGGTTTAGTAATAGTATACAATGGAACTGCACTCTATCTTTCTTCTTAGATCTATATACAATTACATCAACTTTGATGGTCTCTGTAACGACCAAAATATAGATCGTATGCGAGCTATGCGACCTATGCGATTAATAATGGTGATCTGTATTCCTTTGTCAATGGTTATAAATCAACTTCTAAATAAGATCGGGTCTTCAGGCATTCAGATCTTCATTAGTTCGGATATCTGTCAGATTGGCAACGCCAAACATAAGGCCTACACTTCGACAAAACCGTTATGACGTTTGGAATGAGCGACTCTCCAGCTGCCGAAGTAAAGGAAGCATTTAATGACAACATTTACTGGTGGCCATTAATGATCCTTGACGTTAATGATTATTGTATACAAACTCTTGGTATTCTATATTATGACGACAGTTCAAAAGACGACGCGTCGTCATCAATCATCCAATTCCTATAAAAGGAAGGCTCCTTCAATAGAAGAGGGGTTCAGAAAATAATTCCATAGAAAAGAGGTCAGCTATCTTTATATACTTGAGTTCTCTCCAATTAAAATTATATTTCGGTATAGACAGTTCGGACTCAATAAGTTCGTTCATAACTATCCAAACTTTCTTCGACATCATCACTAACTTGAGCGTCGGTGCAGTTTAGGGTTGAAGCCAAGCCCGGCCCATTTTTGGCAGGTTCCTTGATTCGTTGATAGTTCGGCAATTCGTGGATCTTCTCAACCGACGACCTATCAACTCCTCAATAACATAAACGTCCGAACATTGTAACCTTGTTTTCATATATTTTAAATCTATTGTTCGGTGGATTTTCCCGTCAATAATTGGCGCTGTTTGTGGGAAAGAAGGTTACACCCATGACATCACCTGCACAGCTTCGTCGATCTGCAAGGGGCAAGGGGATCAGAATCACACCACAAACTGCCCAACAGACCAATAGACCAATAACCATCCTACCCGATGGCACTACAGTACAATCTGGCGAGTCGTCTTCTCGGGATGAGGCAGGACGTCAAGGGACTCCGGTGTTGCAACAGATGGTACCAATGGAGCGCTTCGAAGCTCTTGTCCAGGAAGTTCGTACGGGCTACCAAACACTCAGCACCATGATAGAGTGACTGACTGGTACCTGACCTCCACCAATGACGGGCCCATCTGCTGTTAGGAATGTGGCACACAACTTGAACTCTCAATTTCAAACCCATGCTCCAGCGAAGACGGAAAAACCTCAGGAGAGGGTCCTTGGGGGAGTGACGGGAGAGGGGACTGTGGTCGCAGCAACAAACCCCTCAAGTCATGATCGCCATCGTGATGATTGGCAAGTGCTGACCTGAAGCCCTCATCATCCTGATTGACAAGTGCAAACCCAAAGCCCTCATCATCCTGATTAATGATGGCATAGCCAAAGTCCCCGTCATACTGATCGGCAGGAGAGAAGCCTAAGCCATCATCGTCCTGATCGGCTAGAACAGAGCTTGAGCTCTCTTCAAGAAGATCGGCGTCCAAGGATCCTAGTCTGCACCACATTGATCGGTGGGAGAGAAGCCTAAGCCCTCGTCATCATAATCAGCTAGCGCAGAGTCAGAGTCCTCGCCAAGAAGATCGATCTCTCAAGATTCCTAATCTGCACCACATTGGTCGGTATGGGAGAAGCCCGAGTCCCCGTCAGACTGATCGACGTCGGAGAAGCAGAAGATTTCGCCTTGAAGATAGGCATGAAAGAAGTAGAAGTCCCAGTCCTTATGATCATCGCAATGGGAATGATCGGCATGAGAGGAGTTGAACTCCTCGTTGTGGCCATGGTCGTAGAAGGAATCAAGAAGATTATCTGTATGACAGTCGAGATGAATCCTCTGCCTTGTCATACGATCGACTTAGAAGAAGAAGGCATCGACACCATCATCGCAGTACAAGTTCGGCATCTCACCAACTTGACGACGAAAATGAACCTCTCTCAAAAAGAATCACCTCGGTGCAAGTTTCTCGAAATTTCAAATTTCCCGAGGTGGATCAATATGATGGGTCAGGTGATCTTAAAGATCACGTTCAGCGCTATATGTGCTGAATGGTGATTTTAGGGGTGAATGATGCCCTCCTTTGTTTGGCTTTTCAAAATACTTTAGAAAAGTCGGCAATGGAATGGTACAATGGTCTCCCCGACCAATCTATCGACTCTTTCCAAGAGTTATCTTCGGTATTTTGTCGAGAATTTATGGCAAGTCAACAAAGAAAGCAAACGTCAGACCACCTACTGGCAATGGTACAGAAGGAGGACGAAAGCCTCCGTAAGTACATTAAGAGGTTCCAAAAAGAGTGGTAAATGTCACAAGCTGCAGCGAGGAGATGACAATGGTAGCCTTCTATAATGACCCGCTCTCGAGGGGGGCCATTACTTATTTGATTTCATTTGCAGGTCTGCAGATCACCAGTGAAAATAATATAGCAATGATACAAAGATGTACAATAATACTCAGTGTATATTATTACAGTCCATAATTGAAATACAACACACAACATCACTCTCACACTGAGTACATAAACGAAGTACAGGAAGGAAATATAATATGCACACCAACTCAACTATATCTAGAAATCAGTAATCTCTGGGTCAAAACTCTGGCCCTGCGAACTCAGGAGTACCTACGTCAACCAGTACGACATCTTCGGTGCCACGAAGATGGAACCGTAGGTAAATCATAACAATTCTAGCAATAGAAATAGAGTAGTGCAAAATTATGGAACATGCTATGGTAAACAAATAAAGATGATCATGCAAGTGCAACAATTAGGGTAAGAGTAGACATGCATGCAAGAGCGATAGACAAAGTACTGGTGGCTACTCAGGTGTAGTAAGTAAAGTACATGTAATGCATAAAGTAAAGGTGACTGTGCAAGTGCGAAAAGTAACGTACAAGATCAACAACTGTGGCATGGCATATGTAATATGGTAGTAACCAGCATGCAATGTGGTGACAATAGTAAGACAACCAGGTAGATGTAGTAACAATAAAAGGACATGTAAGCAGTAATAAAGCTAGAAACTACCTGACTTATATAGGAAAGTATAGTGTGCAACTATTGAGCCCAACTCCTGCCAAGGGGCACTCACCCGGGCAGATCTCACTTCACTTTAGGCGGTATATTTCATTTTAGACGGTCGGTACGGTACGGTGCAATGTGTAAATGGCTCGCGGTCGCTCCCACACTTTCTCAAATATAAGTTACCCCTAAACCCAGTGCAGTGCCAATTATCACAATCATTCAATCTCAATAGGAAAGTATAGCATTATGTTGTCATTTCGTCACTATTTTTCAATACGGTATGTTAATCAGTCTCGTTGTTCCAATACGACATTTCATGCAACATTTCAGGCGATGACTCAGTACGATGTTTCAATGGAAAACAATGACTAGTATATGAAATTCATTAGGCAATGTGTGAGCAATCGTGCAACTAGTGTATCAATATTACAAACATCAGGATGTGGTAGATAAGGGTGAACAAGACAAGGAAGTTATTAAAGTGAAATGCGAGTTTATGTGCGATGAATGGTTGAAGTCACTTATTTAATGTATTTAAAACCAATGGTTGCAAACTGATGTTAATTTGAAATCTAACATTGATCCATGCATACATTGACAGTCAGGTTTGGCCAAGCAGGTCACTATCCCCGCAAGCAGGGTGATCCAAACTTTGGCACAAACGACCCTAGACACCGGGTGATACCAATGTTAAGAACGACGATAATCACATTTGTTCCATCGATTATATTAACAAAAAGTAGAGTAGTTCATGTTTATTTAGATTTCCATATTTATTTAGATCTCTACCATTATGATAGTTAAAACAGAATTGTAGATTGACTTACTTATTGAAAACCAAAAAGTAAAGCAAAGCAGATGCTAAGAAATTTGAGGATAAAGACAAGTCCAACAAACATAGAATACAAAAATTGTTGGTTTAAGTGAATAGTCGTTCTGTAGTATGTTATTTCACTAGTTAGTTAGGTCTCTAGTCATTTGTTCTAGTGAATATTCGCTTTGATGCTAATTATAAAATCCTAAGTTCATACTTGGGCACTTGTATAGATTTCTAAAGTTAGAATTAGAGTGGCTTACAGGTTTGAGGATTGTCGTAGTAAGCTAAGGCTAGAGCTAGAGCTTCCAACGGTGCTGGTGCACAAGAATTGGTACCTCCAAACACAAGAAATCATTAGTTAATTCCGATACTATTTTCTATCTATTTTTCTTAACGCGTTCATATTTTTATTATAGTTTAAAACTCGCCAAAATACGTACTCAAAATTGTTAGATAGCTAGAAGTGAGTAAAATAATTTCATATAGGAAGAAAATATTTTTCTGGAGCTCTTATGTATTTTTTATAATTTTTAAACAATTAAAAAATTTAGAATTTAAAATGAATTGAAAAATAATTAATAATTAGCTAACGTAATTGTTCGAAGATTTATTCAGAGAAATATACAAGTCAGAAATCTTCAAATAAGCTGTCAAAACGAGCATCTGGTTTAGTACTACAACATATAACTTTCTCGTACGTAAGTGTAGTGAAATTCTCGTGATATGAATTTTAAATTGAAAGTAGCGTTATTGGGTTTTATCTTTGAAAAATCATTGTGGGAGACGTACTTGCCTTTTGGCGATGAAATCAGTGACAATGAGTCTGTTTCGTCGTTTCTGATTTTCTGGGCCTTACCATATATTTTTCTGGCTCTTATATTATTTACTATTAATTTTAAACTTATAAACCAATTATATAATATATTATATATATACTTAATATATACGTATCATATACGTATACGTATATAATATTATACTTACTTATACTCCTCCCTCTATCACAACTCACGCACCCTGCGCACTGCTGCTTTGGATGGAGGGGACGTTGGTAGGAGGAGAGGTCGTGGCAACGGAGGGGGGTTACTGGCGGAGGTCACGACGGAGGCAACGGTGAGGGGAGGCGGTGTCGACGAGGAGCTTGAGCAGTGGTTTTTGAGGGGGGGCTGCTGCGGTCTCCGACAGGGATGGCGGGCTGGGGCGGTGATGAAGGGGGCGGGTGTCGCTGCGGTCAGAGAAGAGGGCAGCGGCGATGGAGCTGAGGCCAAGGAGAGTAGCAGCAGAGGGAGGAGGGTGGAGGAGATGGGCGAGACGGCAGTGAAGGCATAGTGGAGCGTTTAGCAAGGGGGTGGCGGTGTCGATAGCTATGACGATAGTGCTCGGGGCGAGCTCGGGGTCGTCGGAGCTCCGAAGTGGAGAGCTCGAAGCTCGAGCCGAGGGAGGAGCTGGGGAGCACCACGATGACGTCGACGGGGATGGCTGAGGAGTTGGGTGCTAGTAGTGGTGGCAAAGTGGTGCTGCAATGTCGTCGGGGCAGCGGTGTACGGTGGTGGAGCTAGCGGGGATGAGTGGTGGTAGAGTGAGGGAGAGAGACAGCAGGCTGTGTAGGGGGTGGCAACGCCCATGTGCTCACTGGGGGGCTGTCAACAAGCTTGTAGGATGTAATGATCGTCAAAGAGGGTCGGAAGGTGGTCTATGTGCAGAGTGGAGGGCGGTGGCGAGGCAGTCGGGGTTCGCCGGCGATGGGAGAAGGAGGAGAGCGGGCTCGAGGAGGAGGGAAATGTCGGTGGAGATGACGTGCGTATATATTTCATATATTCACGCACGTTTTCTTTCGTGTTTCTTCGTATTTTCCGCCGTCTTTTATTCATTTTCTCGTATTTTCTCGTTTTCTTTCACTTTTCTTTGTTTCTCCATGTTTGCAGGAGATTGCCCGCGTAGGGGTCGTTTAACGACGATATCTCAAGTCCCCGGAGCAACGGGAGGAGTCACGCGTGACCCAGGGGGTCAAACGAAGATGATGGCATCATTTTATCCCCTCACCCGACCGGTTGGTCATCTCCAACCGATCGGGTGATGCACGCGTGCACCACCCGGTCTCAGCCGGAGCTCAAGTGGATGTTACCCGACCGGTTCACAGGCCGGTTCAACGGGGCTGATTCTCTGTCTTTTCAAGCCAAATTCCAACCGATCGGGTGACTCTCACCCGATCGGTTCATCTGTAGCTGATGCTGAGGAGCCGAGACACGGGCACCCAACCGACCCCTTCACCCGATGGCGCCAAAATCCAACCGGTCACCCCAAGAACTCAACCGACCGGTTCATATGACCGGGTGAAACTCCGCCGTTTTTTGTTTATTATTTGTAACGGATCACCCGATCGATTGACTTGTCAACCGATCAGGTGATACGAGATCCTATAAATAGGACCCCTAGGGTTCCAGAAACCGGGGAGCTGTTAGTTTTTACTGTTTTCTCCTATTTGTGACGGCTGTAATTACTTTTCTATTGTAAGTTTTCAGATCTTTCTTAAACTTTAGTATTGTCTTAATTGCTCTACTACCTTCGCATTCCAATCGTCTGATTATGATTTTAACGGTTCATTTTCGTTTAGATCGCTTTTTAATGAATATTTCTGAGTAGTTCCCAAATCTGGTATTTTGGCGGAAACCCCTTCGGGGGCTCTTCCCGATGCATCCATAGGGTTAGGAAATCGATAGGGATTAGGAATCTAACGGTTATGCGGGGTGTTTTATTGTCATCAGCGGGAAAAAGACCGCCTTTGACCGTTGGGCCAAGGGGGAATAAACTTGGCGGATGACTCCCTAGCCATAGCTCACGCCCTTAGCGTAGACGCCGAATCCTAGCGCACAGGAGCGGCAGGATGAGACGTTGGGAGTTATCGTTGCGAGCTTAGTGCTCCCGGAATCGATCAGTGTTAATGGACACGGGAGTGCCCACTGATCGAACCCGGGAAGTCCGATGTATCATCCTGGGCACCGACCGGAATATCGGGCCCATGGGATGCCGGTACCACTTTCAGAGGCAACGTCTCACCATTAGACCCTAATTCCGATCGCCATCCTACCCGTAGGCCGTATCGACGAGAGTCGCTCGTTGGAGTGGAAACCAAAGTCCCGGGTTTATTTTCTTATTGTTCATACCTTGCATTCCTTTCCCGTGACAACCATCAACCGATTCAGGCTAGCTCGCCCACTGGGTGATTTCGGTCCTCCTTGACACAAGCACATCCTAGCCTCCCTTTGTTCGACCCCCAAGCCACACTACAACACCGTGCGCTTGCGGTTACAAATATCTAAACCCTCACGCGGGTCCCCCGGCCATTTGCGGCTAGCAAACCGGGGGCACGTCAAGTTTATGGCACCGTTGTCGGGGAGGCAACGTGCTTGTTATTTTAGGATCTCTTGAACCCTAGTGTCTAGCTCTTATCCCTACCTAGCGATAATTTTCGCACTCTACACTTTTCAATTTCACTTGGACATGATGTTGATAGTAATTGTATAGTGCTAATTGACTGAATCGTCGTGCTTCCATCGCAACTTTCGGTTCCCGTTTATGCAACCCGTGCTTTTGACGTGTTTGCCACTTGTGCAGTTCTCTCTCTCTCCTTTCGTATAAGATCCTGGCCCCACGGCGAGGATGTTGCATGCAGTTTCAGGAGACACTGGGATCACTATCACCATATCCGCTGTTTGGCGTAGAGCTTAGCGGAATCACTGAATACTTCGAATATACTATCCCTCATGTCTGTCACCGTGGAAAGTCAGAGGAGATATCGAGATACGCAGGAGCACCTTGCCACGGCAACTCTCTTTCCTCATGGTGAAGTGGCGTATATCGACAACCCTGGTCCTAAATTTAGTGAAGAAGAGTTGTCCACGGAGTTTTGTCAGGAGAACCATCCGACCGGGTTTGTAGGCTACGCTGGACAGGAATCAATCTATCCCTTGCAGACTTCTATTGAGCGTCCCCGATCTTTGGACAATGAGGAAGCTAGAAACAGTTGTGGGGAATCATCGACGATTGAAACCTGTTTTCACCTACAAGCCTTCTTCTTGGACAATTATTATGAGCTTGAAAGAGACCCGGTGCCTTCCTCGATCGTTCCCACTATACCTTGCAAAACTTTGCCATGTGGAACCGCGGCTGAGGGTGAGATTCCGGATGCTGGCTTTCGAGAAATCCATGAAGAACTCCTTTCCCTTGAGGATGCTCAGCTTGAGAAGTATGCGTCGGGGCCTCAAGAAGTTGAGATGAAAGAATTACCGCCGGGGCTAAAATATGAATATTTGGGAGCTGGCTCGACCCTTCCGGTCATAGTCAACTCTTCACTGCCCGAAGAACAAATGACCAAACTTCTTGGTATTTTAAAAACGTTTAAAGGAGTTTTCGGATATGCAATTGAGGATTTAAAAGGGGTTAGCTTAGGCCTCTGCTCACACAGAATTCTGCTTGAAGATGAGCAAGCCTCCTCGATTGAGCCACAGCGGAGGCTAAATCCCATAATGATGGAGGTTGTAAAAAAGGAGATTGTTAGGCTTTTACATGTCGGTATTATATACCCTATCTCCGATAGTCGCTGGGTTAGCCCGGTGCACGTCGTACCCAAGAAAGGAGGAATGACGGTGGTTCGCAACGAGAAGAACGAGCTAATACCAACGAGGACCGTCACGGGGTACAAGATGTGCATTGACTATAGAAAGCTGAAAAAGGCTACGATGAAGGATCATTACCCTCTCCCCTTTATTGACCAGATGCTCGAGAGACTGGCGAAGCATAATTATTTCTGCTTCATGGACGGGTATTCAGGATTTCTTCAGATCCCTATTCATAACGATGACCAGGAGAAGACGAGTTTCACTTGCCCGTTCGGGACATATGCCTATAGAAGAATGCTGTTCGGACTTTGTAACGCCCCTGCTACATTCCAAAGACACATGTCTGCTATCTTCTCCGACTACTCCCAAGACATCATGGAGGTTTTCATGGACGACTTCTCCGTCTATGGAACTAAGTTTGACTCGTGCCTCAGTAATCTAACTAAGGTCCTGGAGAGATGTCAGGAAAAGGGACTAGTCCTAAACTGGGAGAAGTGCCAATTCATGGTCCAAGAGGGAGTTGTGCTGGGGCACGTCATCTCTTCGAGGGGAATAGAAGTTGATAAGGCTAAGTTGAAGTGATTGAAAAGCTTCCACCACCGCTCAATCTTCGAGGAGTCCGTGGTTTCTTAGGACACGCGGGATTTTATCGACACTTCATAAAAGACTTCTCGAAGATTTCCAGGCCGCTGACCCAACTCCTTGTGAAGGACGTGCCTTTCGTCTTCAGCGAGGAGTGTATGGAGGCCTTCCGCACTTTGAAGCAAGCTTTGATTTCCGCGCCTATAATACAGCCACCGAACTGGAATCTACCCTTTGAGCTGATGTGTGACGCTAGTGATTATGCGGTTGTTTCCGTCTTGGGGCAGAGGAAGGATAAAAATCTTCATGTCATATATTATACGAGCAAAACCCTTGATGCCGCCCAAAGAAATTATACTACCACGGAAAAAGAATTGCTCACAGTCATCTACGCCATGGATAAGTTCCGACAATATCTCGTTGGCACCAAGGTGATCATGCACACGGATCACGCGGCTCTTAAATACCTATTGAGCAAGAAAGAAGCTAACCCGCGACTCATTAGATGGATTCTTCTCCTCCAGGAATTCGACCTGGAAATCAGAGACAAGAGGGGGCGGAGAATGTTGTTGCCGATCACCTGTCCAGGATGCCTACCCTCGATTTAAATGCTACGCCGATCGATGATTCACTCCCTGACGAGCATCTCTTCTCTGTCTCTTCCTCCTGGACCCCCTGGTACGCCGACATCGCTAATTATCTGGCTTGTGCCATCGTCCCCCACAATGTGAGCTTTCAACAGAAGAAGAAATTTTTCCATGAGGTCCGCAAATTGTATTGGGATGACCCCCACCTATACAAAACCTGCAATGATGGGGTGATACGAAGATGCATCCCTGAAACTGAGGCGACCTCCATCATTTCCCACTGCCATGGGCAGCAATGTGGAGGGCACGCGAGCACCTACAAGACCATCGCAAAAATTCTCCAAAGCGGATTCTACTGGCCTACTCTCTTCAAGGACACACATGTTTATGTCCAAGCCTGCGATAAATGCCAAAGAGCTGGGAATATCTCCAAAAGGAATGAGATGCCTCAACACTACATCCTGGAGGTAGAAATCTTCGATGTATTGGGAGTGGACTTCATGGGACCGTTCCCTTCCTCCTCGGGGAACCAGTATATCTTGGTGGCTGTGGACTACGTGTCGAAATGGGTTGAAGCGATGGCCAGTCCAACCAATGATTCCAGAGTGGTGGCCAAGTTCTTCAAAAGCAACATCTTCCCGCGGTTCGGTGTACCTCGTGTCCTGATCAGTGACGGAGGGAGCCACTTTATAGAGAAGAAATTCGAGGCCCTCTTAAAAAAATACGGGGTACAACACCGGGTGGGGCGTGCCTACCACCCACAGACCAGCGGTCAAGCGGAAGTCTCTAACCGGGAGATTAAAATCATACTAGAAAAGACGGTGGCCAATTCTAGAATGGACTGGTCATCAAAGCTTCCTGACGCGCTTTGGGCCTACAGGACAGCATTTAAAACTCATATCGGCACAACTCCCTACCGGCTTGTCTATGGGAAAGCTTGCCATCTTCCTGTGGAATTGGAGCATAAGGCATTTTGGGCAGTTAAGAATCTGAACTTCGACACCAAGAAGGTAGGAGTGCACCGGTGGTTACAACTCAACGAGCTCGACGAAATCCGGCTCAATGCCTATGAGAACGCCAAGATCTACAAGGAGAAGCTGAAGCGGTGGCACGATAAGCGAATCTTGAAGAGGAAATTCAAAGAAGGGGACTTAGTTCTCCTATTCAACTCAAAGCTGAAGCTCTTTCCTGGAAAACTCAAGTCAAGGTGGTTGGGACCGTTCCGCGTCACCAAGGTTTTCCCGCATGGGGCTATTGAGATAATGGGAAGGGATGAGCCGTTTAAAGTCAACGGACAGCGTCTGAAACACTATGCAGTTGGAGAACCAGAATTCTCTCCGGTCGGATCCCCAACGAACGACAACTCTTCCTCTAGCCCTCCGGATCCTAATTGACCACCGCTAGAGGCGTCGAGCCAACGACGTTAAACAAGTGCGCTTCATGGGAGGCAACCCATGCTCTAAACTTTTGCCCCACTTTTTAGTGTTATTTTTGACTTTATTTTATCTATTTTTATAAATAAAATCAGCCGCAAGAACATCCGTTCAGGGACTTAGACAATCTGTTGGTTTTTGCAGGAAACAAGGCCCCAACCGATCGGTTGATAACTCAACCGATCGGTTGGGATGTATCAGATACAAGCCGCATCTGTCCCCAAATGAACCGATCAGGTGAAGAATGGAGAGACCGGGTGACAGACCGGGTGATCTGGGGAGAATTCTCGGGAAAGTTTTGGGAAATATCAACCGATCGGTTGAGTTAGAGCGTGATCGGTTGAGGCGACCGGGTGAGCAACCCTCAATTCTTGGGAAAATGAGTGGAGCGACCAACCGATCGGTTGACAAGTCAACCGACTGGTTCGCCTATAGCAATTCTTCAGCAAAAATTTTCGACCTAACAGTCAACCGATCGGGTGACAAGTCACCCGATCGGTTCGACTTAAAACCCTATAAATACCCCCGATCACCCGTTCGCATTCACCCTCGCCCGATCGCCCATTCCGCCGTCGATTCACCTCCTTCTCCTCCCCAACGGCCGGATTTCACTCCCCCACGTCATCCACTCCTCCAATACTCCCTCTCTCCACCTCCTCCATCAATCTCTCCATCATTTTCACTCCCTCTCTCCTTTCATTTCGAAGTTCTGACCTAATCCCCCCACACAACGCCCATTTTCAAAATTCTTGCTGAAGAAGATCGTCGCGGCTCCACACTTCTCCCATTGCACGGCATGGGGACATCTACGAGCAAGCTTCGCCATCTCGGTTGGGTACACTCGCTCCTACGCTCATATTTCTATTTTTGCCCTATAAATTGTGCTTGCTCATTTTGCTTGTGTTAGTGTGCATTCATTGCTTTTTGCACTCATTCACTCACACACTCACGCATGGCTAAGGATAAAGACAAGGGGAAGGGGATTTTGCGGGAGGAGGAACCATCTCGAAAGAGACGAAAACAAACACGTCCCCCTCCCTACACACGGGCACTGACACTAGGCCCTCCCGCGCCTGTTATCCCCCCTGTGGACCCAATGTTGGGCCCGCATGGGTATATCTTTAGGAACCAGGAACACAAGGATTTTTATCATAGGCTCGATGCTCGGGGGCATCTATCAACTAAGTTCCCGCACACACAGTCACTAGTCGATCTCGATGTCTTCACCGAGGTCGAATCTCTTTTCGCTAACTTAGGTTGGTTGGCCTTTCTTAATGCATCTGCCTTATCCTACCCATCACTCACCCTTGAATTTCTCTCTACACTTATTTGGGAGTCCGGGTCGATCATAAAATTCCGGGTGCGTAACAAGAGTGTCACCACCAATTTGAATACCATTAACGATATATTTGGTTTCCCCAATCTTAGGGATGATTCCATCCGACACTACGGGTACACGCCCGAGTTTGACGTTGATCAATTCTGGTTCCGCCTCACACTGCTCCCTAGCTATCCCTGAGGTAGGGCCAAGGCCTCCTCCATCATCCACCCCGTATTTCGTTTGGCCCATAGGATCATATCATTTGCATTTTTTCCCAGGGACGAGTCCGGCACCGTGACTATCCCTGACCTTTTTATCCTCTGGGCCATGACTTTCCCTTTTGTTCGGGACGATGATGGGATTAGCTTTAGGGCCCCTACCGTCCCCATCCATGGCGGCGATTGGCTTGTTTACAAGCTTCTCGAGATCAGTCGGGCCGGTAAGGGGAAGTTTTGTTGTGGGGGCATCATTACTATCATTTGTTCTTACCCCCAATTTAATATTCCCATCCCCAATAATCTTCACGCTGCCGCAGGACCCTCACAGCTAGATATTGATGTCCTGCGGCACATTCACATGATTAAACCCCACTCCGATGGCTGCTTCATCTTCAATTATGGCCACCCCCCAGCCCCTTACACCATTCTCCCCAACCACGCTCGCATGACCATAGCCCTTGTGGGAGATTGGACATTCCCACCCGATCCGAACTTCCTAGCGGGGTTGCACCTTCCTTTCCTTCCCGCGGATGCACGCAGACCACCGTCCCCTGCCGCCCACTTAGGCGAGCAGGATATCCCTGCGTCTCGGGGAGATATGGGGGCTGGCCCGAGTCGTCCTGTTTCTGCTCCGGGCCCCATCACTTCTGAGCACCTCTTAGCGGCCATTTCTGGCCTTATCTCCTGTGCCGGCATGACCACCGCCGCCGGCACCACTTCCACCTTACCTGCCGACACCACTTCTGCCTCACGTCAGTCCACATCCTTTGGTCGTCGCCAGGTCTTTGCCCGTCTTGGTCTTGAAAGGGAGGTCGCTGCCCTCCGTGATCTCGTCATGTCCTCTGCCTCCTCGGACCCATCACCGTCCTCTTTTCTCACTCACCCACGTTTCCTCGCACTTGAGAGGAACGTGGCCGCCATTCTTCGCCTTCTCACTCACATCCACGGTCCACCTCCACCTTCACCACCTCGACGATCTTCTCCTCCACCCTCCCACACATCCCCACATCCATCACCTCCCTCACCACATTCTTCTCCTCCCTCATCTATTCCCATCCCGGTATCCACTTCCCCCCTCCCGACCACTTCCATCGCACCCACGCTACCTCCTCCCTCCTCCTCCATCACTTCATATGTGCGTCGGAGGAAATTGCCGGTGCGCTCCAAATCTCTCCCACCACCACCCACTACCGTCACCACCACATCCTCTCCCCCCATTTCTATTCCTTTCACCACCGCCTTGATCGCCGTCCTACCACCACCACCCACCTCCACCGACACTCCTCCCATCGTTCACACCACTGCTGCACCTATTCCTCCACCTCGTTCCCCACTTCTCCGCACACCCCCAGCCTCCCCCGACCACCCAGCCACACCCTCTTCCGAGGAGGGCGAGGATTCACCTTCTCCTGATTTTTGATTTCACCTTGTTTGTTTTTGACTCCCCCTTGCATATTTCTGCATTTCACGTTCGCATTTTATTCGCTAGCACTGTCATGTCAATCTTGGGGGACGTCTATTTTGGTGTGTTGTCGTGTTTTGTTTTTTCTCATTTTTGTGTGTGTGCTTGTGTTTCCCCTTTTGAGTGTCGTGTCGTGTGGTTTTATTTCTATTTTCGTGTCGTGTGGTTTGATTTTGATTTTTCTTTATTTTCAGTTTCATCTCTGTGTTTTTCTCGTTTTCATTTCTTTTTGTGACGGTGCGTATTCCCCCCCATCTTCATTGCCCTCCCGTACTCACTCATATTGCATTGAGGGCAATGCAAGCTTCAGCTTGGGGGAGTCGCATTGTGTGCGCCATTTGAGTCCTTCTTTTTTCGTTTTTGTGTCATTTTCATCGTGTTTTCTATTTTTTCTTTTTTCTCTTCTCTTCTTTTTACCTCTTTCTCCTAGAGATGAACCCTATGATGAATCGCCACAAAATCACAAACACCTAGCATGGCATCGATAATCACATTCACTAACCCTAGGATTTCGAGTTCTCTTGCATTTCACGCATCGTGGGTCCTCTTAGTTTTTGTGAGTCGTGCGTCGTGCCTAGCTGTTTGGTGTGCTTCTACTTTGTGATTTTACTTTATATACCTGTCCAGGAATGACCCCTAGATTATCATGCTTCGATTTGAATATGCGGTATTTATTTTCCCTGTCTGCTTCTGCATGCTATATATATATATATATCGTGTACTTCATTTCGCATGTGTCGGGATTCCACAATTAAGGACTAGGATAACCCATTTAGCCTATGCTCTATTTAGCGAGAATAGTTTCCTTTGCCCAAGTGTTTAGATTCCGACTTCTTTTTTGTTTTACTTGGTGCAAATCCCCTCGTCGTGTACCGTTCTCCCACTTGGGAGAGTACACATGTGTATAGCCAATCTCCCAAAAATCCAAAAAAAAGAGAAAAGAAAAGAAAAACCCAAAAAGAAAAGAAAAGAAAAATTTTGTATAGCCCAAAATCCAAAAAAAATACAAATACCCAAAACCCAAAAATTTCAAGTGTGAATATTTTTCCTATCTACCGAGAATAAAGGGAAGGCGAGAATTTGCACCGAGTGTTCTACTCCACATCATCTCAACCCCCATCGTTTTCGAAAACACTTGGCTTAGGAACTTTTTAGCTATTATCTAGGCTTTAGTGTGGTGATTTCCTTAACCATAGTTGTGGAGTCCCCGATGCATGATATGTTTCGATTCTCTCTCTATTCTCATGCATGCTTGAACTACATATATTCACCGCCTTATTCAATTCGAATTGATATTTGGGTCGTTTCCTGGGTTTGCGTATATCGAGCTTTTATCGCACATCGTAGATAGTGACACGGACTGCTAGCTCATGACCACACTCACTCGCGCTTCACCGCGTGGGCCCACGGCACTTATTTGGACTCGTTTTCCTAGGTTTAGTGATATGATTTGACGTTTGCTTGCTTAGTGTGTCGTTTTGGATTTTGTTGACTCTGACGGACGATCTAGGATATAGAGTTTTCTTTTTCTCTCTTTCTCTCTATTTTTTCCCTCCGAGCTCCTACTCTCACTCGTCTTCCTCGAGGACGAGGAAGAGTACAGATTGGGGGATTTTGACGTGCGTATATATTTCATATATTCACGCACATTTTCTTTCGTGTTTCTCCGTATTTTCTGCCGTCTTTTATTCGTTTTCTCGTATTTTCTCGTTTTCTTTCACTTTTCTTTGTTTCTCCATGTTTGCAGGAGATTGCCCGCGTAGGGGATGTTTAACGACGATATCTCAAGTCCCCGGAGCAATGGGAGGAGTCACGCGTGACCCAGGGGGTCAAACGAAGATGATGGCATCATTTTATCCCCTCACCCGACCAGTTGGTCATCTTCAACCGATCGGGTGATGCACGCGTGCACCACCCGGTCTCAGCCGGAGCTCAAGTGGATGTCACCCGACCAGTTCACAGGCCAGTTCAACGGGGCTGATTCTCTGTCTTTTCAAGCCAAATTCCAACCGATCGGGTGACTCTCACCCGATCGGTTCATCTGTAGCTGATGCTGAGGAGCCGAGACACTGGCACCCAACCGACCCCTTCACCCGATGGCGCCAAGATCCAACCGGTCACCCCAAGAACTCAACCGACCGGTTCATATGACCGGGTGAAACTCCGCCGTTTTCTGTTTATTATTTGTAACGGATCACCCGATCACGAGATCCTATAAATAGGACCCCTAGGGTTCCAGAAACTGGGGAGCTGTTAGTTTTTACTGTTTTCTCCTATTTGTGACGGCTGTAATTACTTTTCTATTGTAAGTTTTCGGATCATTCTTAAACTTTAGTATTGTCTTAATTGCTCTACTACCTTCGCATTCCAATCGTCTGATTATGATTTTAACGGTTCATTTTCGTTTAGATCGCTTTTTAATGAATATTTGTGAGTAGTTCCCAAATCTGGGATTTTGGCGGAAACCCCTTCGGTGGCTCTTCCCGATGCATCCATAGGGTTAGAAAATCGATAGGGATTAGGAATCTAACGGTTACGCTGGGTGTTTTATTATCATCGGTGGGAAAAAGACCGCCTTTGACCGTTGGGCCAAGGGGGAATAAACTTGGCGGTTGACTCCCTAGCCATAGCTCACGCCCTTAGCGTAGACGCCGAATCCTAGCACGCGGGAGCGACAGGATGAGACGTTGGGAGTTATCGTTGCGAGCTTAGTGCTCCCGGAATCGATCAGTGTTAATGGACACGGGAGTGCCCACTGATCGAACCCGGGAAGTCCGGTGTATCATCCTAGGCATCGACCGGAATATCGGGCCCATGGGATGCCGGTACCACTTTCAGAGGCAACGTCTCACCATTAGACCCTAATTCCGATCGCCATCCTACCCGTAGGCCGTATCGGCGAGAGTCGCTCGTTGGAGTGGAAACCAAAGTCCCGGGTTTATTTTCTTATTGTTCATACCTTGCATTCCTTTCCCGTGACAACCCATCAACCGATTCGGGCTAGCTCGCCCACGGGGTGATTTCGGTCCTCCTTGACACAAGCACATCCTAGCCTCCCTGTGTTCGACCCCTAAGCCACACTACAACACTGTGCGCTTACGATTACAAATATCTAAACCCTCACGCGGGTCCCCCGGCCATTTGTGGCTAGCAAACCGGGGGCACGTCAGGATAGCTCGGACGTGGGGAGGTAGTGAGTTGTGGGCTGCTCTGTTTCGTTGAGGGAGAGGGAATTAGGGAAGGATTTAAATAGGATTATTAATATAATATAATATTAGTAAGTATTAATTAGATGTAATTAATATCATTGACTTAAAGTTTAAACGTTTTAAACAAAAATCAAAATGTGAAGGGGGTGGTTGCTGACAACCAATGTTAATTCGGGTAATTAAGAGGGGTAATTAAGTAAAATGTAATAAGTAAAACTTCATTAGTTGAAATAATAATAATATATGAAATTACGATTTTACCCTTGAAGTTAAACGTGTCCAGAAAATTACGAAAACATAGGCACGGGTTCATATCGTTGTGAGGATCACGAATACGAAGTCCATTTTTAGATTTGCGCGACAAAAAAATAGAAAAAAGTTCAGTTACCCATTTTTGAAATCATTTGAAAAGTTTTGTTACGGAAATACTAGCAAAACGAAAACATGCCATTACATTCTACCATCCTTATAAAAATTCCGTCCTCGAAATTTAGAAAATCGATCAATGCCTAAGCAGTTAAACGATCAACGGGGAGACTTGATGAATGATAATGATTTAGTAAATTAAGTTGTTAATAGCATGAAATATAATGTGATATCATAGCATCAAGAAAACAAGAGATGTCATGTATGAATACATACTATTGACATCACTATAGCTTCCGTAACTAGTCTCAAGACTAGTATCATCATAATAGCTACCTTGATTTCTCAAGTAGCCGAAGTTACGATGAGATAACGGCATGAGATACTATTGCAAGAGCTACGTCTCAACCATTATTGTAGACGAACGAGGGTAATATTAAAAGCGATAACTCATACCTCTACTTGCCTGGCTGATGGCTTAAGAATCTTTTGCGATCATTGTGTAGGCTTGTCGTCTCGGTGGTGGAGCCTGTTGTTCGCCATTGGGAATATCTTCTGTTGTGATGGGAGTGGTGGTCATTGAGGATCGTCTCCGATGGGGGCAGTAGTTGTGGCAGTGGTAACTCACACTCTTGCATATGAGCAACCTTAGCAAAGCGATCCTTCAATCCACAAATCAAGTAGAGATTCAGGTACCATCGGCACACTGATTTCATATGTCCAGGCCTACTACAATGGTGACACACTGGATGTTGTGGTGGTGCATGTCTCTTGAATTGAGTTTGCTGGACTGGACGATGCATCTGGTTGGATGAAGGTTGACGGTTGGGTCCAGTAGTAGTTGTTAGAGGTGGTGACCTTCCAGGAGGGTCGGGTATAGACTCTCTCGCTTCTCTTCTCTTTCGATAAACTCATGCTTGCGAGCTACAGCTAGGACTTCAGTATGTGTAAATAATTGGCGTCCGACTAAATTTCGTCGAATCTCGATGTTTAGTCCTTGCTTAAAGCGTTGTACTCAAGTCAGAGGGGTGTCAACCAAACCTGGAGCAAATCGGCTACGCATAGTGAACTGGGCATCATATTGTTCCACTGTCATGGAACCTTGCTTCAAACCGATGAACTGGGCTTGCAGTTCCATCAGTGCCTCGGGCGAGAAGTACTGGGTGTTGAAGTGGTCGGTGAATGTCACCGAATCAATTAGTCGTTGCAGGCGATGTTCAGCTGAATTCCAACAAATCCGATCTCCGTCAGTCAATTGCAACTTAGTAGTGTCCACCCATGCACATTCTACAATCTGTGCTGCTCTTAAGTCATCCTCAGTGCTTTGCAACCACTCTTCGGCCTTCAGAGGGCCATCCAAACCATTCCAATGCTTTGAGCGGAGCGACCTGAATTGTTGTACTCCTCCTTCAGGCTTTTGTTCCCCTCGTAAGGCATGAAAAAACTCTCGTAGTGCGACATCAGATATTTGGTGCAAAGTAGGAGATGGTTCGTTGTTGGGGTTGGTTTGATTGCTAGCTCCGGACACATCGGCTCCATTGGGATTCTCAGAAGTATTTCCGTCCATAGTTTGAGTATCGCACCTGCTTACATAGGAAAATGTCAGCTTCATTGAGTATTATATACAGTACATCCAGATCTTACTATATTTTTCACGAGGTATTTTGTGCGGACCTGTGTGGGCCACCAAACTTATAACAACCCGCTCTCGGGGGGCATTACTTATTTGATTACATTTGCAGGTCTGCAGATCACCAGTGAAAACACTATATCCACGATATAGAGATGTACAATAATACTCAAAATAGCATACATTATTACAGTCCATAATTGAAATACAACACAAAACAGCACTCTCACACTGAGTACATAAAGGAAGTATAGAAAGGAAATGCAGAAAGGAAATACAATATGCAAACCAACTCAACTATATCTAGAAATCAGCAGTCTCTGGGTCAAAACTCTGGCCCTGCAAACTCAGGAGTACCTACGTCAACATGTGTGGCGTCTGTGGTGCCACGAAGATGGAACCGTTGGTAAGTCACAACAATTATAGCAATAAAAAATAGAGGGAGTAGTGCAAAAGTATGGAACAGGCTATGGTCAAAAATTAAAGATGGTCATGCAAGTGCAACAATTAGGGTAAGAGCAGACATGTATGCAAGAGAGATAAACAAAGTACTGGTGGCTGCTCAGGTGCGGTAAGTAAAGTGCATGTAATTCATAAAGTAAAGGTGACTGTGCTAGTGCGAAAAATAACGTACAAGAGCAACAACTGTGGCATGGCATATGTAATATGGTAGTAACCAGCATGCAATATGGTGACAATAGTAAGACAAACAGCTAGATGAAGTAAGAATAAAAGGACATGTAAGCAGTAGTAGAGCTAGAAACTACGTTACTTATATAGGAAAGTATAGTGTGAAACCATTGAGCCCATCTCCTGCCCGGGGGCACTCACCCGGGCGGATCACATTTCACTTTAGGTGTTACATTTCATTTTAGACGGTCGGTATGGTACGGTGCAATGTATAGATGGCTCGCGGTCGCTCCCCACACTTTCTCAAATATAAGTTACCCCAAAACCCAGTGCAGTGCCAATTATCACAAGCATTCAATCTCAATTGGATAGTCTAGCATTATGTTGTCATTTCATCACTATTTTTCAATATATGTATGTTAATCAGTCTTGTTGTTCCAACACGTCATTTCATGCAACGTTTCATGTGATGACTCAGTACGATGTTTCAATGGAAAACAATGACTAGTATATGACATGCATTAGGCAATGTGTGAGCAATCATGTAACTAGTGTATGAAAATTACAAACATTAGCACGTGGTAGACAAGGGTGAACAAGACAAGGAAGTTATTAAAGTGAAATGCGAGTTTACGTGCGATGAACGGTGGAAGTAACTTATTTAATGTATTTAAAACCAATGGCTGCAAAATGATGTTAATTGAAAATCTAACATTGATCCATGCATAGACGGCCAGTCAGGTTTGGCCAAGCAGGTCACTATCCCCGCAAGCAGGGTGATCCAAAGTTTGGCGCAAACGATCCTAGACACCAGTTGATACCAATGTTAAAAACGTCGATAATCACATTTGTTCCATCGATTATATTAACAAAAAGTAGAGTAGTTTATATTTATTTAGATTTCCATATTTATTTAGATCTCTACCACTATGATAGTTAAACCAGAATCGTAGATTGACTTACTTATTGAAAACCAGAAAGTAAAGCAAACCGGATGCTAAGAAATTTGAGGATAAAGACAAGTCCAACAAACATGGAATACAAAAAATGTTGGTTTAATTGAATAGTCGTTCTGTAGTAGGTTATTTCACTAGTCAGTTAGGTCTCTAATCATTCGTTCTAGTCAATATTCGTTCTGATGCAAAATATAAAATCCTAAGTTCATGCTTGTGCACTTATATACATTTTTAAAGTTAGAATTAGAGTGGCTTACAGGTTTGAGGATTGTCGTAGTAAGCCGAGGCTAGAGCTAGAGCTTCCAAGGGTGCTGGTGCACGAGAATTGGTACCTGCAAACACAAGAAATCATTAGTTAATTCATATACCATTTTCTATCGATTTTTCTTAACGTGTTCGTATTTTTATTATAGTTTAAAACTCGCCAAAATACGCACTTATTATTGTTAGATATGTTAGAAGTGAGTAAAATAATTTCATAGAGGAAGAAAATATTTTTCTGGAGCTCCTAGGTATTTTTTATAATTTTTAAAAGCTTAAAAACAATTTTTAGAATTTAAAATGAATTGAAAACTAATTAATAATTAGCTAACGTAATTGTTCGAATATTTATTCAGAGAAATATACAAGTCAGAAATCTTCAAATAAGCTGTCAAAATGAGCGTCTGGTTTAGTACTACAACATATAATTTTCTCGTACGTCAGTGTACGTAAAATTCTCGTGATATGAATTTTAAATCGAAAGTAGCGTTATTGGGTTTTATTTTTGAAAAATAATTGTGAGAAATGTACTTGCCTTTTGGCAATGAAACCAGCACCAATGAGTCCGTTTCGTCGTTTCTGATTTTCTGGGCCTTACTGTGTATTTTTCTGGCTCTTATATTATTTACTATTAATTTTAAACCTATAAACACATAATATAATATATTATAATATATATATACTTAATATATACGTATCATATACGTATACGCATATAATATTATACTTACTTATACTCCCCCTTTATCACAACTCACGCACCCCGCGCACGCTGCTACTTTGGAGGGAGGGGACGTTGGTAAGGAGAGAGGTCATGGCGGCAGAGGGGGGTTACTGGCGGAGGTCATGGCAGAGGCAGCAGTGAGGGGAGGTGGCTCCGACGAGGAGCTCGAGCAGGTGTTTTTGAGGGGGCTGCTACGATCTCCGACGGGGACGGCAGGCTGGGCCGGTGATGAAGCGGGCAGGGGTCGCGGTGGTCGGAGAAGAGGGCAGTGGTGATGGAGATGAGGCCACGGCAAGAAACCGCAGAGGGCAGAAGGTGGAGGAGATGGGTGAGACTGTAGTGAAGGTGGAGCGGAGTGTTTGGAAAAGGCGGTGGCAGAGTCGATAGCAGCGACGACGGCGCTCGGGGCGAGCTTGGGGTCGTCGGAGCTCCGAGGTGGAGAGCTCGAAGCTCGAGCAGAAGGAGGAGCTGGGGAGCACCACGACGATGTCCTTGAAGATGGATGAGGTGTTGGAGCCTTGTAGTAGCAGCAAAGTGATGATGCGGTGTCATCGGGGAAGCAGTGTATGATGGTGGAGCTAGCAGGGATGAGCAGTGGTGGAGTGAGGGAGAGAGACAGCGGGGCTGTGCTAGGGGTGGCGGTGCCCAGGTGCTCGCTGGGGGCTGTCGACGAGCGTGCGGACTACGGTGATCGTCAAAATGGGGCGAAAGGCGGTCTGCGTGTGGAGTGGAGGGCGGTGGCGAGGCAGTCGGGGTTCGTCGGCGATAGGAGAAGGAGGAGAGTAGGCTCGATGAGGAGGGAAATGGCAGTGAAGAGCTCGGACGTTGGGGGAGTTGTGGGCTGCTCTATTTCGTTGAGGGAGAGGGGATTGGGGAAGGGTTCAAATAGGATTATTAATATAATATAATATTTGTAAGTATTAATTAGATGTAATTAATATCATTGACTTAAAGTTTAAACGTTTTAAACAAAAATCAAAACGTGAAGGGGGTGGTTGCCGACAACCAAGGGTTAATTAGGGTAATTAAGTAAAACGTAATAAGTAAAACTTCATTAGTAGAAATAATAATACTATATGAAATTATGATTTTGCCCCTGATGTTAAACATGTTCGGAAAATTACGAAAACATAGTCACTGGTTCGTATCGTCGCGAGGATCACGAAGACGAAGTCCATTCTTCGATTTGAGCAACGAAAAAATAGAAAAAAATTCATTTACCCATTTTTGACATCATTTGAAAATGTTTTGTTACGGAAATACGTGCACAACGAAACATGCCGTTACACCTGTTGGATACAACGTATGTTGAATACAACGATTGTTGACTTTGTGTTTGATGATAACAAACATGTGTGAACGTTCTACTGTGTGTGCTAAGTGTTTTCAAGAATGGCGTGCTTGTAAATCTTCTAAGTGATGACTAAGTCAATTGATGGAGAAATTGCTATACACATAGCAAATTGGAAGATGGAGAAATTGATATTCATATAGAAATTTGGACTTGGTCAAAGATGGAGGGATATGGAGTATCTCATTCAAATCTCCCTTGGATTGATTCAAATCAATTAGAGATTCAATTCAAATCCTAATCCTATTTGTATTGCAATGAGATCAAAACAAATCCCTGTTAAATCCTATTCAAATCCCTCCAAATCTCATACTCCTATCTCTAATAGGATTCTCCACATGCCAAACCTCCTTGGCAGCAACATACCCTAGCCTCTCCTATAAAAACCAAGCAATAAAGGGGAGAGAAGCTTGCGGTAAACACAATAGAAGTGTGCGGCAACACAAAGAAAGAAGGAAGAGAGTTGTGTCCCTAAGCCTTAGTCCTCTTCATCAAGCCGCAACATTGCCTTGCCCAAGCCTCATTAAAACATCATCTTGCCAAGGCTAAAAGCTCATTGCCCACATCTTCCTCATAGCCGCAAGATCATGAAGCTTCAACATACCCTTCCTGACCGCAACTTTCATCTTCAAGCTTCATCATCCAAGGCCTAAATCTCTCATCCTCCAAATAGCCCAACATCCCAAAGAGCTCCTTGATTGCGCAACACACCAAGGCCCAAAGTTCTTCATTTCTGCAATACATAGCCTTTCCCCTACCTTGCGCAACTTCAAGTATTCATCATCTTGCCGCAACCCTACTTGAAGAACACTATTGCTGCAAGTCACCAACCAAGGAAGATGCAACCATCTTGCTAGCATCCAAGGAGAAGCCATTAACAAGCAAGGCTGCACCGTCCATAGCTCCATCAGCAAGTGTGCCACAAGTAGAAGACCCAATAGCCATTGCTGCAACTTGAAGGGAAGTTCACACATCCATTGGGAAAACTTCATCTAGTACAAAGCCACAACTTTGTAAGGGAGTGCCGCACTTCAGCAAGCCATCATCCAAGTGCCATTGCCGCAACTTCCATAGTGCGATCAACAAACAAGGCTGCAACTTTCAGAGACATCCAAGGACGCATCGTTGAGTTGCTAAGGAGACGAGAGACGTGACGACTACATCTTGTCAGACTCAGATCTGACCCGTGCTGATTGACGGAGACGACGACTGCTACACAAAACTGAGATTTCTAAACTCTTATTATTATTATTATTTTTGTGTAGTATTGTTTGATCTCTGTAGGAGAAACTTTACCGCTTTTTGTGTGACTATTTGGGGTCTTGTCTAGTGGTGGTCTAGACAAGAGGAACTTGATGGGTGTCATCAAGTGAGAGCATATATTAGGATTGATAGTGTTGAACATGGAGAGTGGGGTACTGAGCCTGGTGAGTGTAGAGCCGTTGGTTCTCTAGCTATTATGGTTGTGCATGTACACTATTAATATAATATTTGCTTTCGGGGGCTGGACGTAGGTCGTGGTGATCGACCGAACCAGGGTAAATCTGTTGTGATCTGTGATTGCTTTTTATTTACTCTGAATCTCCTATAACTGTGTGTGATTGTTCGTGGGTTGCACGAGAATTTTTATTAGCCTATTCATCCCCCCTCCCTCTAGGCTTAGATCCAGTTTCAACAAGTGGTATCAAAGCAGGTTAGAGGATCTAGTCTAGAATTATCATGGAAACCCCAAAATTTATTTTTGCTCATGGCATGCCTATTGATCGTCCCCCTCTATTTGGTGGCCATGATTATATATACCGGAAGGCTAGGATGAAAACTTATTTGCTATCCGTTGATGTTGATACTTGGTACATTATTGAAAACGGATATTCTATGCCTGAAAGTATTTTGAATTTGGATGCTAGAAATGTGTGTGCTATAAATGCAGAGCAATGAATATTTTATTGTGCGGTTTAGATAGAAAAATATTTGAACGTATCTCACATTGCTCTTCTACGCAGTATATTTGGAGGACATTTGAAACAACTTATGGAATCAAACAATCATCTGGCAATCACATCTCTAGCAATGGAAAGAGAATGCAAAAGGGAAGTATTGCTCTCTTGAATAAAAATGATTCTTGTCCTCATAAGATTATTAGAAAGAATTCTACTGAGAGTAGGCTTTATTATAAATGCAGGAACAGAGGAGACACTGTGAAGAATTTCCCACAATGAGGGAATTTCGTAGTTGGAAAGGAAAAGAAGAAATCTCCAACTACATGGGATGACGATAGCGAAGAGGAAACTGCGTACACCTCCTCTACTTAATGGCAAAACAGAATGTGGTAAAATCTTGCACTAAAATTAAACTTTTGAATATTTGCAAGGGCATGCAAGATAAAATAAAAGAGCTATAATCCACCCTAGAAGATTATAGAAATTCCAATGAAAAAATGCAACATGACGACTACCACATGTCATTAGAAATTAAGGAGCTAAAAGGAAAAATTGTTGCATGTGATTCTACCATTGCTTTGTTGGAAAAAGAGAATTCTAGGTTGCATGAAAAAGCTAATTGTCTTTTGTATCCTTCTTTATTGAATGATATTAGCATGTTTAAGCAAGATTTAATTAAGCTTGAAACTGAAAAAGATTCTGTGATTAGATAGCTTAATGATAAATTGTGCATGCTAAATAACAATCTTAAAAGAAAAATAATTGAATTTAAAAAGAATGAAGAGGACAATAAGAAGGCTTTTATAAGTAAGTGCACTTTGATTGTGGATGAGAATGATTCATTAAAATCCAAAATCACAAGTCTAGAATTGTCATTAAAGAAATTCTCTATAGGAAAACAATCATTGGATACTAGTCTAGAGAATCAACTTTATGGAAATAATAAATGTGGTCTCGGATATGACATGTGAAGGGTTTTGATGGACCCTTAGGGCACAAAACTATGTCCGTCCTACGTCAGACGGCCTATAGAAGCAGAAAATAGCAGCGGAAATAAATAAATCGTTAAACTATTTTACGAACACCTTAAGAATTCAAGACCCTAAGCTAGGATCTCGGCTGACTTGGAGTGGATCTGACCATCCCAAGAAAGATCTAATGCTACTGCGACATAATAATTAATGAAAACTAATTAACCACATACCCGGAACCTTGCTTGCACCGGCAAGGTGTACCGAACCACCTTCTGCTTCCCAAGCTTGCCGCCTCTGCGCTCCCGAACTAATCCACCCGTAGCGAGCCGACACTGCGCCTCTGGGCCAACCACTTGCCAAAGAAGATTTCACTTGAGCTCGATCCGCCATCTTAGACTTCAGACAAAATCCAAATCATTCTCGTCATTTTGCTAGAACAAACGTGAAGGGAACAGAAGAAAAAGGAGAGAATAATTTTCTGTCTCGAATTTTGAGCGTGCTCCAAAACATTTGGGAGCTTCTCAATTTTTAGAGACTTGGTGCAAGTTTTTAAGGAGAGTGTTGGCCCCTATTATATAGGCGGCCGTCCCTCCCCTTCTCAATATATCCGATGCTGGACTAAATTAAAATTGGAGAATTAATTAAGTTCGTTTGCCTTTCATAAAGGCTAAACTTTAACGAATTAATTCTCCCTCACCGTTGATCTTTAGAAATGATACAACCTATCAATTCGAAGAGCTATGAACGGTGAACGCATATGAACAAACGGTGACGAATTTCGACTTCGTTTCACCCCTCAAACAATTGCTCAAAATTGAGGGAAAAGTCACAATTCAGCTAATTTCGTAGCCGTCGCAACCCTCCTAGGGTTTATGGACATTGGGCCCTGCAGGTAGGGCCCATGGGCCAGCTAGGCGTGCCCAAAGGGCACGACCAGCCCAATCCGGGCGCCAGCCCGCGCGGGCTGACCTGCCCGCTATAGTGCAGGCGGGTCTGACCCACCCGCACAGCGGGCGGGTCACACCCGCCTGCTAAGCGAGCTTGCCTGCCTGCTGAGTGGGCTGGCTGGCTCGCACGCAGAGCAGGCAGGCTCAGCCCGCCCGCCCATGAGGTAGGCAGGCTCGCCCGCATTGCGGGCGGGCTCAAGCCAGAACAGGCGGGCTCAAGCGGGCTCTGGCCTGAGCCCGCCTATTTGGCGGGCTGGGCTTGCCCTGCCCAGTTGGGCAGGCTATCCCAGTCCAACTGGGTCAGGTCATAACAGAACTCGGCAAAAGCCCAGTTTTGGCCTTTTGAGCCATAACTTGAGTTCTACAACTCCGATTGGGTCGATTCCAGATTCATTGGAAAGTATGGTTCGAATGGGACCATCCCAAAAGGCCATCTATCACTTTCTATGCGTTTATATGTTTCAAAATATCATTATGAACTATTTATAATGTATTTTAACTATATTTGCATCATATGCAATAATTCCATTCAGCAATCTACAAATGCTGAAATCGCAAACATTTTGCGACAATATTAAATCTCATTTAATTGTCGAAAACTTATGCGACCTTATTAAATCATATTTAATATAGGTCGACTTAATTGTCACAAACTCTTTTAGTGACTTTAATTATTCTCGTGCACCTGAGTGCACTCCTCCTAAATTCTTCCTATTACTAAGACGCAACCGAACTCGGTGTGAGACCCTACAGCCTGACCCTTACTACAGGTTGGGGCTCGAAACCCCTAGATGATAGTAATCATTGTAGGAATATGATGCCCTCAAGGCCATTTATTCCTGTGTGAATAGCACAAACATCTTGTTCGAAATAACAGTAAGCTGTTTGGTAATAATTTATCTAAGTCATATTGTAATGTAGTCAACATTAGATATCAACTTAAGTAAAGTCCTGAGACTTTATGCAAGGTCAAACGGGTATCGAGATGAGTATCTCGATCATGGAGAAACGTTTGACCGTCTGTAGCATAAGTCTAAAATGGTTCGTGGTCGTAGATGTTTCGAGACAAGGATATCGAAACATCGGATAGACCATTGTGTCTTAAGTCTTCACCGTTTAGCGGTGGCGATGATCTCATGATCGCTTGACTTGGCGAAGTCGAAGACGAGACACAGGTGCTCATTAGAATGAGTTCACTGAACGATCCACTAGAGTTATCATATGGTTATATTGACCAATCTGTCAATGATAACTCTGAGTGATGATAGGATAGTTGGTCTTTTGACTTGAGGTCATTTTGACAAACCTGTGCGTGAACGGTGCCACTTATATCAACTGACCTAGCTTCGAGGCAATGCCTGTCGAAAGGTCTTTTGATTGGGTGTCACTTGAAACGTACGAGGCGAGTAATGACCAAGAGAGGATTCGTCTCTTCCGGTCAATGGGAGTTAGTGTCGTAGAGTTAGTACGGTCTTTAGTAAAAACTCTGCGCAGAGTATGTTGGAAGAAGTCTAACATTAGTTGACTAAAGATCGATAAAAACTAACCGGAGTCAAGTTATTGGGGTTGACAGTTTGACCGTACCCTAGACTTGATCTACACGACATATTTAAGACGAAGAGACTATAACTGCGGAACTCATCACGGAAACAGTCAGGTGGTCCCGACAATACTCATGTCAATGAGTTAACCACATAATGATGATTCCTGAAGCAGGGACGGCAACCACTGCTCGTGGTCACTGCCGTATAGGGCTTCGAGCCCAACCTGTTGTAAGGGTCAGGCTGTAGGGTCTCACACAGAGTGCAACGCTTCGTCTAGTAATAGGTAGAAATTAGTTAGGGAGAATAATTGCATTTTTGATGCAAGGGATGAAACAATTGCATTTGATGCAATATGGTAATTTAAGCCTAGATATGGACTATTTTGCATTTGATGCAAAAGCGATTAAATGTGTATTAAATTGTTTAATACAATATTTAATAAAAATAAACGCAAGGAAAAGTTCACGGGTAAGACGGGAATGTCCCGGTCTAGACCCAGGTTCGAACGGCGTCCAAATCGGACGCCAAACATAAAAGTTATGGCCAAAACAGTGTAAACCCCAAAGCCCATCAGCCCAAGGGGGCTGATTAAATTAAAGGGCCCAGAAGCCCAAGGCCCGGCCAAATGGCCGGGCAATTTAATGTCAGCCAGCGCGCCCACGTGGGCACTGGGCCCACGCGGGCGCGTGCTTTGCACGCACTCGCGTGGGGCGCCAGCGCCCACGCGGGGCGCGTGCCCTGCACGCGCCCGCTGGGCGCGTGCAGGGCACGCGCCCCTGCGGGGCGTGCTACGCGCGCGCTGAGGCGCGTGCGCTGCACGCGCCTCGAGGCATGTGCAGCGCATGGGCCTGGCGCAGTGGGCCCCGCACGTAGCCCTAGGGCTGCGTGCTGCGTGCTTCGTGTGACGGCTGCAGTTTTGTGTTTTGGGTGTGTTTGAGCTGATGTTTGAACACTCAATTGGAGGGTCAAACGACCTCCGATTGACGAACGGTTTTTTCCTATGCGTTCACCGTTGAACGCTTATCGTATTGATAGGTTGTACCGATCCTGAAGCTCAACGGTGAGTGAGTTAAAATTCACGGAAGTTTGCACTTTCTGAAGTGCAAACTAACTTGATTTTAACTAACCCAAATAATTAGTCCCACATCGGATTTTGAGAAATGGGGAGAGTCCGCCGCCTATATAAATAGGGGTCTCCCCCCTTTCTCAAAACTCGTCCCAAGCTCTAGATCTGAGCGGCTCTCGTAAATGTTGGAGCACGCTCGGATCTAGGCTTAAATTAATATTTCTCTTCTCCCTAAATTTCTGCCTTACTCCTGCGGGCTCTAGCAAAGCCACAAAGGAGTTCGGATTCTGGATCCAAAATCTTGGCGGAGGTTTCACTCGCGTGAAACTTTCTTCGGCGCGTGGTTGGCTCGGCGGCACGGGGATTGATCGTCTCGGGATGCGGAGCGGTTCGAGGAGCGGTTCGGGGAGCGGTTCAAGGAGCGGCTCGGCGTGGGACGGGAGCAGCTCGGAAGACGGCGCGGAACATCTCGCCTGCTCCTGGGCTGAGATTCCGGGTATGTGGTTAAAGTATTTTATTAGCATTAGTTTAGTTTAATCGCAGTAGGCTAGATCCTTCTTGGGATGGTCAGATCCATCCCAAGTCGGTATAGATCTTGGCATAGGGTCTTGGACCTTAGGGCTAAGTTAAAAAATTGTTTTTAACTGCATGTTAATTAGTTAACATAGTTTTTCTTCCGCTGCTATTGTTTTTCTGTCTATGTTCCGTCCGACTTAGGACGGGACTAGAGTATTTTTGTGCCCTAAGGGACCGCCTAATTCCCCAACAGAGGTATCAGAGCATAGGTTTGCGTAGTCGATCTAGGTACTGCGATTACATTAAACTTATTAATGCCTTTTAAATGCTTTTAAATTTTTAAAGGTTATTAGATAATTTTAAAAATGTTTTTGAAGTTCAAAATTCTATGTGATAAATTTTTGGACATGAAAATTTTTAAAATGACGTTTTAAAATTTTTGTGATAATTTTAAAACTAATTTTAAATATTTAAAAAGTTTAAATTTATTTTGGATGCCTAAAAAATTTTTATATGATAAATTTTTTTAAGCATGGAAATTTTAAAATGGTGGTTTTAAATTTATGTGATAAATTTTAAAATTGATTTTAAGGCTTTAAATTTATGCGATAAGTTTAAAATATTTTAGATGTTTAAAAATTGTATATGATAATTTTTTGAACATGGAAAACTTTTAAAGTAATGTTTTAAATTTATAAGATATTTTAAAAACTGATTTTAAAAGTCTAAAAATTGTTTATGCGATAAACTTAGTTTATTTAATTGTTAAATAGATATACACTTTCATTTTATGTTGATAAAATTAGTGTAGCTTTATTTTAATGGCTTGTTAATCTTGTCCCTTATTTGATAACACAAGACAACCCTTTAGGTTAGCCATTAAAATGATTAAAATTTATTACTTGAATTTTAATGACATGCTATGTTTTAATAAATCATTAACAACAATATTCCTGATTAGGGTAGTCCTTTAAATGAATTTTCAATTCTAATTGTTATAATTAATTTTCATTAAAGGACTTCGCTTCTAGCGTTGTTAATAAAATTTATTAAAATCCTAATAACGATTAGGGTAGCACGTGAACCTTATAGTTGATAAGGACTTAATTAAAGATATTAAACAAATCCAAAAATTTTGAATTTAAGGATTCAACTAGTTGATAGGATTAATTAGTTGTTAATAAAAGCTGTTTAGTCTATGGCATACATACAAAAATGACAAGCTTCATTCAATGGACCATGATCCAGTCAATGTGCTTGGCTAAGAGTTTTGGGTCAACCCTTGCTAGTCCAAGGGGTAGTGATCCTGGCTTAGTCAATTCCCTGGCTGAGTTCCGCTGGACCGCAATGTCGCGAATCATGATTGTATGACACCCTGGACTATATCTAAGTCAAATACGTTAATGATCTTTTTCAAGATTAGCCGTAGCCCTCCTTGTTTTAGGGGTTAGCAACTATAGGGCCCGTGTTACAGTTGTTGAGATACACTCAAGCTGTGACATGGCAACCTTGTAGAAACCAACTTCTTAAATACATAAGATGTAGTCTAAGACCTGACCCAAACCGACGTGTCGTGCATACACCGAGCTGAGGGGCAAGTCAGGCTAGACACGAAAACAAGGGTCCGACTAGACTAGACATTGTGATTTGGATGAGCACACTCATGATCACGAATGGCTAGGGGCAAAAACCGATTAAGAGAGTCATATCCGATATGATCGATGAAGAGTCATCTTCCGATCGCATAGTCAATCAACTTGTTGAGCTACACTCAAGGTTGTTTAGACTCAAGGTGATTGGAACTCTTACCCATTAATTTTTTAATTCGATTAAATCGTTCGTTATTAAGCTTTAAAACGATCGTAAAAATAGTGGGAGGATATAGATAGATAAAAGCCAATCTACCTATATTTAATATTGAACATATGCTAAAACTAGGGCAAGACTATGTTTACCGTAGGAATTAAAATATAATATTTTAATAAGTTAATTGGTCAAAAAGTTGATTAATTGAATATCAAGTTAAATTCTAATTGATATAATTAAACTATATTCTCGTTGACATTAAATGACCTTCTAAAGAACAGACTTAAGAAATATGATTTCATTAAGTTCTGGGTCCAATAAATAAATTAAAGCTACATGTCACTCGTCTCTATATGAGGCAGCTTGAACATATAGGACATTCAAAGTATGTTTCTCCCTACAACTTGTCGAGCTACCCTCAAGGTTGTATGGACAAACAATTTTGATCCGCAAATTTCGAAAATTCGATCAAACCGTTTGAGTCGAATACGAGTGCATGAGCGGTGCAAGACTATGTATCCCAACCGGATCTTGAGACAAGCAACTTCTTGAGCTACACTCAAGATTGCAAAGCTCAAGCGTTTGGATACATAAGTTGCTTGCATAGCTATTTATTTATGTTGATATCTAAATGTGATTTAGAAAAGGAAGAAGGCACTTCGGAAAGTCAATTGAGAAAGTTAGTTTAATTTATCATTAGTAAAGGCATAAGTAGGAGGAAATGAAAATGTGACATATTTTGATGTCACGATTTCAGAATAAATTGTTATACAAAAGACGTTTAACACATTTTGACGAATGTCGTCACATTGCTTCTGAAGTAATGTTTTGTGTTAAGTAATTTGTAAATAACTAAATATATATTAAATGTTGATATATAAATACACAAGAAGTAGCAAACTTATATGGTAAAATTAGACTAGGCCGTATCAAGAGATTAAGCTTCACAAGTCACATAAAGAGGGGTCTGACCTCTCGTATTATGAAGTCTACGGACACTTGTGAGTCTTAGCCTCTTAGATACAATGGCCGAAACCCATCTGTGAGACAGTGGGAGGATGAGTTGTCGAACTCAGTCTAGTACATACTGATGTACCCGAGTCTAGATTAACCAAAATAAGTTATTCGTATATTTTATTAAGACACGTGTTCTTGATGAAACACAAGTCTGATAAAATAAAGAACGAAATGACTAAAGTATTTAAACTGATTCGATTAGATCGAATGGTCAAATACTTAGCTACATAAAATCTTGTGTAATTAAAAGAAAATGTGATTTTCTCTCAGGTCAAGTCTGTTAACACATAAGAGTGTTAAAAGGTATGAATCGCACTTAGTTA
Source organism: Scilla litardierei (assembly GCA_030789695.1). Classification (NCBI taxonomy): domain Eukaryota; kingdom Viridiplantae; phylum Streptophyta; class Magnoliopsida; order Asparagales; family Asparagaceae; genus Scilla; species Scilla litardierei. The sequence continues at coordinate 379,754,622 of CM061142.1, forward strand.
GACTTGGTGCGATCCATAAATAAGTGACACTGAGTTAAGTCCCAGATAGTAATGCCTAGGTTTTGATAAAGTTCTATGAGAACATTATCAATAAGATATTCAATCACGAGGAAGTTGTATATTTACTCGAATTTTGTGAGACGAAAAGTCGAGTTAAGACATCATAACTGATGATGACTTAGTCAAACTTTTAGGATGAAATTCGGAGTAGTAACTCCGATTTAAAACTTGATGCAGGTCCGGGTGCGTAAATAAATTGAGAATTTAGTTTACGTACCAAAGAAAAATGTTTCCTCACTTTCTGCAAGTAAATCTTTAAGTTGAAAGGTTGGTGCAGAAAGAAAATAGTGCAGTACAATCATGTTGGTCGAGAACGGTTTTTCATCCTAATTCCTATAAAACGGATTATGATGAAACCGGTTTCGCCAACAGATGTGTACAGATCTACTCGGACCAAAGCCGATGTAAAACGCTTAAGTTGACCATGAAAATTGGAGCATTCACTTATAAGTTCGTTTTTCTAAATATGATTTAGACAGACTGACTTATATGAATTAGCCAGATAGTTTTCAAAGTCAGTGTGAGCGTATAAATTACATGCGAATCATCAAAGAGATGGAACATATATTTTGACAAAGTAATCAAAAAGTTTGATACTTTATCAGAAATAATTATGAGCCATTTGTAATGACCAATAACTAATTTAAAATTATTATCGTAAGGTACGATGAACTGGATAAGATCCAGGGAAATAAAATATTATAGATTCCGATAGACCAAGTGAATTATTTGAATAAGATTCAAAAGGTTGGTCTAATATAAACATAGAAACCCCTTAAGTCTATAGTGTAGACGGTTTTAGCAGATCCACTCACGAAGGCTCTACCACATGAAGTCGGGAAAACTTATGTGTAAAAACGGTATAAGATACCGAGATAAATGGGCCTGAGTGCAAGTGAGAGATGTAGGAATATGATGCCCTCAAGGCCATTTATTCCTGTGTGAATAGCACAAACATCTTGTTCGAAATAACAGTAAGCTGTTTGGTAATAATTTATCTAAGTCATATTGTAATGTAGTCAACATTAGATATCAACTTAGGTAAAGTCCTGAGACTTTATGCAAGGTCAAACGGGTATCGAGATGAGTATCTCGATCATGGAGAAACGTTTGACCGTCTGTAGCATAAGTCTAAAATGGTTCGTGGTCGTAGATGTTTCGAGACAAGGATATCGAAACATCGGATAGACCATTGTGTCTTAAGTCTTCACCGTTTAGCGGTGGCGATGATCTCATGATCGCTTGACTTGGCGAAGTCGAAGATGAGACACAGGTGCTCATTAGAATGAGTTCACTGAACGATCCACTAGAGTTATCATATGGTTATATTGACCAATCTGTCAATGATAACTCTGAGTGATGATAGGATAGTTGGTCTTTTGACTTGAGGTCATTTTGACAAACCTGTGCGTGAACGGTGCCACTTATATCAACTGACCTAGCTTCGAGGCAATGCCTGTCGAAAGGTCTTTTGATTGGGTGTCACTTGAAACGTACGAGGCGAGTAATGACCAAGAGAGGATTCGTCTCTTCCGGTCAATGGGAGTTAGTGTCGTAGAGTTAGTACGGTCTTTAGTAAAAACTCTGCGCAGAGTATGTTGGAAGAAGTCCAACATTAGTTGACTAAAGATCGATAGAAACTAACCGGAGTCAAGTTATTGGGGTTGACAGTTTGACCGTACCCTAGACTTGATCTACACGACATATTTAAGACGAAGAGACTATAACTGCGGAACTCATCACGGAAACAGTCAGGTGGTCCCGACAATACTCATGTCAATGAGTTAACCACATAATGATGATTCCTGAAGCAGGGACGGCAACCACTGCTCGTGGTCACTGCCGTATAGGGCTTCGAGCCCAACCTGTTGTAAGGGTCAGGCTGTAGGGTCTCACACAGAGTGCAACGCTTCGTCTAGTAATAGGTAGAAATTAGTTAGGGAGAATAATTGCATTTTTGATGCAAGGGATGAAACAATTGCATTTGATGCAATATGGTAATTTAAGCCTAGATAGGGACTATTTTGCATTTGATGCAAAAGCGATTAAATGTGTATTAAATTGTTTAATACAATATTTAATAAAAATAAACGCAAGGAAAAGTTCACGGGTAAGACGGGAATGTCCCGGTCTAGACCCAGGTTCGAATGGCGTCCAAATCGGACGCCAAACATAAAAGTTATGGCCAAAACAGTGTAAACCCCAAAGCCCATCAGCTCAAGGGGGCTGATTAAATTAAAGGGCCGAGAAGCCCAAGGCCCGGCCAAATGGCCGGGCAATTTAATGTCAGCCAGCGCGCCCACGTGGGCACTGGGCCCACGCGGGCGCGTGCTTTGCACGCACTCGCGTGGGGCGCCAGCGCCCACGCGGGGCGCGTGCCCTGCACGCGCCCGCTGGGCGCGTGGAGGGCACGCGCCCCTGCGGGGCGTGCTGCGCGCGCGCGCTGAGGCGCGTGCACTGCACGCGCCTCAAGGCATGTACAGCGCACATGCCTGGCGCAGTGGGCCCCGCACGCAGCCCTAGGGCTGCGTGCTGCGTGCTTCGTGTGACGGCTGCAGTTTTGTGTTTTGGGTGTGTTTGAGCTGATGTTTGAACACTCAATTGGAGGGTCAAACGACCTCCGATTGACGAACTGTTTTTTCCTATGCGTTCACCGTTGAACGCTTGTCGTATTGATAGGTTGTACCGATCCTGAAGCTCAACGGTGAGTGAGTTAAAATTCACGGAAGTTTGCACTTTCTGAAGTGCAAACTAACTTGATTTTAACTAACCCAAATAATTAGTCCCACATCGGATTTTGAGAAATGGGGAGAGTCCGCCGCCTATATAAATAGGGGTCTCCCCCCTTTCTCAAAACTCGTCCCAAGCTCTAGATCTGAGCGGCTCTCATAAATGTTGGAGCACGCTCGGATCTAGGCTTAAATTAATATTTCTCTTCTCCCTAAATTTCTGCCTTACTCCTGCGGGCTCTAGCAAAGCCACAAAGGAGTTCGGATTCTGGATCCGAAATCTTGGCGGAGGTTTCACTCGCGTGAAACTTTCTTCGGCACGTGATTGGCTCGACGGCACGGGGATTGATCGACTCGGGATGCGGAGCGGTTCGAGGAGCGGTTCGGGGAGCGGTTCAAGGAGCGGCTCGGCGTGGGACGGGAGCAGCTCGGAAGACGGCGCGGAACATCTCGCCTGCTCCTGGGCTGAGATTCCGGGTATGTGGTTAAAGTATTTTATTAGCATTAGTTTAGTTTAATCGCAGTAGGCTAGATCCTTCTTGGGATGGTCAGATCCATCCCAAGTCGGCATAGATCTTGGCATAGAGGGTCTTGGACCTTAGGGCTAAGTTAAAAAATTGTTTTTAACTGCATGTTAATTAGTTAACATAGTTTTTCTTCCGCTGCTATTGTTTTTCTGTCTATGTTCCGTCCGACTTAGGACGGGACTAGAGTATTTTTGTGCCCTAAGGGACCGCCTAATTCCCCAACAATCATGAGTAGCAGGTGTCGTCCCTATTTCAGAATCATACTTATGTGATCGACCCATCGACAAAAGTGTCGTCGGTATCACTCTGGCTGTATTAGTGATGAATACCGCAGTTTTAGTCCCTTCGACATAACTATATTACTGCAAGGCCTAGGGTATGGTAAACTGTCAACCCTACTAGCCAGCATCGGTCAATATACATTGGTCTTTGTTATATACAAGTTGTACATGGTTGTGATTGGAGGATGCGCATGGAGCACGCCTTCCACTCCCAAGCGTATGAGTGTCAATGCAATAAAAATAACCGGTGAGTAACTGGTCGGATCACAGGGACAAGTCGTTCTATATTCACAAAATTGATCGATAAATAAAGGAAATAACGTGAAACAACCACCTCTCTAACGATGGAAAAGTGTGGGAAAAAGTGTGGTGAATCTACAATCCTATCCTAAGTGGCTAGGGTTAGAGAGCCAAATGGGAAGTTAGGATAGCTAGGCGAGGAGAATGGGTTGTGGGTTCATTAATGTTGGTGTTAATCAAGCTCAAATTACCCACATATAACTCAATTAGGCCTCCGGTTATGGCAAGCTTAATCGGAAAGTTTAGCTTTCATGAACACGATAATTTGCAATAGGGATGGACGTATCATAGTAGCACTAATCAAATTAAGATCATGGTCTCTTCTCTAAGAGTGTCCACTTGGGTCTTAGCCAATTAAAATGTGCCCTAATAATACATCCAACATCAACATTTAAAATGAGCAAGAGGAAATTAAAGCTATAATTAACATCCAACCCAATGAATCACAACCCAAACCATTCAACACTACTCTATCATCATGAAACAAATGATGGAATTTTCACTCACAAATTCACCCAAATTCATTACAATAAAGAGATATCAAAATTACAAAAGGGGTTAGAGAGATATCACCCAAGATCTCCCTAGGATGAAGCTTTCCTTCCACCTATTGCTCCTCCTCCAAGCTTTCCAAGCTCACATGGCCTCCAAGACCTAGCCCAAGCTTTGAGGAAGAGGAAAAGCTCTCAAACCCTAAAAATCGCCCAAAACGCAAGGAAGCGAGCTCCTCTTGAAATTTCGCCCCCAGGCCAAAATAACCCCATTTTCGCACTAATGGGTCAAATGCGGGCTTGCGGGTCGGTCGCTGGCCACCCGACCCGCACCAAATCTCGCGCACGCTGGGAGCGGTAAGGCGGAGCGGGTTGGGTTTGGCGACGCCCGACCCACTCGGATTTGAGTAGCACGCACGGGGAGCGAATTACGCTGAAGCGGGACGGCCGCTGGGCCGGCCCGCGATTTGTGATTTTTTTATTTAATTGTTTTTTAAATTGATGTGACCCGCTCCAAGAGCGGGCCGCGGGCAGTTAATTTTTTTTAAAATTATTTTTTATTTATAAACGAAACCAAGCGGCGGCTCGCATTGCGGAAATGAGCTACTCTTGGTGCCACATGGCGCCGCGTGGTTGCGCCACGTGGCGCCCCAAGCAAATCCATTTTCTGGCTTTTTAAACCACATATCTCCTCCATTGAATCCACGAAAAATACCTAGAAATCTCCGAAAAATCGCAGAAAATTCTGAAAAATCCCCAAGACTCCCAGGAGTACCTGAAAAATAGGAGAAGGAGACTTTAGTCCTTTTGATGAGAAAATTAATATAATGACTATTATAAAATAATATTGACTTCCAATATTCATATAAAACAATCCATTGCTCAAATAATTCTCAAAAATTGACACTGTGATCACAATAATACTATGAGCATATGAAAAATATCAGGAAACCAATAAGGACGATAAAAACCGTATTTTGTGCAAAGAATGAGAATAAGCCCTAAAAGTGACATGAAGTGAAAATATACCCAAAAAGAGCAACATTAAGTATAATTCTTAGCACAAAATGGGGGTAGTTAGGGGGTATAAATATACGCTTTTCACCCCGAATCACACCCCCCAACTAGCTTTTTGCTAGTCCCTAGCAAAATATGCAATAAATTCGGATTAAAGTGAAAAACATGCACCAAACTCAAGATATTCTCATGGCATATCCCAAATGATATTTCCAATTGATTTCAAAGACAATATACACATGTATGGAAGTAAACAACAAATGACACACCCCTCAATCCAATTCAAAAAAAAGTGAGGTAATAAGCCCGTATCACATTCATTAGGATATATCGCAAATGAAAAAATTTCCAATTTTCATGGAAATGGCCAAAACAAAAGAAATTCCTCTAAGTGGTGGGAGATGAGATTGCATCACTCATGTTGCTTATTCTTTCATTTATTCATTCATTTTTTCTTTTTCCTTTGTTTTTGTCTCTTTTTTGTATTCTTTTGGATTTTGTATGTTTATGTTTTGCCTTCACGCGATAACGCTATGAAATGCAAACACCGCCACCTTTGCATACACGCGATAATGCTATATAGGCAAAGAGATGGAATGATCCCCTAAATCTTATTTTTGGCTTCCTCCCCAATGTTTCGTGGGGCACCGGCTACTCAATTTGATTAGGAAAACCATTCACTTATATTAGCTCTCTTTTTCATTCTCAACATAAGCAAGCAATTCATCCACCCACTTCTAAGAAGAAAACGAAGCATACACAATTGGCCAAACCCAATCCAACCAAAAACTACACCATTCATCCCAACTCATGCAATCACTTACACCAAACTTTTCCCAAATTATCTCAAAGAGAGTATCACAACATCTAATGTAGTTCCATACATGGCATATTCGCATATGCATCCAAATTGGAAAAGAATTAAACCATGCCAATCAAACATTTATGAATTTGATACCAAAATGATAATCCGAAAAAATTGCATGTCATTAAGCATGTAGGGACTAAGCACAAAGCAAGCGGCGTATGGACGAGGAGGACAAATATGATATGCAATGAAGTTCATGGGATGAGGGCAAAATGGAGGAGTTTCAAAAAAAATTAAATCTAACATCAAAATCCTAACATCCTAAAGATTCTAACACTCTCCCCCCAACTTAAAATAAACATTGTCCTCAATGTTGGGAGAGTATTAGATCTCGGCAAAAGATCCTAGAAAAGAAAAGAAAAGCATAGGAAAGCAATAAATAAAACATTTATTTATTTACACTATTGGAAAGGACACACCGTGGCAAATGGCGGATCCAAAATTTCCATCGACGGTGGCAATTGTTCCAATGCTCCTTTTATTTCCTCTGCCAATGCTCCTCGGTCGAACGTGGCAATGGCAGCCACGTACACAACCCCAAGCATCTCCTTAAAGTGTGTAACTATATAAGGAATGAGACGGGTTGTGTAAGAGAGAGATGGGGACACGTTCCCAAAAAAAGACATCCACACATAATCATCAATATAAAATACGGAATGAAAAGTATGATGAGTGTGTGAGAAAACTCCCTGGATGGTCAAATATGATGTGGTTTGAAGCTGATCCCCGCGGCATTCAATATCAATCAGGGGAGGAAGTGCTATCTCCATAGAACCCACCGAAGTAGAGGGAAGCTCGGAATCCATGATAGCGTGTGGTATAAACTCATCCTCGCTTGCCTCTTCTTCGGGCTCATTAATACAAGAACAATCCTCCTCGCCCACTTCGCTCCCAAGTGTGCACGCGATCGGCTCCTCTATCTCCACCATGTCAACAACCAATTCCTCAACAACTAATTGACACGGCCCAGCAGAAATAGGAGATGTCGTCATGATAATTTCCTCCACCGGCTCAACCAACTCCTCCATGTCAACACTTGGTTTCTCAACTACTACTTGGCATGGGGCACTCAATTCTTCAACTACCGGTGGGGTAAGATCTATAAGAACTTCTTCATTCGGGGCTTGGTGGACCAAAACTTCATGGCTTGGCTCATTTGGAGTCGCAACCAATGTGTGATCTTCCTCCTTGTAGGACTCCAAATAACGCCAAGCCGCATTCTCATCCATGTCCAAAAAGTGGCCGTTGTCCAACAAATCCACAAAATCCTGCATCTCCGGAAGCAGACCCTCCAAGAAGAATCCAAGAAGATGCACCATGTCAAATCCATGATGTGGACAACCGTACACTAACTCTGAAAAACGCGTCCAAGCCTGAAAAAATGTCTCACCGATGCGCTGAGCAAAGTTCACCATTCTTCCTTGCCATGTTTTGGTCCTGTAAGATGGAAAAAACTTCAGACAAAGTTTGTGCTTTAGTACAGGCCAAGATGGACTAAGATGAGGGATATAAACTTTAAACCAATTTAAGGCACTACCATCCAACGTATAGGGAAAGAATTTAAGATAAAACTTTTCATTACACATGTTCCCATCAAAATGAAGCTTGCAAGCACTCTCAAACTTCTTAATATGTAGGTAGGGGCTCTCCGCATCCTTACCAAGGAATCTCGATAGGGATTTGGTCACCCGCATGTCAAACCCAAGGAGTTTGAAGTACTTGCCATGTTTGAAAAAAACAAAAACAAACAATCAAAAAGACTCAAAAAGCGTAAAATAAATAAGGATGAACAATAAGTGAAAGATGAATAATCGTAAAAACTCACACTAAGAGATAGTAGTATCACACTAAATCTTTCGAAATCAATCAATGCTAATAACAGAAACTGTTGTCCCCGGCAACGGCGCCAATTGGTTGTGACCGGAGGACGCACAAGGAGCATGCCTTCCACTCCCAAGCGGAGGAGTGTCAATGCAATAAAAATAACCGGTGAGTAACCGGTCGGATCACAGGGACAAGTCGTTCTATATTCATAAAATTGATCGATAAAGAAAGGAAATAGCGTGAAACAACCACCTCTCTAACGGTGGAAAAGTGTGGGAAAAAGTGTGGTGAATCTACAATCCTATCCTAAGTGGCTAGGGTTAGAGAGCCAAATGGGAAGTTAGGATAGCTAGGCGAGGAGAATGGGTTGTGGGTTCATTAATGTTGGTGTTAATCAAGCTCAAATTACCCACATATAACTCAATTAGGCCTCCGGCTATGGCAAGCTTAATCGGAAAGTTTAGCTTTCATGAACACGATAATTTGCAATAGGGATGGACGTATCATCGTAGCACTAATCAAATTAAGATCATGGTCTCTTCTCTAAGAGTGCCCACTTGGGTCTTAGCCAATTAAAATGTGCCCTAATAATACATCTAACATCAACATTTAAAATGAGCAAGAGGAAATTAAAGCTATAATTAACATCCAACCCAATGAATCACAACCCAAACCATTCAACACTACTCCATCATCATGAAACAAATGATGGAATTTTCACTCACAAATTCACCCAAATTCATTACAATAAAGAGATATCAAAATTACAAAAGGGGTTAGAGAGATATCACCCAAGATCTCCCTAGGATGAAGCTTTCCTTCTACCTATTGCTCCTCCTCCAAGCTCTCCAAGCTCACATGGCCTCAAGACCTAGCCCAAGCTTTGACGAAGAGGAAAAGCTCTCAAACCCTAAAAATCGTCCAAAAAAGAAAGGAAAACGAGCTCCTCCTGAAATTTCGCCCCCAGGCCAAATTAATCCCATTTTTGCACTAATGGGCCAAATGCGGGCTTGCGGGTCGGGCGCTGGCCGCCAGACCAGCACCAAATCTCGCGCGCGCTGGGAGCGGTAAGGCGGAGCGGGTCTGGTTTGGCGGCACCCGACCTGCTCGGATTTGAGCAACGCGCGCAGGGAGCGAATTACACTGAAGCGGGCCGGCCGCTGGGCCGGCCCGCGATTTGCGATTTTTTTATTTAATTGTTTTTTAAATTGCTATGGCCCGCTCCAAGAGCGGGCCGCGGGTCGTTAATTTTTTTAAAATTCTTTTTTATTTATAAACATAACCAAGCGGCGGCCCACATTACGGAAATGAGCTGCTCTTGGCGCCACATGGCGCCGCGTGGTTGCGCCACATGGCGCCCCCAGCAAATCCATTTTCTGGCTTTTTAAACCCCATATCTCCTCCATTAAATCCACGAAAAATACCTAGAAATCTCCGAAAAATCCCAGAAAATTCTGAAAAATCCTCAAGACTCCCAGGAGTACCTGAAAAATAGGAGAAGGAGAAATTAGTCCGTTTGATGAGAAAATTAATATAATGACTATTATAAAACAATATTGACTTCCAATAATCATATAAAACAATCCATTGCTCAAATAATTCTCAAAAATTGACATTGTGATCACAATAATACCAGGAGCATATGAAAAATATCAGGAAGCCAATAAGGACGATAAAAATCATATTTTGTGCAAAGAATGAGAATAAGCATTAAAAGTGACATGCAGTGAAAATATACCCAAAAAGAGCAACATTAAGTATAATTATTGGCACAAAATGGGGGTAGTTATGGGGTATAAATATACACTTTTCACCCCGAATCAGTACATCCTACAACGTACCCCGGCCGAGGTTTAGCACAAAGAATCGTACTGAGCCTGTGACACTAACCTCCCTTTAACGGAAGAGACGAATCCCATCTAAGTCATATACTTATCTCGTATGCTTCAGGTGTCACCCAACCTAAGACCATTTAGCAGGCCTGGCCTTGAAGCTAATCATAGATCTAAGTGACACTATTCACGCACAAGTTCGTATAAATGACTTCGGGTCTTAAGGACCAACTTGCATATCATCACTATAGAGTTATCAATGATAGTTTAGTTAACTTTTTAACCATTTAATAACTCTTAATTAGGTCGTTCAGTGAACTCATTCTCTAATGAGCACATATGCCATGACTCCGACTTTGCTAGGTCGAATGACAATGAGATCATCATTACCCTACATGGTAAGACAAAGACACAATGGTATGTTTGATGTGCCGATATCCTTTTCTCGACACATCTATGACCACGAACGTTTTAAGACTTAGTTCTTGTCGGTCATTTACTTCTCACAATCTAGATTTACATCTAGATACGTAATGACCTCACTTTAAGTCTAAGGAAATTATCCAAGTATTTAATTCACAGAATTTATACTAGGAAATTATTACCATTTATATATACGAACAAGATGTTATATTAGGATAAACTGACTCAAGGGCACATATCTCCTTACAACATGAAACATGCTAAAAAGCCTATTTATAAGAAAATTCATAATGATCCACTGAAAGTGAAAAATACTTATGCAAAGTGCTTTACTTGTGCTAGTGTTGGTCATACATCATATTATTGCAAGTTTAGGAATACGAATATGAAATTCAAACAAATATGGGTTCCTAAATCTTTGATGACTAACATGAGTTGACCTTGTTAGATTCCAAGGTCACACATATCATCTACTGTGTAGGTAAGATAGAGATTTGGCGAGGAGTTTTGGATTGAACGTTTTCATTATATTGCTCCTTGGCCAAACGATGAAGCGAAGGTATGGTTTTTATTCCTTGAACTTAATGCATACCTTCATAGCATTTTTTTGTTTCTTTTGCATGCTTGAACTATTTTTTATTTGTGTGCTAGTTTGCTTGATTTTAGTTTGCTTGATCCATTACATATAAAAATCCAAAAAATGAAAAAGATTAAAAGCAAAAAAATGTGCTTAATGTATATCTTTTCCTTTGTATCATTCAAGTGGTATTAATGAATGGAACTCATATCCTTGTAGAAATCATCGTATTATAATTATAGCTACATGCGCATGTCAGAATTCCTAAGTAGCCATGACATGTTTAATGAATTGAAAACTTGATTTTTACATCTACAATCTCACTTCCACTTTATTGAATATTGCTGCACAATTGGAGATTCTTTTATGAAATATTGGAAAGTGAATGTAGGATGAAAATAACTGATAAATCTAAGGGATATGATGTGTATTTGCCATGGATAAAAATTGAGCACAAAAGAATTGAATATGAAACAAGAAAAATGAAAAGAATGAATATTTCTCCATATGTAAAATGGATACAATTCATGGCAAGTATACTACCCACAAGTATCCAACATATGCTTTATGGGTAACCTTTAGCGTTGGTGTATGTTACTCGTCAAGCAATGCCACCCCCATATCTAAGAGTCCTTATAGGCTATGCTTTTGGGGTGTGGTATCTTGAACTCATTTTTAATCAGGTGGGGAAAATCAATCCTAGTGATATCATGTTTATTGGAAAATGTGGGTTGGTTTTGGTTGATTTCTATGAGAGTTTCTCCCTTTGTGCTTCAATTATTTAAACATCACACTTACACGATGGTGTAGAAGTCTACATTACACTTTTCATTGAATTTGAAGTGCTTATTTTATGAAAAATGCCATGCAAGTGCTAGTTCTAATTTTAATACTTTATTTTTGCATGTGACATGAATTAGACTTCGTCTATACACTTTTGATGATACCAAAAAGGGGAGAGAAGTATTGAAGATTTGGTGCATTAATGCTAATGCTAATATGTGAGATTTGGTGCATTAATTTTAATGCTTATATGTGCATATTATATGAATATTGGTTCAAGGGGGAGCATTAATGAATAATTGAATATATGAATATATGTTCAAGGGGGAGCATGAAAATAGGGGGAGCATGCCATGCTTATTTGTATCACATTATTGTTACATCATTGCTTGCTTGTATGCTTGTACATCAAATGTTATATTGTTTCATACATCCTCCCATTATCACACTTCACACACACATGTCACAATGTATTATTTGAAACGGTAGTGCAAATCTTATAATAGTTTGTCATCATTAAAAGGGGAGATTGTTGGATACAACGTATGTTGAATACAACGATTGTTGACTTTGTGTTTGATGATAACAAACGTGTGTGATTGTTCTAATGTGTGTGCTAAGTGTTTTCAGGAATGGCGTGCTTGTAAATCTTCAAAGTGATGACTAAGTCACTTGATGGAGAAATTGCTATACACGTAGCAAATTGGGAGATGGGGAAATTGCTATTCATATAGCAATTTGGACTTGGTCAAAGATGGAGAGATATGGAGTATCTCATTCAAATCTCCCTTGGATTGATTCAAATCAATTAGAGATTCAATTCAAATCCTAATCTTATTTGTATTGCAATGAGATCAAAACAAATCCCTATTAAATCCTATTCAAATCCCTACAAATCTCATACTCCTATCTCTAATAGGATTCTCCACATGCCAAACCTCCTTGGCCGCAACATACCCTAGCCTCTCCTATAAAAACCAAGCAACAAAGGGGAGAGAATCTTGCGGTAAACACCATAGAAGTGTGCGACAACACAAAGAAAGAAGGAAGAGAGTTGTGGCCCTAACCCTTAGTCCTCATCATCAAGCCGCAACATTGCCTTGCCCAAGCCTCATTAAAACATCATCTTGCCAAGGCCAAAAGCTCATTGCCCACATCTTCCTCATTTCCGCAAGATCATGAAGCTTCAACATTCCTCTCCTAGCCGCAACTTTCATCTTCAAGCTTCATCATCTAGGGCCTAAATCTCTCATCCTCCAAATAGCCCAACATCGCAAAGAGCTCCTTGATTGCGCAACACACCAAGGCCCGAAATTCTTCATTGCCGCAATACATAGCCTTTCCCCTACCTTGCGCAAACTTCAAGTATTCATTATCTTGCTGCAACCCTACTTGAAGAGTCATATTGCAGCAAGTCAGCAACCAAGGAAGAGGAAACCATCTTGCTAGCATCCAAGGAGAAGCCATTAACAAGCAAGGCCACACCTTCCATAGCTCCATCAGCAAGGGTGCCGCAAGTTGAAGACCCAAGAGCTCTTGCCGAAACTTGAAGTGAAGTTCACACATCCATTGGGACAAATTCATCTAGTACCAAGCAGTAACTTTGCAAGGGAGTGCCCCAACTTCAGTAAGCCATCATCCAAGTGCTATTGCCGCAACTTCCATAGTGCCATCAACAAACAAGGCCGCAACTTTCAGAGACATCCAAGGACATCATTGAGTTGTTGAGGAGACGAGAGATGTGACGACTACATCTTGTCAGACTCAGATCTGACACGTGCTGATTGACAGAGACGACGACGGCTACACAAAACTGAGATTTCTAAACTATTATTATTATTTTTCTGTAGTATTATTTTATCTTCGTAGGGAAAACTTTACTGCTTTTTCTGTGACTATTTGGGGTCTTATCTAGTGGTGGTTTAAACAAGAGGAACTTGGCGGGTGCCGTCAAGTGAGAGCATATATTAGGATTGATAGTGTTGAACACGGTGAGTGCGGTACTGAGCCTGGTGGATGTAGAGCCATTGGTTCTCTAGCTATTACGGTTGTGCTTGTACATTACTAATATAATATTTTCTTTCGGGGGCTGGACGTATCAAACCATAGTAAATCTAATATGCATCTGTGATTGCTTTTTATTTACTCTGAATCTGTTATAACTGCATGTGATTTCTCGTGGGTTGCACGAGAATTTTTATTAGCCTATTCCCCCCCTCTAGGCTTAGATCCAGTTCCAACAACACCTTCAAGGGAGGACTTCGTCATAGCGGACTCTTCAAATCTCTCCAATACGATCCTCCAAACAATCTAGACGACCAGTTTACTTGTGCACAAAAATTCATGCTTGGAGAGGAGGCATTGGTGACTATGGATGAAGTTGCCCATCGTAAAGAAACGAAGAAGGGACCACCCTCCAGAAATAGATCGGTACCAGATACAGATCGACGGGATGGAGGGATCATCGATTAAAAAGACTAGAATCCAAGGAGGAGATTTCAAAGTCCACGGAGTAGAAGAGAGGGGGCTCCCGACAGACCCCTTAAATTAAATGCTCCCTTGGCAGATATCATGGCTGTGGCAAAAGCCGAAGGACATTTGGAGAAGCTTCCTCGGCCCCTGAAGAGTTTAGGAGACAAAAGAGATCAGAGCAAATACTGTCGATATCACAAGGACCATGGTCATGACACTAATGACTGTTTTACATTGAAGAGAGATATTGAACGGCTAATCCAGCAGGGGCATTTAAAAAGATTCCTCGATGATTCAAATGCAAAACAAGCTGGAGGTTTGAATGACAAAAATCAGCCAGAAGCCGCTTAATTGATAACAGTTAGGGTCGATGTCATATGTGGCGGACCATCTTCGGGCAGTCTATCATCCTTGGCCAGGAAAGCTTATGCTCGACCAGTTATAATGGCTAATACATGTACTAAATGAACAAGAATTGATATGCCAATGATTGACTTTACTGAAGAAGACTTGGACGGGATCGAAGTGCCTCACGATGATGCAATTGTCATAACTGCCATCATAGGATCAGCCTAAGCGTTGAAACTCTTGGTCGATATAGGAAGTTCATGTGACATTTTGTTTATATCGACCATCAAGATGATGGGTTTAAATTCTTTCGATCTTCAGCCTTGTACTGGCCCGATCATCGGATTCACCGGTCATTCGGTTCCCATTGTGGGGATGATAAATCTTCCGATAACTTTGGTAGACCACCCGTAATCAATCACCAAAATGGCGAAGTTCGTGGTCGTGAAACTAAAATCTCCATATAATGGTATCATCGGGCGACCATATCTCATTCTATTAATGCCATCCCCTCTCCGCTACATTTGATGGTGAAGTTTTCGACACCGAATGGCGTAGGAAAAGTAAAGGGAAATCAGCAACATTCCCGATCGTGCTATCTACTCTCGACGAAGAATAAGAACGTCGAACAAGCTCTCCCAGTAGATTTTCTTGTTAGCACAGAAGAATATGTCGATCAACAACATACGCCCATGGAAGAGCCGAGTTGATATCTTTGCTGCCGCAAGAGGTTAAGACCACATCTATTGGATCACGACTACCATTAGAATTGAAGGCGAGGCTTGTTACTTTCATGTGAGCTCATGTTGATGTGTTCGCTTGGAACCCTAAAGATATAACAGGTGTAGATCCTCAGGTAATCACTCATAAATTACATGTGGATCCTACAGCTCGTCCTATCAAGAAAAAGAAGCACAACATGGGAGGAGAAAAGATGTGATCTGCAGTTGATGAAGTAGATCGTCTTCTTGAAGCCCAGTTCAGTCGAGAAGTACAATATCCAAAGTGGCTCGCCAATGTAGTAATGGTGAAGAATCCAACAAGAAGTGGCGGATGTGTGTCGGCTTCATCGATCTGAATAAGCCGTGTCCAAAGGATAGCTATCCGCTGCCATGCATCGATCATCTGGTGGATAATGCTTCAGGATGTGAATTTCTCAACTTCATGGATGCCTTTTCTGGCTATAACCAAATCCAGATGGCATCCGAACACGAGGAGAAAACCTCGTTTATTACTGACTGAGGAATTCATTAATACATGAAAATGCCTTTTGGTCTAAAAATGCTTGGACAACCTTTTAGAGGATGGTCAACAAAGTCTTCCACAATCAAATCAGCAAGAATTTGGAAGTTTTCGTTGATGGCGTGCTTGCAAAGTCCAAGAAATCAGAAGATCACATTACTGATCTTGAAGAAATCTTCAACAAAGTTTGGAGCTACCACCTTCGACTAATCCAGCGAAGTGTACATTCGGCGTTCAGTCAGGGAAGTTCATCGGCTTCATGATCACAAAACGAGGTATCGAAGCTAACCCTGAGAAGATCAATGCACTTACCAACATGCAGGAGCCAAAAAAAATCAGAGATCTCCAACGGCTGAATGGATGAATTACCGCTCTTGGGCAGTTCCTCTCAAAATCCGCCGAGAAGTCTCTTCCATTTTTCAAGATTCTGAGGAACGCCCTAAGTCAAAGGAAACGGGAAAGGAAGCTCGTCGACTGGGACGACCGATGTGTTAAAGCCTTTACCGATCTGAAAAAATACCTTCAAAGTTCCCTCTACTTGCAAAGCCCAATGAAGGAGATCCGCTCAGCCTGTACCTCGCTATCACCCAGGAAGCCATAAGTTTGGTGTTGTTCAAAGACAAAAAGAACCTTCAATTGCCGATCTATTATACCAGCAGAGTTCTTCGAGATACAGAGACTCGCTATAGCCAAATCGAGAAGTTGGCTAATTGCCTTGTTACTACGGCAAGGCGGCTCCGACCATATTTTCAAGCTCACACTATTTTTGTCACGCCCCGCTTCCCTAAAATGGAAGATGAGACGTAAGGAGGTCCGCTCAGATGTGGAGCTGTGAAGCTGCAGTCTGATAAGCGTCTATAAAAATTTCAAATGGTAGGTCCTTGCAACCACGAGTCGAAACAAAGCTAATAATAATTTAAAGCAGAAATAAACTCCACCAATAACATCTAGATTATTCCAACATTCTGTGGCAAGTCGTAAAGGAAAGTACAAGAGTCCAAAAAGAGGCCTAAGGCATGGCCGACATAATACATAACATCAACATGAAAAGAGAGGTGCTACGCACCGACAGCCTAACAACGACTAAGCAGAAAACAACAACAACAAGAAGGAGCTCTAGGACTGGTCTCCAATGTCCTCGAACTCGACACCTGCAACATGTTTGTCCTCGACGACCAACTCTGGCTCACAATTTAACATGTGACACCCAAAAGAGAAAAGGGGCACATGTCAGCAAGTCTACTAGAGACTTGTGCAAGTAAACTAAAAGAAAGGAAAGCAACCTAGCAGTTCTAAAATATGCGATGACATGGCAGTTTAAAGCATGGATGCAACAAGTAAGAGAGTGCAACAAGTAAGGCATGGCAACAATTATGACATGGCAAGGGTAGCAAAGCAACTAGAACATTCACACGGATTTTACAAGTCAAGTAACATGTCGTGCACAGAGTTTACGCCTTACAGCTGAAGTGGCTGTATGGGCACACTTCTACGCTGAGTGGTCGCTTAACCCTACCCCTCCACGTGTAATCGGGCATTGGCTTTTGACCAACACATGTAGCCCGCTTTTGGATCACGAGCCAGGAAGTGAATTTGGCATAGGGTTGTGACTGCAATGCAGGTGCCTAGCCTCAACAAGTCGGGCATTGGCTTTTGACCAACACATGTAGCCCGCTTCTGGATCACGACACAGGAAGTGTATTTGGCATAGGGTTGTGACTACAACGCAGGTGCCTAGCCTCAACAAGTCAAGCATTGGCTTTTGACCAACACATGTAGCCCGCTTCTGGATCACGAGCCAGGAAGTGTATTTGGCATAGGGTTGTGCCTGCAACGCAGGTGCCAAGCGTGAACAAGGAAGTGCAAGTAGCATGTGCTACGAAAACAAACATTCAAGCATGGAATGATGCATGGCATGGCAAGAGTACAATAATGTGCGTACATATAAGGAAATTAAACGTGACAGGCATGGCATGGCAAACGTAAAGAGCATACAGATATGGAATTTAAACGTGACAGGCAAAAATGCATGAATGACATGGCAGTGTGACAGATCTAGCTTCGTTGTTAAGCTAGATCTTAAAGTTACGACTAGGCGACTATCATTTCGTCGCCTAGTCTCTTTTACGCTAAAAACGGGGAATGGCCTAAAACATGGCCTAAAGCACAAATTGGCAAGTTTCACTAGCCTGTAATCAGCTGTTCTGCAAACACCGTCCAATCAGTCCAATCTACCAATGTGCTCGAATCCACCAGCCTACAGTCCCAATTTAGATTATCTTCATTAGTGATTTACTGAGCAAATTAAATACTGATTTTTATCTTGATTAGCATGCATTGGTTGGGGGTCCTAAGTGTTCAGAAAATTACCCTTACACGACGCAAGAGCTACACAGGCGTCGGGTAGCGACTTCAGGGGTTGGATTCCAGTATTGTGAACGACACGGAACGACGGATACTCTGAGATAAAACACGTGCACGAATAAGTTCGTATCGTCGGACTAAAATTATTAGACAACCTTAAAACGTCTAATGATCCAATTTTTCTTAAGTTCTCTACCCTAAGATGGGTCCACATCAATATTAACGTACGTTAAGTTACTAACATGTTAATTACATCAAGTTGCTAATACGAAAGTATACAACAATATTATCAAGCAACTTAGGCTAACGTGTTAACTAAAAATTTTATAAACAATATATCCACCCTACGGATTATCAAGTTAACAACATTATAAATGTTACTAGCATGCAAACACCAATTTCATTAAGTCCGTTACGATATTTATAGTCTAACATCAATAATATCCAACTTAGTGATACGTTATAATTAACATCATGAAACAAGTTTCTACTCACCATTTAGCATGCCAACCTAAGCTTATTAGATCCGTTAGCTGTTTGTTATCGATGTCCAACAACAAACCAACTGGAATTAAATGTTGTCGCAAGCGATTACAGACTGATGTGTAGAGGAGATCCAACGCGACTACCGGGGTGATCGCCGCGAGGACAGCGGCTAGGGGTGCTGTTGTGCGTCGCTACAGCCAAGGAAGTCGCTGCCGCACGAACGGGAAGCCTCTGTGAAAAGCTGCGGCCTGCTGCTGCGAAAGAGGCGGTGCTACGGCCGTCGACAGCGCCGGTGGTTGTTGCCGCGAGGAGCAGCAGCTATGCTGCTCCTGACAGCGCCCAGGGAGGCAATCTACGGCGTGATACGGCAGGGTTCAGGCAAAGAATGGCGGGGGAACAGAACCGAGGGGAGGTGGACAAGGTTGACGGGGTCTACTGACGTGGGCGGCGCCTGGCGGCGTCGAGGTCAGCGCCGGAGGGCGCTGCTGTGGCCCTGAGCGGCGCTGCAGCATTGCTGGGCGCTACTGCTCGTAGCACAGCGAGGAACGACGACTAGGGGGATCGCGGCGGGGGTTGGCGGTGCACTCTGGTGGAATGGCAGCGGGGGTTGGCCGGGGTAGCGTCGGGGAGAGGCCGGTGATGATGTCGAAGGGAGAGAGGTTACGGCGCCGTGGAGAAAAGTTGATTGTGCGAGTGGGCTCTCGTGCGTGGGTGGCGGCTGAGTTTGGAAACATCAAAACCCTAGTGTCCTCTAGGGTTCTAATGCTAAGGAGATGGCAGCCTGGGCCTCACGTGAATGGGCCCTTAGGGAGTAGGTGTTTCTTTGTTTAATCTTTTTTTAAAGCTTTAAAGTCCCACCCGTAAGCTGTGTGTGTGTGTGCTAGACCCAGGGGCTAAGCCATGTGGGTCAAAAACAAGCTAGGTTTATAGTAGATTAATATTATAATAATTAATACATAGGGAAAAATCTCAAAATTTTGGGTTAAATATAATAGGTTGGGCAAAATAGTGAAAGTGGGTCAAACGGAGCCCTAAAATTATGAGATAAATACTGGGGCAACTGCACAGACGAGAGAAACGAAACAAAGAAGACGGATCACAATTTTGACGGCGAGAAACGAAATTAAAAATGAAAAGGCCTCACGACAAAAATGAAAATCGCGACGTCTCATTAAACAAAGTCAAATTGTGGGAGGACGACCCATGAAATGACGTTCCAAAATATTTCCACAAATTAATACTCTTCGAGAGGGTCACAACGGCATATAACATCATAGGGTTCGGATACAGACAAAGTCTAAAATAAATATGTGCACGAACAAGACTACGTGCATATACAACGTACGATCGAAAACAGACCGTGACATCCGACCCACCTTTGAATAAAGTCCATCCTCGGACTTTCTAATTATAAGTATATCTAGCCACTCTAGTAGCTACCCCAAATCATATCACATTATAATTCAAACCAAATATAGTCACTACAAGTGCTTATATATGCACTAGGTAGTCAAGCAGTAATACTACCAACATGTATATATTTACGCCCATTCTAAACTTACACCTGTCATAGTCAGTCAAATTCATACACGTACTTCAATCATTCATATAATCACGTACATCCCTATATGACTATTAAACACTTATTACATACCATGGTGTACATACTCACAAACAATTAAATAGTTCACACCAGCAAATACCATCGTAATACTCCACGTTTAGATAATAAGGAATATCGAAAATACTTTTAGGAAGTTCAAGATTTGTAACGAAGAGATTCGAAAATTAACGACGATCATCCTGTGGCAATCTTCTGAATCGAGAGTAAGGAAAATAGTCGTTTGATCGAAACTTAGATACGCCTAGGATATGACTCAGAAAAATCTACGGGAAACTCCTACGGTCGACCAACTAAAGATTAGAAAACCTAGTGCTAAAACTTTCTAAGAATCTAGATGGTAACGAATTGCGTTCAGCTTCGCCCGAAATCGATGAACACAAGCGAATGACTAAAGAGAATCTAGAAGTCTAATATGGTCAGAGCTAGGCAAGAACCACTAAAGTAACTCCTAAGGCAATTATATCAATTTCTAGCATGGAGTCTAGCTAACAATCAGGGACCTCTAACTAGCCAGCACAGGTATCTAAATAAGTCTTACTATAGTTCTGATCTATGGATTTTCCTACAAAGCTGAGATAGGTGCTCGGGCAACACGTCTTCCAGCCACCTAGGACACGGAAAAACGCTCTTATTATACTCAGATTTTATGACTCGAATGTTTCGAATAATTAAT
Organism: Scilla litardierei; assembly: GCA_030789695.1. Classification (NCBI taxonomy): domain Eukaryota; kingdom Viridiplantae; phylum Streptophyta; class Magnoliopsida; order Asparagales; family Asparagaceae; genus Scilla; species Scilla litardierei. The sequence goes on from CM061142.1 coordinate 379,775,543, forward strand.
GGATGTCTTTATTATTATCGTTGTCCCGATAATTCGCAGTTGCAAAAGGAACTGCATGGGCCACCAACAAAACCTGTCACGCCCCGCTTCCCTAAAATGGAAGACGAGACGTGAGGAGGTCCGCTCAGACGTGGAGCTGTGAAGCTGCAGTCTGATAAGCGTCTATAAAAATTTCAAATGGCAGGTCCTTGCAACCACGAGTCGAAACAAAGCTAATAATAATTTAAAGCAGAAATAAACTCCACCAATAACATCCAGATTATTCCAACATTCCGTGGCAAGTCGTAAAGGAAAGTACAAGAGTCCGAAAAGAGGCCTAAGGCATGGCCGACATAATACAGAACATCAACATGAAAAGAGAGGTGCTACGCACCGACAGCCTAACAACGACTAAGCAGAAAACAACAACAACAGAAAGGAGCTCTAGGACTGGTCTCCAATGTCCTCGAACTCAACACCTGCAACCTGTTCGTCCTCGACAACCAACTCTGGCTCACAATCTAACATGTGACACCCAAAAGAGAAAAGGGGCACATGTCAGCAAGTCTACTAGAGACTTGTGCAAGGAAACTAAAAGAAAGTGTTGACGTGAGAACACTCAAAGCATGAAGATTTGATCAGCATGTCTATCTTCATATCGCTCATATCTTAGAGATAGGATTATCTTAGAAGCCATTAGAAACCTTCCCGAAGCCTATCACTTCTTCCCTCGGCTTCTAGTGCATCTTAGTTGGTTCAAGTAGAGTTACCAACCGACTAGATGACGATCTAGTCGGTCGGCAACTCTTCATGAACCGACTAGATGTACTATCTCATTTCAGCTCAGCCATATCGATCAATTAGTCGGTCAAAGAAGGTTCACCGACCGACTAGATGACGATCTAGTCGGTTAGGAATCCTTCTCAGACCGACTAGTTGAGCTTGCCTCTGTACAGCCTGAGTTACTGTTTGCAGTTAGTCGGTCCAAGAACATTCATCGACCGACTAGTTGTGAAACTAGTCGGTCAGCATCTGTTCTTAGACCGACTAGTGTAACTTGTATTCAGCTTCGTACATTTCACTCTTAGTCGGTCAAAGAACACTCACCGACCGACTAGTTGGCAAACTAGTCGGTTGGCAAGTCTTCTTAGACCGACTAGTTGTCTTTGCCTGGAACTTCACCTTTTGGCTGTTCACCTCTTAGTCGGTCTACGTTGTATCACTGACCGACTAGTTGATGAACTAGTCGGTCAGTGATCCTTCTTTGACCGACTAGTCTGGTTCAGAAAAGAGCCGTTGGGATCTTTTTGAACTCGTTTTTCCTTGCCCCTATAAATAGAATCCTGATTCATTTCTTGAAGGGGTTAAGCAACATATTGGAGATATTTTCAGATCAAAAGAGAAGAGCTATCAACTCTATTTCCAAGCTCTCTCTTCTCACAAGAATCTCTCCCTCAAGTTCTTGAGTCCTAAATCCTCAAGAGAGATTCTCTCCATTGTGAGCCATTCAAGCTAGAAGCTTGATTCTAGGTCACCATCTCCACCCTAGGCTTCCATTGCTGGTCATCTTCTTGAAACTAGGGTTTGGTGACTCTTCCTCCATCAAAATCCTCTTTGCCCTAATTTGGTAAGAAATCTCAAGGCATAGGTATTTTGTTGGTAAGCATTTCATTTCAGTTATATTTGAATTGTATACTCTCGGTTGTGAGAGTTTGCGTGATCCCGGGTTGTGGGAATCACGGATATCGATTGTAGGTCGATTGCACTTGTGAGGTTTTCGCAAGTGGGCATATTGGAAATCTTGAGTTAGGGTTTCTAACTCAAGTATCCGGAAGGGATCCGGGTGGTTGGGACGTAGGATCACCGGGAACAAGTCGGGGAGACTTGGGTGGATCCGAACCCATTAAACCATTTGTTTGCGTTTGCATTTATTCTTGTTGATCGTTGTTATTCCACATTGTTGTTTGTTAATTGCACGATAATTAGGAATAACTCTCCCTATTATTTAAAAGTACTATTCACCCCCCCTCTAGTACATGTGCAGTAGCTTCCCAGGGCACTACAATTGGTATCAGAGCCAAGTTCAAAGCTATGACGAACAACGACTACAACGTCTTCAAGAACCGCGATGGAGATTCTTCAGTTATGGAAGGACTATCCTCAGTCAGGCCTCCACACTTCAACGGTACCAACTATGGGTACTGGAAATGCCGGATGCAAATCTTCCTCCGGAGCGCTTCACTATGGAGAGCCACCATGACGGAGTATGTCGAGCCTTCCGAAGAAGATTTTGCGAAGTGGACTCCCGTGGAGGTCGCCGCGGAAGTAGCCAATGCCAAGGCAATGAATGCCTTGAATTGTGCGTTGGAGCCCGAGGACTTCAACAAGATATGCACATGTAAGAGTGCATATCAAATATGGAACCAACTCCTCATATTGCACGAAGGATCGAGTACGGTAAAAGATTCTAAACTCGTCGTTGCTAATAAAGAATTTGAGTTGTTTCATATGGAGCAGGGCGAAACCATGAAGGAATATTACGCTCGCTTCGTGGATATATCAAACGACTTGGAAGCTCTTGGGAAGGTCTATACCCAAAAGGAGAAAGTCGCGAAGATTATCGACGGTCTTCCATCATGTTGGGAAAAGCGTACCTTCGCCATCGAGGAAGGTAATGACATGAATAAATATACCGTCGTACAACTAATGGGTACCTTGTTGTCTTACGAGGTACGTAAGGATAGTAAGATCCGAATGAAGGAAAAGATGAAAGCGTACTTGAAGCAAGATGAGCCAAAGAAAAAGACGATTGCCTTCAAGGCCGCTCCATCTACCGATGATGAAGAATCGGAAGACGAATTGGACATGGAATCCATTGCCCGTATGGCAAGGAAGTTCGATCGATTCCTCCGAGAAGGTATATCTTTGAATAAATCTAAAGTTAGTTCGACTAATGCTTCTACTCCCGTGTGTTATAAATGCAACAAGCCAGGACACATCAAACCGGATTGTCCTCTCTACAAACACAAGGAGAAGGGGAAAGCATCGAAGTACGACAAGTCAAGAAAGTACAAGAAAGGACTTGTTGGCACATTCACCGACTCCGAAGAGGATTCCTCAAGTGGAGAGTCGGATGATGGAAGAGTGGAGAAAGCAAAACTTTGCTTCATGGCTAATGAGGCAAAAGATCGAAAGTCCTCCTTCGATGATAGCGAGGATGAAAGCGAGGATGGTAGCGAGGAGGAAAGCGGAGAACCTACTATTGATGAAATGAGGTTAGCAAACCAAGAAATTTGGTCTAAATTTACTAAATTAGTATATCGATATAATAAGACCAAAGATGAACTTGTCAACCTCCAAACCTCTCCTAAGTCTACCATCACCAACAATGACACCATTGTTGAGACACTCGCCAATGAGAAAGCAAGTTTGCTTACTCATAATGGCTTGTTGAGAAATGAGGTGAAGTCCCTCAAATCTCAACTTGAGCATGTTCTTGTTGAGGATTCGGATGAACATGTGATAGCGGATTTGACGTCTCAAAACTCAACTTTGAGTATTGAGAATAAGAATCTCAAATCACGTGTTTATGCACTCACATCGCAAGTATCCACTTTGGATGCTTCTTTGCATTCTCTCAAAGAGAAGTATGAGTGCACGTTAGGCCGTATCAATGATTTCAATAAAGGTAAGGGCCATTTGGATAATATCCTAAATGACTTACTTCCGGCCAAACACCACATTGGCTTGGGGTATAAGATGGGAGACTCATCCAAATCGCCTACCACCTTTGTTAGGCCGACATCCGATGCCTCGACAAGTGGGAGCAAACACCCCATTGGTAGTTCTCCTACCAATAGTGCTTCCACTTCGTACACACCCCCGATTGGAAAGAAACTCACTTTGGGTAGACCTCCAAAGAGGGGTCATGCATTTTTGTACTCACATGTTATGCCACGTAGGAACACACATCCTACTCCACCGGTGCATGCTAATATTAATGATGATTTTTATACTCCGCACCCACGAGCACGTGCAAACACTCATATGAGACACCCACGTGCACGTAATAATGCTCATGCACATCCTAATGCTTATGTTCAAACATCTCATCAACATGTGCATGCCTACTCTCATAATCATCCTCATGCATACACACCTCATGCTTATCCACGTATGTATGCTACACCACATCATGGATCTCATGCTCATCATAATGCTATTGCTAGATCTCATGCTCCTAGGCCACATGCACCACATAGAAATCAACTTTTTGTGCATGCAACCACTAGGAAGAGGATTCCCAAAATGTACACTATTTGGGGTCCCAAGAACACTAGCGATGATGCTATGAATGTTTATGTGAAATCATATATTAATGATGTTATTTTGAATGATGATTATGTTGGGAAGTCAAGTTCCTCTTGGACTTGGTTTCCGAAGGGTTAGTTCCTTTAACCTTTCAATGCTTGGTACCATGAGCTTATGATCATGTTATGGGTACCAAGGCATTTGTTTATAAATTTGATTTTGATTACATTAACTCATGGGTTACAATTATTTTAATTTCGTATTTCAAATTTGTTGTCTAACCCATTGGATCCAAAAGGGTTTTTGGATACCAAAATGAAGTTTTCTAGGTTCAATCCACCGTGGGATACCAACCCTACCAACTCCTCGATTTGCGAAGACTTTCATTCAAACGGAGTTGATGGTGCTTAGGTAATGCACCAATGTAGGGGGAGCTTAATGTTGTAAGTATAATATTACATTTGGTATCCATGAGGGTTGAATGCATGCTTGGTTAAAATCTATTTCTTTACATTGGTATCATTTTGTTTCTCCTAGCATGATAGAATTGTGAATGCCATAAATGCTTTGAAATTCTTATCTATTTTTGGCATGACATGTTTTAAAAGTTATGATGATAATTTTCGTATTACTTTTATCACATTGTCACTTCTCATCGCACACTTTACTTAGTTTTGATGTGCTTTTACTTTATGTTCATTTTCAATCGATATTGTATCATTTGATATTCTATGATGTGCACCACTCTTCTGATGGTTCATTCCTTTGTGCACATTTTATGTATGTCTCTGATATTGATTTCGTCGCTCGACGATTTATTTTGAATCAATAGCTTTAGTTGTATGAAAACATAGAATTGGTTTCCATGCACTAAAATAGCTATAAATGTTGATATTGGAGAGTAAATTCATTTCTTCAATAAGTGAATTTACATTTGATATTTTGATGATTTAAGTTTTCGATTTTCGACTATGGTCTCATTGACATGCTTTGATTTTATTCGAATTTTATTTTGGTGTCATATGAAACGTGGTCGTATTCTTAGACTCCCATGCTTAATGAATTATTTGGACATGATTTATTGTCATTGGCTTCCTCCCGCTCTTTTTGGATTATGCCAAAGGGGGAGAGATATAATAATGGCATAATAATGGCATGTACTAAATGATAATTTACCATGAATCTAATTTGATATGTTAGATTCAGGGGGAGTTAAGATATAAAAATGGATTACAAATCCTAAATCTCAAATATTGGATCTGCATTTTTACTTTTCTCGTCTGCTTGATGTATGTGCTTATTATTTCATATGGAACTAATGTGTCATCAATGCAGGGGGAGTAAGTATATTTCATTTAGTTCATTATTTTTTATTATTATATATGTTGGTTTGTCATCACCAAAAAGGGGGAGAATGTTGAGTATTGGACTCCCCAGATTTGGTTTTGGATGATGAGCAAACATAAATATATCATGAACTAACAATTTGTGAGCGCAGTTATGGAGATCGTCGCCAAATTCGCGAGAACACTCAAAGCGACATCTTAAGACTTCTCAAAGCTCGTATTCTATGTCTAAAGCTTCGTTGAAGCTTTTGGACCTTTTTGGCAGTCATGAAGATTTGATCGGAGCTTTCGAAGACCGTTCGCTAAGGTTTATTTTATAGTCTTTTAGCTTCGATTTATAGAATGTTAAGCCTTGAGTGATTCTTACATGTCTATCTTCATATCGCTCATATCTTAGAGCTAGGATTATCTTAGAAGCCATTAGAAACCTTCCCGAAGCCTATCACTTCTTCCCTCGGCTTCTAGTGCATCTTAGTTGGTTCAAGTAGAGTTACCAACCGACTAGATGACGATCTAGTCGGTCGGCAACTCTTCATGAACCGACTAGATGTACTATCTCATTTCAGCTCAGCCATATCGATCAATTAGTCGGTCAAAGAAGGTTCACCGACCGACTAGATGACGATCTAGTCGGTTAGGAATCCTTCTCAGACCGACTAGTTGAGCTTGCCTCTGTACAGCCTGAGTTACTGTTTGCAGTTAGTCGGTCCAAGAACATTCATCGACCGACTAGTTGTGAAACTAGTCGGTCAGCATCTGTTCTTAGACCGACTAGTGTAACTTGTATTCAGCTTCGTACATTTCACTCTTAGTCGGTCAAAGAACACTCACCGACCGACTAGTTGGCAAACTAGTCGGTTGGCAAGTCTTCTTAGACCGACTAGTTGTCTTTGCCTGGAACTTCAACTTTTGGCTGTTCACCTCTTAGTCGGTCTACGTTGTATCACCGACCGACTAGTTGATGAACTAGTCGGTCAGTGATCCTTCTTTGACCGACTAGTCTGGTTCAGAAAAGAGCCGTTGGGATCTTTTTGAACTCGTTTTTCCTTGCCCCTATAAATAGAATCCTGATTCATTTCTTGAAGGGGTTAAGCAACATATTGGAGATATTTTCAGATCAAAAGAGAAGAGCTATCAACTCTATTTCCAAGCTCTCTCTTCTCACAAGAATCTCTCCCTCAAGTTCTTGAGTCCTAAATCCTCAAGAGAGATTCTCTCCATTGTGAGCCATTCAAGCTAGAAGCTTGATTCTAGGTCACCATCTCCACCCTAGGCTTCCATTGCTGGTCATCTTCTTGAAACTAGGGTTTGGTGACTCTTCCTCCATCAAAATCCTCTTTGCCCTAATTTGGTAAGAAATCTCAAGGCATAGGTATTTTGTTGGTAAGCATTTCATTTCAGTTATATTTGAATTGTATACTCTCGGTTGTGAGAGTTTGCGTGATCCCGGGTTGTGGGAATCACGGATATCGATTGTAGGTCGATTGCACTTGTGCGGTTTTCGCAAGTGGGCATATTGGAAATCTTGAGTTAGGGTTTCTAACTCAAGTATCCGGAAGGGATCCTGGTGGTTGGGACGTAGGATCACCGGGAACAAGTCGGGGAGACTTGGGTGGATCCGAACCCATTAAACCATTTGTTTGCGTTTGCATTTATTCTTGTTGATCGTTGTTATTCCGCATTGTTGTTTGTTAATTGCACGATAATTAGGAATAACTCTCCCTATTATTTAAAAGTACTATTCACCCCCCCTCTAGTACATGTGCAGTAGCTTCCCAGGGCACTACAGAAAGGAAAGCAACCTAGCAGTTCAAAAATATGCTATGACATGGCAGTTTAAAGCATGGATGCAACAAGTAAGAGAGTGCAACAAGTATGACATGGCAACAAGTATGACATGGCAAGGGTAGCAAAGCTACTAGAACATTCACAGGGATTTTACAAGTCAAGTAACATGTCGTGCACAGAGTTTACGCCTTACAGCTGAAGTGGCTGTACGGGCACACTTCTACGCTGAGTGGTCGCTTAACCCTACCCCTCCATGTGTAATCGGGCATTGGCTTTTGACCAACACATGTAGCCCGCTTCTGGATCACGAGCCAGGAAGTGAATTTGGCATAGGGTTGTGACTGCAACGCAGGTGCCTAGTTTCAACAAGTCGGGCATTGGCTTTTGACCAACACATGTAGCCCGCTTCTGGATCACGAGCCAGGAAGTGTATTTTGCATAAGGTTGTGACTGCAACGCAAGTGCCTAGCCTCAACAAGTCGGGCATTGTCTTTTGACCAACACATGTAGCCCGCTTCTGGATCACGAGCCAGGAAGTGTATTTGGCATAGGGTTGTGACTGCAACGCAGGTGCCTAGCCTCAACAAGTCGAGCATTGGCTTTTGACCAACACATGTAGCCCGCTTCTGGATCACGAGCCAGGAAGTGTATTTGGCATAGGGTTGTGCCTGCAACGTAGGTGCCTAGCCTGAACAAGGAAGTACAAGTAGCGTGTGCTACGAAAACAGACATTCAAGCATGGAATGATGCATGGCATGGCAAGAATACAATAATGTGCGTACATATAAGGAAATTAAACGTGACAAGCATGGCAGGGCATAAGTAAAGAGCATACAGATATGGAATTTAAACGTGACAGGCAAAAATGCATGAATGACATGGCAGTGTGACAGATCTAGCTTCGTTGTCAAGCTAGATCTTAAAGTTGCGTCTAGGCGACTATCATTTCGTCACCTAGTCTCTTTTACGCTAAAAACGGGGAATGGCCTAAACATGGCCTAAAGCACAAATTGGCAAGTTTCACTTGCCTGTAATCAGCTGTTCTGCAAACACCGTCCAATCAGTCCAATCTACCTATGTGCTCAGATCCACCAGCCTACAGTCCCAATTTAGATTATCTTCATTAGTGATTTACTGAGCAAATTAAATATTGATTTTTATCTTGATTAGCATGCATTGGTTGGGGGTCCTAAGTGTTCAGAAAATTAACCTTACACGACGCGAGAGCTACACTGGCGTCAGGTAGCGACGTCAGGGGTTGGATTCCAGTATTGTGAACGACACGGAACGACGGATACTCTGAGATAAAACACGTGCACGAATAAGTTCGTATCGTCGGACTAAAATTATTAGACAACCTTAAAACGACTAATGATCCAATTTTTCTTAAGTTCTCTACCCTAAGATGGGTGATGGGTCCACATCAATATTAACGTACGTTAAGTTACTAATTTGTTAATTACATCAAGTTGCTAATACGAAAGTATACAACAATATTATCAAGCAACTTAGGCTAACGTGTTAACTAAAAATTGAATAAACAATATATCCACCATACGGATTATCAGGTTAACAACATTATAAACGTTACTAGCATGCAAACACCAATTTCATTAAGTCCGTTACGACATTTATAGTCTAACATCAATAATATCCAACTTAGTGATACGTTATAATTAACATCATGAAACAAGTTTCTACTCATCATTTAGCATGCCAACCTAAGCTTATTAGATCCGTTAGCTGTTTTTTTATCGATGTCCAACAACAAACCAACTGGAATTAAATGTTGTAGCAAGCGATTATAGACCGATGTGTAGAGGAGATCCAACGCGACTACCGGGGTGATCGCCGCGAGGACAGCGGCTAGGGGTGCTGTTGTGCATCGCTACAGCCAAGGAAGTTGCTGCCGCACGAACAAGAAGCCTCTATAAAAAGCCACGGCCTGCTGCTACGAAAGAGGCGGTGCTACGGCCGTCGACAGCGCCGGTGGTCGTTGCCACGTGGAGCAGTAGCTGTGCTGCTCCTGACAGCACCCAGGGAGGCGATCTCCGATGTGATACGGCGGGGTTCAGGCAAAGAACGGCGGGGAACAGAACCGAGGGGAGGTGGACGAGGCTGACGGGGTCTACTGACGTGGGCGGCGCCTGGCGGCGTCGAGGTCAGCATCGGAGGGCGCTGCTGTGGCCCTGAGCGGCGCTGCAGCATTGCTGGGCACTGCTGCTCGCAGCACAGCGAGGAACGGCGACTAGGGGGGTCACGGCAGGGGTTGGCGGTGCACTCCGATGGAATGGCGGTGGGGGTTGGCTGGGGTAGCGTCGGGGAGAGGCCGGGGATGATGTCGAAGGGAGAGAGGTTACGGCACCGTGGAGAAAAGTTGATTGCGCGAATGGGCTCTCGTGCGTGGGTGGCGGCTGAGTTTGGAAACATCAAACCCCTAGTGTCCTCTAGGGTTCTAATGCTAAGGAGATGGCAGGCATGGGCCTCACGTGAATGGGCCCTTAGGGAGTAGGTGTTTCTTTGTTTAATCCTTTTTTTAAAGCTTTAAAGTCCCACCCGTAAGCTGTGTGTGTGTGTGTGTGTGTGTGTGCTAGACCCAGGGGCTAAGCCATGTGGGTCAAAAACAAGCTAGGTTTAAAGTAGATTAAGATTATAATAATTAATACTTAGGGAAAAATCTCAAAACTTAGGGTTAAATATAATAGGTTGGGCAAAATAGTGAAAGTGGGTCAAACGGAGCCCTAAAATTATGAGATAAATACTGGAGCGACCGCACAGACGAGAGAAACGAAACAAAGAAGACGGATCACAATTTCGACGACGAGAAACGAAATTAAAAATGAAAAGGCCTTATGACAAAAATGAAAATCGCGACGTCTCATTAAACAAAGTCAAATTGTGGGAGGACGACCCATGAAATGACGTTCCAAAATAATTCCACAAATTAATACTCTTCGAGAGGGTCACAACGGCATATAACATCATAGGGTTCGGATACAGACAAAGTCTAAAATAAATACGTGCACGAACAAGACTACGTGCACATACAACGTACGATCGAAAACAGACCATGACATCCTCCCCACCTTAGAATAAAGTCCGTCCTCGGACTTTCTAACTATAAGTATATCTTGCCACTCTAGTAGCTACCCCAAATCATATAATATTATAATTCAAACTAGATATAGTCACTACAAGTGCTTATATATGCACTAGGTAGTCAAGCAGTAATACTACCAACATGTATATATTTACGCCCATTCTAAACTTACACCTGTCATAGTCAGTCAAATTCATACACGTACTTCAATCATTCATATAATCACGTACATCCCGATATGACTATTAAACACTTATTACATACCATGGTGCACATACTCACAAACAATTAAATAGTTCACACCAGTAAATACCATCGTAATACTCCACGTTTAGATAACTACCTATGAACAAAACAATAAGGATACTCTACTCTCTATATCTCCTAGTGTACATCCAATGCCAACATATCAACACAAGTAACCACACCACTTAATATTAAATCATGTTATTATATCTAAGATACATTTACCACTACTATAATTTCACAATTATATAGTCATTCAAATGCATGCAAATATTTCACCATATTTTCACATCACATACGGTCATATAACTATATTCACGACACGCCACACATACCATAGTCACCAATACCTATAACTAAGCACATACTTACCCGTGCATGGTGCACACCCACACACGCTAACATGTCATTCATATATACCAATCATACCACTATATATCCAGCACATCTACACACCTAGTTTAGCTAGCACACATACGTTCACACAGGCAAGTCTTTAGTAAATAACTATACCACAAGACCAACACATATAACTATATACTGGTATAGCGACCCACAATCATGTGCGTAACACAACCAGGCACAAACAATCCTATCACTATACATACATCATCCATCACTATATTCATGGTACTACACATAAACCACAGACATATGTAACAATATACTTACAGTATACCTACCCAAGCTTGAGTGAGACTCAAAACACATATCAGAATACTCTATATATGTAACACGGTATCTATACATATACCAATACCACTCCAATGTATACACATCTACCAACATAACCACTTACATACCATAATATCGATCACAACTTTATATTTAATCAAATAACACCCACATAATTCAATCACTCTACATACCGTAATAATATTACGAACATCAACACACGTATACAATTAATTACATCCTCCTAAGCAAGCTTACATCGTTTATTCACATACATGTAGTATATATTCACACCATAGCCATCTACCTATAATTAGTATACCAACACATCTACTTATCTATAACGGCTGGTACTCGCTATTTGTCATACGGCTGTGCGTATAGAAATTTCGAGTACCTGATTGGTTTTGTGCTTGGTATGTGAGTCGTGTCGTTGAGTCAATAGGGCCGTAGCACCTTGGTTGCATCCTTAGTTAGCCACCCCCGACGTGTGCTCAACTTGGGATCACTGTCGCTTTTGGACCCCGTATTCTATGTACGCTTTTCGTGCACGTAGTCTTGTTCGTGCACGTAATTATTTTAGATCTTGTCTGTATCCAAACCCTACAGTGCGATATGCCGCTGTGACCCTCTCTGAGAGTAATTGTGGTGTTGATTTGGAACATCATTTCACAGACCGGTCTCCCACGATTTGACTTTGTTTGATGAGACGTCACGATTTTCACTTTTGTCGTGAGACTCTTTTATTTTTAATTTCGTGCCTCGTCATCGAAATTGTGATCCGACTTCTTAGTTTTCTTTGTCTCGTCGACCCGGTCGCCCCAGTATTTATTTCACAATTTTTGGGCTTCGTTTGTCCTATTTTCACTTTTTGGCCCAACCTGTTATAATTTTTAGCCTAAGTTTCATTGTATAATTTCCCTAATAATTGATTAATAAAATCTTACACCTGAATTTGATTTAGCCTTACCTTGGCCACATGTACACAGGAGAGAGAAAGAGAGGGGTAGAGTTGTGGGCTTTTAATATTGTTGATAGCTATTCTGACCCAAAACCAACCTTACCTAGACCTAAGCCCATACTCTATATTAGATAGACCTAGGGTTTATTATATTTTTTCCACAACCCTAGTCACGTGAGCCTTTTCTTTAAATAATAACCTAGTTCTCAACTTTTTCTCAGCAACTAGAGATAGCTGCCGGCCCTCTCTCTTTATCACGCAAAAACCCTAAGAAGCCGACTTCTTCACCCCTTCGACTCACGCACGGTGGCCAGGCCGCCGCCGACCGGTCCCCTCTCCCTTCCCCCAAACTTCCACCACCTCAGGCTGCCGTATCCTCGCCGGAGACCACCGGAGTAGCCCGTGTTCTTGCTGTTTATGCACAGCAGCCGGCAGAAATCGCTGCAGCAGCAGCGGCCGCTGCCGCGGCCTCTCCCCTCCGCCGTCGACTCCCCTTGATCCCTGCGCTGTTGACAGCATCCCCCAGGCCTTCGTTGCTTCTGAAACAGCGGCATCTTGCTGTTTTGGGGTTCCCACGATGTCGTAACGCGTCGTATCGGATCTCGTCGTTCTCCTCGAGCCGTCGACCCCTCCCCTGCGCGCTCCACCTCAGACCAGGCTTCCATCTGCAAGCATAGGTTATAACAGTGAGTCCCTTGCTATTAAGTGTTATAATTACTTAATGTTAATTGCTATTAGCGTTGTAATTACTTAATGCTATATAGGTGCATGAACAAAGATGTATAATCACACATAGGTATGAGAGTAGTGAAGTGGATCTTAAACTTTTAGATTTAACCCATCATATATGCCACCCTAGGTTTGGGGTTCTTTCACTGTTTTCCGGCAACTGGGACCTCGCCTTGGAGATCCATCAATACCGTAAACCCTCGGTCGGCCTACTCTTCGATTCGACACCAAGAACAGCGTCTACGAACGTCGTTTGAAGTTTCGTCACAGATCCGGGCATCGATCGACCATTTCACACTTCCCAAGGGCGATCCGGTGACTTCTGCCACTGACGAACACCTCTGGGTACCCTCAGTCGCTGATTGCGACAATGTGGAGCTGACGGATCGCTGATAGGAATCTGTGCTCCATGCCTTCCACCCTTGACCTACCGTCGGGTGACGCGGCATTGTGTCAGAATCGTCATCGACGTGGATCTTTCGCATCTGGCTAGGTAACGATTCTCTAAAGCCATGTTGCTCTAGTAATTAGGGCCAACTTGCATGAAGTAACTCACATAGAATGAACTCATTAGAAAATCGCCTCGATCGATCAATGGACTTACTCTGTTGTGCACATAGGATAGATGGAATGATCGATCGAACTAGGCAGCATACCCTAGGTTTGGTGAACCCAAAGCGGGCCCAGTTAATCTGGCTTATATTATGTCGTTGTCTGTGGATGTTAGAGTGCATGATTGTGATGATAGAATTATCGTACAGGTTCCGTAAATCCGTTGGTTGACCCAGACCCTACTGGACTACATCCTTGCTGGAATCTTTCAGGCAAGGAATGAGACTTTAGTTACTGCTTTTATGCTTTTCTAGAATTGATGTTAGAACTGCTAGATTTATTTCTGCAAAATACTTGAAAATGATCACATGTTACTTTCTGCTCGAACCCACTTTTAAGATGCAACTTAAACCTCACATGCTAATTAATAAGCCAGTCATTATAATTGTGTGGATCTTTGTAGAAGATCACAGGCGTGGGCCTCTCCTATACGGAGGTTGACACTACTATTATGGAGCGTTTGCCGGCTCGTCCAGGAATGTCTCACTTACGGATAGTTAATCGATGACGGGGGTGACCATTGAGGACTGGTGCTCCCCAGCTTTGGCTCACCCATGACTGGTATGTTCCGGTATGATACGTAGTATCATTCATGATTAATGTTTTGTTTCGGATCGATGACGGGGGTGACCATTGAGGATTGGTGCTCCACAGCTTTGGCTCACTCGTGACCGGTGCGCCCCGGTATGATACGCAGTATCATTCGTGATCCTTGTCTTGTCTCGTGTCTAGATGGAGCATTTGTTGGCTCGTGTCCATAACACAAACGACTCGCGGGTGGGGTTGGACAAAAGAGTCTAGCTGGGCCTGGGGGTAGCTCCCCTCCGCCTACGCAGCTTGAGTCCTTAGGCTTTATCTTTGTATCGCAGTTGGTGCACTCCTGTCTGCTTCGCAGGGATGCATTCCGGTCGTTTGACCTTTTCTAGACTTGGACGATCTGACCAGATGGACACCCCAGGCAGATTGACAGAACTACATGAACAACTCTTATACGATCTGACTAGATGGACACCCCTAGTAGATCGATTAGAATAACCATTACTTATTTCCTGCTTTCTAGGTCTGCCTGTGTAGTTTGTCATTTAAATTCCATTTAGAATTGCTAGAATTGTATAACTGCATTAACTTATGGTCTCATTAGTTCGTTGCTGACATGTGTTTTGCACATGTCTCAGACCTAACCGAGCTGCCACACCCTGAGGACCCCAACAGACTCTTTCCTCTTTAGTTGCCTCCGATACGTACAGTTTTAGTCTCTATGTTAAACTCTTTGTTGGTTACCTTCTACGTTTGAATAATATCTTATTTTACTGCTATTTCTATTGTTTCATGCTAAATCGTTCGATCGGACCTTCCCCTCCGCATCATAAACTTGCCATAGACGCTTATTGGATCCCGAGCCTCAACGGCTCTAGTCC
This sequence comes from Scilla litardierei, assembly GCA_030789695.1. Taxonomy (NCBI): domain Eukaryota; kingdom Viridiplantae; phylum Streptophyta; class Magnoliopsida; order Asparagales; family Asparagaceae; genus Scilla; species Scilla litardierei. The sequence continues at coordinate 379,790,708 of CM061142.1, forward strand.
ATGCAGGCTGGCCATGCCTCGTTGCCCAATCTTTTGGGATGCGGGGCGTGACAGTTTTTGTGGTGGCCCATGCAGGTCTTGATCGAATGATTTATCCAAAAAATAGTGTTGCAGTAACTATTCAAACAACCAACAATATTCGAGTCTGACATAAGTTGGTTAGGTTTAGACTAGTTCCTTGGCCCCCTCTAGTTTGGATTTGAGTGAGAATACAGGAATAAGATGAAGTTTAAAGTGATGTATTTCTAACACATTGGATAGTTATAAGGTTGGATTCTCGACTTGACAAGGAACCATGGAAGTGAGAATATTGAATCGAGGGAATGAGATCGACTCTTAGTATGATGCTCGTGATAAAATTGTGGTGATTAGAAGTCTTGTCTTAACGACTAAAGGCATAGACCTACATCGATCAAGTGAAATGTTATGCAACGGATATTATGAGCATATTTATATATAAGCCGAGTAGCAACAGTATAACCTGGGTTTTAAAAAAAACTAGTTCGAGGATAGTAACGTGGTTGAAGTAAATAGTATGATCAATAGAGATGAACAGAAGAGATTCAGAGTGATAATGTGATGACGAGATTGATCTGGTGATGGATTGTATAAGATCGACAACATGATCTGTTTTGGACACAGTGATTTAAGGGAATTAAGGATCTTGGGAATGTCATGGGAGTTTCAAAGTCGACCGTTCGAATACGCACCGGGTGCGTACTGATTACTGGATTCCAGTTACAGTTTACGAAATGGTGAAAGGCGATGACTTCTCCAGATCATGTGGATGGATTATAGTCAACAGTGACTAGCAGTTTAATTGTCAATGAAAATTCTAGATCAAGTCAAGTGAGCATGTTTGGTTTTACGAGTGCTCAATGATCAGGAAATATGGGAAAGAGTTAGTAGATTGCCTTGGTTGTTTGGATTGAAAAGGAAATCATAAGTAAGTCTGACGCCCAAAAATCTAGAATTGGTTGGTAGTTTCACTTTAGAGATTCCTAAAGGCAGCTGAGCCAAGAACCAATTGAAGCGGAGAACAACAGAATCATTATAACAGGTTCTCATGAACGGACTTTTGAGTTGGAAATTTTATTGGTGTTTATAATGATTGGGGCCAGCCAATTAGGGCTGGTTAGTTGGAGGTTGTTTAACCACCCTAGATGTCAAATATTGGAAGTGTCTGCACATTAGAGCCTTGTGTTTGTTCTGCCTTCCCCACAGATCCATGAGGAGGATTACCCGGCTCGTGTGAATATATATCATTGTCGGGCATGCTTAGTATTATTACTTAGGTATATGTGAGCTTACGGATGAATAATGGAATATGTGTATTGCGATGAATGTAATGGTTATGTGTATGTAGTACATGAATAAGTATAGATACTTATGTAGAATAATAGGTGTGAATATATAATACCTGTGAATACATATAAGTCTTAGTGTTCCCTCGAGTACGAGTGGACATGCTTATAGATACTAGGATAAGAATGTGTTGCGTGATTGTATATACGTATATATGGGATAAGTATGAATTACATGTTCTGATGTGTGAATGATTGTATAGTGATGTCTAGCTATTTACTAAGGCTACATATGATGAGTCGTGTCATATAGATATATAGGAGTGTGTGTATAAGTACATAGATTGTATATTGTTTGGTATGTATTTTGGAGTCTTACTCGAGAGCGAGTGAGTATGCTCATTAAGTATTTTATAATGTGGTTGTGGTTTACGGATGTGAGTATAGTGTTATATATATCCGTGCATGATAGGATATGGTGAAAGTAGTTATATAGGTGTTTGTGATGGGTTACGCTGCGCACCTGGACGTGCGTAGCTACACCATATATAGATACAGGTTTATTCTATAGTATGAATGAAGGGTTTACATGTTTGGGTGAGTATGTGTTAGTTAAACTAGGAGTGAAATGTGCTATATGCATAGTTATTAGACTGGATGCATTGTGTTTGTAGGAATAGATTAACATGATAGTGTGATTATGTATTACTTGTAATAAGAAATTGTTTGTCATTTGGTGTTGTGGCGAATAGTTATAATATAGCTAAGTATTATTGTTATGATTGATGTGTTGAATGTATACTAGGGGATATACCTTTTGTAGGTTATATTGAGTAGATATATGTATTTTCGGTTTTAAATTCGTGATGAATTTAAATACCCTGGTTAGTATATGTATACTATATGTATAATACAATGGTTGTATATGATGGGGTGATTATTGAATGTTGGAATATGATTGTGCGTAGGTATGGATGTGCGGAGGCACTTCCATGAGTTAGAAATGTATGTGTGAATAATATTAACCTAGCTATAAGTACAAGATATAATGGTTGGGAAATAATTGATGTATATTATTACTGAGCATGTCTATAGATAGATGTATTAGGTTATATGTTGGTTGAAGTACTGTGCTAGGACTGATCGGGGTAGCTACTATAGTTAACTAGAGGAGTCTAGCCATGCCTGAAATTAAGAAAGTCTGAGGACGGACTTTATTCTAAGGTGTGTAGGATGTAACGGCCGGTACTCGCTATTTGTCATACGGCTATGCGTATAGCAATTTCGAGTACCTGATTGGTTTTGTGCTTGGTATGTGAGTCGTGTCGTTGATTCAATAGGGCCGTAGCACCTTGGTTGCATCCTTAGTTAGCCACCCCCGACGTGTGCTCAACTTGGGATCACTGTCGCTTTTGGACCCCGTATTCTATGTACGCTTTTTGTGCACGTAGTCTTGTTCGTGCACGTAATTATTTTAGATATTGTCTGTATCCAAACCCTATAGTGCGATATGCCGCTGTGACCCTCTCTGAGAGTATTAAAATTGTGGTGTTGATTTGGAACATCATTTCACAGACCGGTCTCCCACGATTTGACTTTGTTTGATGAGACGTCACGATTTTCACTTTTGTCGTGAGACTCTTTTATTTTTAATTTCGTGCCTCGTCATCGAAATTGTGATCCGCCTCCTTAGTTTTCTTTGTCTCGTCGACCCGGTCGCCCCAGTATTTATTTCACAATTTTTGGGCTTCGTTTGTCCTATTTTCACTTTTTGGCCCAACCTGTTATAATTTTTAGCCTAAGTTTCATTATATAATTTCCCTAATAATTGATTAATAAAATCTTACACCAGAATTTGATTTAGCCTTACCTTGGCCACATGTACACATGTGAGAGAGAGGGGGGGTAGAGTTGTGGGCTTTTAATATTGTTGATAGCTATTCTGACCCAAAACCAACCATACCAAGACCTAAGCCCATACTCTATATTAGATAGACCTAGGGTTTATTATATTTTTTCCACAACCCTAGTCATGTGAGCCTTTTCCTTAAATAATAACCTAGTTCTCAACTTTTTCTCAGCAACTAGAGATAGCCGCCGACCCTCTCTCTTTATCACGCAAAAACCCTAAGAAGCCGACTTCTTCACCCCTTCGACTCACGCACGGTGGCCAGGCCGCCGTCGACCGGTCCCCTCTCCCTTCCCCCAACCTTCCTCCACCTCAGGCCGCCGTATCCTCACTGAAGACCGCCGGAGTAGCCCGTGTTCCTGCTGTTTACGCACAGCAGCTGGCAGAAATCGCTGCAGCAGCAGCGGCCACCGCCACCGCCGATGCCGCCGCTGCCTCTCCCCTCCGCCGCTGCCGTCGGCTCCCCTTGATCTCTGCGCTGTTGACAGCATCCCTCAGGCCTTCGTTGCTTCTGAAACAGCGGCATCTTGCTGTTTTGGGGTTCCCACGATGTCGTAACGCGTCGTATCGGATCTCGTCGTTCTCCTCGAGCCGTCGACCCCTCCCCTGCGCGCTCCACCTCAGACCAGGCTTCCATCTGCAAGCATAGGTTATAACAGTGAGTCCCTTGCTATTAAGTGTTATAATTACTTAATGTTAATTGCTATTAGCGTTGTAATTACTTAATGCTATATAGGTGCATGAACAAAGATGTATAATCACACATAGGTATGAGAGTAGTGAAGTGGATCTTAAACTTTTAGATTTAACCCATCTTATATGCCACCCTAGGTTTGGGGTTCTTTCGCCGTTTTCTGTAACGGCCAGTATTTTTAGGCGTGTTTTCGATTTTGCGTACATGTATTTTTCTTCAGTCATCAAGTTAACTTTTCGTCCGTACGAGTTGACGCGAGCGCGTCACTATTTTTTACCGTGTCGTCAATATTTACCGTCAAGTTTAACTAAATTATCCCGCTAATTACTTTCACTAATTACCTTATTAATTACATCTAAAATTTACTAATTACAAATTCCTAAATCGCTTTAATTACTTTCACAAATTACATTTTTTTTATTATTACTATTAAGACTTACTAAATTACGTTAATTACGTAATTACCTTAACCCTACCTAAAACGACAAAACACACGTTGATGAATAACTCTTCGGTTGGTCAAATTAGGTTTCCTTCTTTATTTTTTTCGTTTCAACAAAGCTATACGTCTCTCCTTCCCCATAGTCTACAGATTTCATTAAACACCCATCATAATCTTATTAAGACTCCTTTGACAAATGATAAAGTGTGTCCCCCTACTAATCTTCTTAAGGCAACGGGCAACGTCTTCTACCTGCAACCAATCTGCAAAATCCCACACCTTCATCTGCAAACCCATTTCCATCAATCAAACAAAACATCATCAGATTCTTCTTCTAACAATTTCTTCCCCAAAATCAAATTCCCAACAAACCCAAAATCTGAAATCAAGAGGGAAGAGCAAACAAATCAAATCTGAAATCAAAACTTCAGATTCTTACAAAGATTAAACCCTCTACAACAACCAATTTCAGATCCAAAACAGCTTTTTATTCAAGGCAAAAGCAACTCCAGATCTTCAAACTTCCTCCCCCTCCTCTTCCACCTGCCGTCGCAGCCCGCGCGCGCGAACGCCACAGGCCGCAGCCCCTGCCGCCGTACGCCGGAGCAACCGCGCGCGCCGCCGGCCAACCGCTGCCGCCGCCTGCCGGAAGCCGCGCCGCCGCCGCCGCCGGAGCCGCCTGCCCTCCCTCCGTCCGTTGTCGCAAGGTGAGCTTCTCCCTCCCCTTGTTGATTTTTGCGAGAGCCCTTTCGTTTCCCATGGTTGCTGCAACTCGATTTTTAAAAGCAATGAAAAAAAGGGGGAGAAACACAGAAAACGAAATGAAGATGGCAGGAAGAGACATGTAGCCTGAGAGAGAGAGAGTAAGAATTGATTATTAAAGAGAGGTGTGTGTCAGGGAAGTAATAATAGGAGGTTGTAATATTATTATTAAAATGAATGAAGAAGGGATGTCAGCCTTATAGCCTCTAGTTGTTAAAATAAGAGAAGAGAGAGAGAGTTAGTGTATGTAAATATTAATGATGTTGGGAGTTAACATGTTAGGCTTTATACCCTTAGTCAAAATTAATAAGTTGTAGTAGGTAAAATTCTTATGTAACCGTACACCTATGATGCCATTGTGATTAGTTTAATAATGTTAACTGGAAGTTAATTAGTGGGTTAATTGTTAGTTTAAAATCCAAAAGTTAAAGTGATGTACAGCAAGTAGAAGAGTAATAAATCTATTTTGGGCTTAAATTTCTTAATGGGTCTTGGGTATAGTCCATTGGGTTGTAAAATTATTGGGTTTTTGGGTATTGTTGCTATTGGGTATTGAATGTAATATTAACATGATGTCAACTCTATCATTAGCTTATAAGTTGGTATTAGCAGGGTTTTAAGTGTTGATTTGAAAATTAATTTGTTAGTGTTAATTTCATCATGGTAGTAGTTGTAAATAATGTTAGAGTATTAAAATATTAAATAAGGAGTATCATGTTAGTAGAGTACAATATAAACGTTACACTAGCCAGATGACCCAATAAAATTGGACGAACCCAATTCGGGGAATGACCCGATATTTTGCTTATCTCACTATATATCTAATTCGGTGAATTGTTTAACTAAAACAGAGAACCGGAAGTACCGACACGTAATACCCATCGAGACGAACCCAACAGCACCAAAATCAGGCAAGTATACAATTTATAATGTATTTTTGAAATTGGGTGTTCAATTAGTCTTTTACCTGATATATGTCAAATTTTTAATGATAACAAAGAAAAATCATTTTCTGTAAAATGTTCATCAAACTAACCTGCTTGCCATTCTTTTATTAATTGTGAATGTCGTAAATTAATGGTGAGACGTTGACGACTTAAATTGAAAGAATATCTTACTTGGTCATTAGAGAGTGACATCGTGAGATCGTGCGCCTCGAAGGCGAAATCGTGATTTTCGTGATGTCATGTAAGTTGACAAATTCGTGCTTGTAATTCGTGAATTAGGCTGGCTCGTGTTCCAGCACAAATCTTGGGTGGGGTAAGGGTTGAGCGGCTGCTAGGCGTATGAACGAGTACTCTCTTCAAGGGCACCACCCATAGGCGGTGGGTTAGCGCCAATCACGGTAAGCCCCCGTGAGAAGAAGGACTCACTCATCACGTCCTAAGGGCGAGAACCCTATTGTAGAATTGACAATGCTAACAATCGTGAAACTTACAACTTGAAATTATTGTCTCGGTTGGATTGACATGTTAATGAAACAAAGAAAAGATCTACACTTCTTAGAACTGCATGTTAGGATGTCTTTACTTTAAATCATTTTATAATCAGTTTGTTTAATTCTTTTTGTCGCGATCTCATTTAAATGATTAATGCCTCTTAAATGCAGTATAAATTTGTATATGTCTTGCCTTGGGTTCTAACCTTTACTTGCAGACCCTTGCTGACATACATTCATTTTTTTTGGATGTATGTCAGATTCTGAGCTTCAGTACCAGGAAGTTCCTTACGAGTCACCTGACTTGGAGAGTCAGGAGTTCGCTGTTGACGCCGAATCTCTCCCTGCGGAGGACTAGTGGACTTTGCCGTTGCTGCTTTACTTTAGTTTGCTTTCAGTTATTGTTGAGTGTACGTTTTTACTTTGGCCCAGCTGTGGCTTGTTGATGTATTGCGTGTACGAACATTTATAATTCTGGATTTGGCTTGTAATGTATGAATATTTTTATTGTTTCTGAAAAGCATGTAAGGACCTCTCCTGCGTTTTTACCACAGACGCTTATTGAACTTGAGTTTCATCGCTCTAGTTCAAGCGGGCCCAGTAACGCTCTCGCTTCCGTCGTGTTTTGGGAAGCGGGGCGTTACAGGTTTTAGTGGTGGCCCATGCAGGTCCTACATTTGCGAATTCAGAACAATGAGAATATTTTCATCGGCCAAACATCTAGAAAGATCACATGCGCGAGTTTGACTTGGGATTTTCTTATCTCAGAATGACTGGGAGACGAAACGCCCGAAATGGACCCAGAGCTGCTGGAGGCGGAGAGGACGACATCCGCCAGATGCTTAGTGTTATGAGAGAAATGCTGGAGGTTCAGCACCATTTGGTCCAAGAAGGACGTCAGGCTGCACCAGCTGCTCCACCACCTCGCTATGAGCCTGGAGCCAAACAGTTCCGAGAGATGCATCCGACGAACTTCTCTGGACGAGAGGGCCCACTAGCGGCCGAGGAATGGCTTCGCAACACTACGGATAACTTGGGTCTTGCCCGAGTCAATCCAAACGAGTGGGTGGAACTCGCCAAGAAACAGCTGACCGATAATGCCCGTCACTGGTGGGATGCTGAAGAGGCTAGGCTGACCAAGCCGATTCATTGGGCTACCTTTCATAAGAGGTTTGACGCCCAGTACTTCCCGAAGGCTGCAAAGAGGGAGATGCTGCAGCGCTTCATCAACCTGGAACAGGGCACCAGGACAGTCGATGAGTATGAGGCGGAATTTACCATGCTGAGTCGATTCGCCCCTACACTGGTAGCAGATGAGGAGGACTGTGCACACCGCTTTCTACAGGGCTTAGATCTGGACATACAGGGTGTGTTGTCCGGGCACACCTTTACCACTCATGAGCAAGTCCTAGTAGCTGCGAAGAAGCACGAGCAGGTAGCTTATCAGAAGAGGGCACGTCAGACGGGCAAGCGCCCGATGGAGCTACAGAGGAGTGCACCTAGGCCTGGTTTTCGTCCCGTTCAGACCACACAGTTCAAAAGGCCAGCTGCACCTGTCCCTAACCGAGCAGAGCTGACTTGCCACTTCTGCGGCAAGCTTGGTCATATGAAGAAAGACTGTAGGAGGATGCTGAATCAGTGTTTGATCTGTGGATCTCCTACTCATGCTGCAAAGGATTGTACCCACGGTTCTCGACCACCTGGACCTGCACAGCGAACCGCACCTGCACCTGGACAGCGTGGACCACCTCTGGTTCCACAGGAACGAGCTTTCCAACAGGTCAACCCGCCTAAGCGTCGTGCATTCAATATGACAGCCGTTGAGGCTGAAGCCGAGGACGACGTGATTACAGGTAACCTCTAGACTAGTCTTTCTTATTTATGCATTATATTTGATTAGTTAGATCCATGTTAATTTAGTTGTATGTTACCCTTAGGTGTCATCTTAGTTTCATCTCAACCGGCCTTGACCCTGTTCGATTCTGGAGCTTCCATGTGCATTCTATCTCGGAAGTTCGTAGTCGAACACTCGATACACACCTATACACTTCCCAAGTGTTGGAATATTACAACTGGGAATGGTGTGGTGAAGGTTGCACTGGGATGTAGACCATGCCCATTGGTGGTTAGTGGACACGAGCTATATGCTAATTTCATTGTCCACGACCTATCCAATTTCGATGCTATTCTCGGCATTGACTGGTTAGGAACTTTTTACGCCACGATCGACTGTCATCGGAAGAAAGTGGTATTCGAAATTCCCGACCACCCAGTGTTCGAGTTTGTCAGCGGAGGACATTCGCTTGGACCTGTCAAGTTCCGAGCCCAGCCGTACCAATTGACCGTTGCATCCTTGATAGCAGAGCCAGAGAAGCCTGCAGTAGTGAGAGACTTCGAAGACGTCTTCCCTGAAGACATTTCTGGACTGCCGCCCGATCGAGCGTTGGAGTTCGGCATCGACCTCATGCCAGGGGCTCAACCAATTTCAAAGGCACCGTACCGTATGGCTCCTGCGGAGTTGGAAGAGCTGAGGAAGCAGTTGGACGAGCTACTACAGAAGGGTTTCATTCATCCCAGCGTATCTCCCTGGGGTGCACCTGTACTGCTAGTCAAGAAGAAGGATGGCTCGAGGAGGATGTGTGTGGATTATCGGGAGCTGAACAATGTCACAGTGAAGAATAAGTACCCGCTGCCCCGTATTGATGATATCTTCGATCAGCTTGGTGGATCGAGGGTATTTTCGAAGTTGGATCTCCGGAGCGGATACCATCAAGTCAGAGTCAAGAAGGAAGATGTACTCAAGACCGCTTTTCGGACTAAGTACGGGCATTATGAGTTCGTTGTCATGCCATTCGGTGTGACCAACGCCCCTGCTGTGTTCATGAATCTCATGAACCTTATCTTTTGCGAATTCCTTGACAAGTTCGTAGTGATCTTCATTGACGACATCCTGGTGTACTCGAAGAGCGAGGAAGAGCATGCAGAACATTTGAAGATAGTATTGGAGACGCTCCGTCACCATAGACTATATGCCAAGTACAGCAAATGCGAATTCTGGCTGGATAGAATTGCATTTCTTGGTCATGTAGTATCAGGAGCTGGTATCTCGGTGGATCCGGAGAAGGTCAAAGCAGTCAGTGAATGGCCTACACCTCGATCGGCATCGGACATCAGGAGTTTCCTTGGATTGGCTGGATACTATCGCAGATTTATCAAGGATTTCTCGAGGATAGCGGAGCCGATGACGAGATTGACAAGGAAGGATGTTAAGTTCAGTTGGTCAGACTCTTGTGAGCAAGCTTTTTCTACCTTGAAGGAGAGACTGACTACTGCACCAGTCTTAGCTATTCCGGATAGAAGCGGAGGCTTCGAAATCTTCTGCGACGCATCAGGCAAGGGGCTTGGATGTGTTCTGCACCAACACAATCATGTGGTCGCATATGCTTCACGACAGTTGAAGGTCCATGAGAAGAATTATCCGACCCACGATTTGGAGCTAGCCGCTGTCATCTTTGCACTAAAAATTTGGCGACATTTCTTACTAAGTGAGAAAGTGAAAATTTTCACTGATCACAAAAGTTTGAAATATATATTCACTCAGAAGGAGCTGAATATGAGACAACGCAGATGGTTGGAATTAATGGCAGACTACGACATCGATCTACAGTACCATCCAGGGAAAGTGAATGCCGTACCAGATGCTTTGAGTCGACTGCCCGAAGTGATGATTCTCACAGCTCAGTGGAGATTGCAGCAGGATCTGCGAGAAATAGATGTTGAAGCTGTCCTACCTAGAGTCACATCGTCATTAATGAACATGCAGATTCAATCGACGATTGTGGATCGAATCAAGATTGCTCAGGCTGGAGATGCTAAATTGAAGAAGATCAGAGAACAAATCGAAGCAGGACTTCGGACAGATTTTCTGATTCATGCGAATGGATCATTGAGATATGGTAGTAGGATCTGCGTGCCTGCAGGAGATATCAGAGAGGAGTTAATGAATGAGGCTCACAGTTCACCTTATTCTATTCATCCTGGGGGTACTAAGATGTACAAGGACCTTCGTCAGAATTTCTGGTGGCATGGGATGAAGAGAAGTGTGGCGCGTAGCGTTGCCAAGTGTCTCGTGTGTCAGCAAGTAAAGGCTGAACATCATCGCACTGCTGGACTACTTCAACCTCTGCCGATTCCCGAATGGAAGTGGCAGCACATCACGATGGACTTCGTGACTGGCTTACCTCGGAGCACCAAGCAGAACGACGCGATCTGGGTCATCGTTGATCGATTGACCAAGTCCGCGCACTTTATACCTTTCCGAGTTGGCCAATCCACAGAGATATTAGCAAGGAAGTATATGGAGGTAATGACCTAACCCATGCCTTTATAATTTCTTTCTAGCTCAAGTCGTGATATGGATTATGTCGTGTAGGAGATCGTGCGTCTGCATGGAGTCCCTGTGAGCATCGTATCAGATCGTGATACGAGATTCACGTCTCAATTCTGGAAGAGTTTGCAGACGAATTTGGGTACCAGTCTGAAGTTCAGTACTGCGTATCACCCACAGACGGATGGACAGTCAGAGCGTACCATTCAGATCTTGGAGGATATGTTGAGAGCCTGTATGTTGGATCTCAAGGGTTCGTGGGAAGATCATTTGCACCTGGTGGTGTTTTCCTACAACAACAGTTATCAGGCGAGCATTGGCATGGCGCCTTTTGCTGCTCTCTACGGGAGAAAATGTCGATCACCACTAAGTTGGGATGACGTAGGTGATAGAGAGCTCTTGGGGCCAGAGATGATAGTGGAAGCCGTTGATGTGGTACGAGATATCAGAGATAAGATTCGGATTGCCCAGGACCGTTATAAGCATTGGGCTGATGCTAAACGACGTCCTCTGGAGTTTCAGCCAGGAGATCATGTGTTTCTAAAGATTTCACCAAATCGAGGAGTGATTCGATTTGGGAAGAGAGGCAAGCTTAGTCCGAGATATATTGGACCCTTCGATGTACTAGAGCGAGTTGGAGAAGTAGCTTATCGCTTAGCTTTGCCACCGTCTTTGGAGGGAGTTCATGATGTCTTCCATGTGTCCCAGCTCCGTCGTTATATCAGCGACCCTTCTCATGCTGTGGATTACTCGGAGATTACAATTCGACCAGATCTGACGTACGAACAACAACCCGTGGAGATCCTAGATCGACGTCAGAAAGTGTTCAGGAACAGGACTGTTGATCTAGTCAGAGTTATGTGGCGTCGCGACTCGCCAGGAGAGTCTACCTGGGAGCGGGAAGATGAGATACGAGAACGATATCCGTATTTGTTTTCTACTCCTTAGTTGATGAGAATTCCGAGGACGGAATTTTTCCTAAGGTGGGTAGAATGTAACGGCCAGTATTTTTAGGCGTGTTTTCGATTTTGCGTACATGTATTTTTCTTCAGTCATCAAGTTAACTTTTCGTCCGTACGAGTTGACGCGAGCGCGTCACTATTTTTTACCGTGTCGTCAATATTTACCGTCAAGTTTAACTAAATTATCCCGCTAATTACTTTCACTAATTACCTTATTAATTACATCTAAAATTTACTAATTACAAATTCCTAAATCGCTTTAATTACTTTCACAAATTACATTTTTTTTATTATTACTATTAAGACTTACTAAATTACGTTAATTACGTAATTACCTTAACCCTACCTAAAACGACAAAACACACGTTGATGAATAACTCTTCGGTTGGTCAAATTAGGTTTCCTTCTTTATTTTTTTCGTTTCAACAAAGCTATACGTCTCTCCTTCCCCATAGTCTACAGATTTCATTAAACACCCATCATAATCTTATTAAGACTCCTTTGACAAATGATAAAGTGTGTCCCCCCTACTAATCTTCTTAAGGCAACGGGCAACGTCTTCTACCTGCAACCAATCTGCAAAATCCCACACCTTCATCTGCAAACCCATTTCCATCAATCAAACAAAACATCATCAGATTCTTCTTCTAACAATTTCTTCCCCAAAATCAAATTCCCAACAAACCCAAAATCTGAAATCAAGAGGGAAGAGCAAACAAATCAAATCTGAAATCAAAACTTCAGATTCTTACAAAGATTAAACCCTCTACAACAACCAATTTCAGATCCAAAACAGCTTTTTATTCAAGGCAAAAGCAACTCCAGATCTTCAAACTTCCTCCCCCTCCTCTTCCACCTGCCGTCGCAGCCCGCGCGCGCGAACGCCACAGGCCGCAGCCCCTGCCGCCGTACGCCGGAGCAACCGCGCGCGCCGCCGGCCAACCGCTGCCGCCGCCTGCCGGAAGCCGCGCCGCCGCCGCCGCCGGAGCCGCCTGCCCTCCCTCCGTCCGTTGTCGCAAGGTGAGCTTCTCCCTCCCCTTGTTGATTTTTGCGAGAGCCCTTTCGTTTCCCATGGTTGCTGCAACTCGATTTTTAAAAGCAATGAAAAAAAGGGGGAGAAACACAGAAAACGAAATGAAGATGGCAGGAAGAGACATGTAGCCTGAGAGAGAGAGAGTAAGAATTGATTATTAAAGAGAGGTGTGTGTCAGGGAAGTAATAATAGGAGGTTGTAATATTATTATTAAAATGAATGAAGAAGGGATGTCAGCCTTATAGCCTCTAGTTGTTAAAATAAGAGAAGAGAGAGAGAGTTAGTGTATGTAAATATTAATGATGTTGGGAGTTAACATGTTAGGCTTTATACCCTTAGTCAAAATTAATAAGTTGTAGTAGGTAAAATTCTTATGTAACCGTACACCTATGATGCCATTGTGATTAGTTTAATAATGTTAACTGGAAGTTAATTAGTGAGTTAATTGTTAGTTTAAAATCCAAAAGTTAAAGTGATGTACAGCAAGTAGAAGAGTAATAAATCTATTTTGGGCTTAAATTTCTTAATGGGTCTTGGGTATAGTCCATTGGGTTGTAAAATTATTGGGTTTTTGGGTATTGTTGCTATTGGGTATTGAATGTAATATTAACATGATGTCAACTCTATCATTAGCTTATAAGTTGGTATTAGCAGGGTTTTAAGTGTTGATTTGAAAATTAATTTGTTAGTGTTAATTTCATCATGGTAGTAGTTGTAAATAATGTTAGAGTATTAAAATATTAAATAAGGAGTATCATGTTAGTAGAGTACAATATAAACGTTACACTAGCCAGATGACCCAATAAAATTGGACGAACCCAATTCGGGGAATGACCCGATATTTTGCTTATCTCACTATATATCTAATTCGGTGAATTGTTTAACTAAAACAGAGAACCGGAAGTACCGACACGTAATACCCATCGAGACGAACCCAACAGCACCAAAATCAGGCAAGTATACAATTTATAATGTATTTTTGAAATTGGGTGTTCAATTAGTCTTTTACCTGATATATGTCAAATTTTTAATGATAACAAAGAAAAATCATTTTCTGTAAAATGTTCATCAAACTAACCTGCTTGCCATTCTTTTATTAATTGTGAATGTCGTAAATTAATGGTGAGACGTTGACGACTTAAATTGAAAGAATATCTTACTTGGTCATTAGAGAGTGACATCGTGAGATCGTGCGCCTCGAAGGCGAAATCGTGATTTTCGTGATGTCATGTAAGTTGACAAATTCGTGCTTGTAATTCGTGAATTAGGCTGGCTCGTGTTCCAGCACAAATCTTGGGTGGGGTAAGGGTTGAGCGGCTGCTAGGCGTATGAACGAGTACTCTCTTCAAGGGCACCACCTGTAGGCGGTGGGTTAGCGCCAATCACGGTAAGCCCCCGTGAGAAGAAGGACTCACTCATCACGTCCTAAGGGCGAGAACCCTATTGTAGAATTGACAATGCTAACAATCGTGAAACTTGCAACTTGAAATTATTGTCTCGGTTGGATTGACATGTTAATGAAACAAAGAAAAGATCTACACTTCTTAGAACTGCATGTTAGGATGTCTTTACTTTAAATCATTTTATAATCAGTTTGTTTAATTCTTTTTGTCGCGATCTCATTTAAATGATTAATGCCTCTTAAATGCAGTATAAATTTGTATATGTCTTGCCTTGGGTTCTAACCTTTACTTGCAGACCCTTGCTGACATACATTCATTTTTTTTGGATGTATGTCAGATTCTGAGCTTCAGTACCAGGAAGTTCCTTACGAGTCACCTGACTTGGAGAGTCAGGAGTTCGCTGTTGACGCCGAATCTCTCCCTGCGGAGGACTAGTGGACTTTGCCGTTGCTGCTTTACTTTAGTTTGCTTTCAGTTATTGTTGAGTGTACGTTTTTACTTTGGCCCAGCTGTGGCTTGTTGATGTATTGCGTGTACGAACATTTATAATTCTGGATTTGGCTTGTAATGTATGAATATTTTTATTGTTTCTGAAAAGCATGTAAGGACCTCTCCTGCGTTTTTACCACAGACGCTTATTGAACTTGCGTTACATTTTCCGGCGACTGGGACCTCGCCTTGGAGATCCATCGGTACCGTGAACCCTCGGTCGTCCTACTCTTCGATTCGACACCAAGAACAGTGTCTACGAACGTCGGTTAAAGTTTCGTCACAGATCCGGGCGTCGATCGACCATTTCACACTTCCCGAGGGCAATCCGGTGACTTCTGCCACTGACGAACACCTCTGGGTACCCTCAGTCGCTGATTGCGACAACGTGGATCTGACGGATCGCTGATAGGAATCTGTGCTCCAGGCCTTCCACCCTTGACCTACCGTCGGGTGACGCGGCGTTGTGTCAGAATCGTCATCGACGTGGATCTTTCGCATCTGGCTAGGTAACGATTCTCTAAAGCCATGTTGCTCTAGTAATTAGGGCCAACTTGCATGAAGTAACTCACATAGAACGAACTCATTAGAAAATCGCCTCGATCGATCAATGGACTTACTCTGCTGTGCACATAGGATAGATAGAATGATCGATCGAACTAGGCAGCATACCCTAGGTCTGGTGAACCCAAAGCGGGCCCAGTTAATCTGGCTTATATTATGTCGTTGTCTGTGGATGTTAGAGTGCATGATTGTGATGATAGAATTCTCGTACAGGTTCCGTAAATCCATTGGTTGACCCAGACCCTGCTGGACTACATCCTTGCTGGAATCTTTCAGGCAAGGAATGAGACTTTAGTTACTGCTTTTATGCTTTTCTAGAATTGATGTTAGAACTGCTAGATTTATTTCTGCAAAATACTTGAAAATGATCACATGTTACTTTCTGCTCGAACCCACTTTTAAGATGCAACTTAAACCTCACATGCTAATTAATAAGCCAGTCATTATAATTGTGTGGATCTTTGTAGAAGATCACAGGCGTGGGCCTCTCCTATACGGAGGTTGACACTACTATTATGGAGCGTTTGCCGGCTCGTCCGGAAATGTCTCACTTACGGATAGTTAATCGATGACGGGGGTGACCATTGAGGACTGGTGCTCCCCAGCTTTGGCTCACCCATGACTGGTACGTTCCGGTATGATACGTAGTATCATTCATGATTAATGTTTTGTTTCAGATCGATGACGGGGGTGACCATTGAGGACTGGTGCTCCCCAGCTTTGGCTCACTCGTGACCGGTGCGCCCCGGTATGATACGCAGTATCATTCGTGATCCTTGTCTTGTCTCATGTCTAGATGGAGCATTTGTTGGCTCGTGTCCATAACACAAACGACTTGCGGGTGGGGTTGGACAAAAGAGTCTAGCTGGGCCTGGGGGTAGCTCCCCTCCGTCTACGCAGCTTGAGTCCTTAGGCTTTATCTTTGTATCGCAGTTGGTGCACTCCTGTCTGCTTCGCAGGGATGCATTCCGGTCGTTTGACCTTTTCTAGACTTGGACGATCTGACCAGATGGACACCCATGGCAGATTGACAGAACTACATGAACAACTCTTATACGATCTGACTAGATGGACACCCCTAGTAGATCGATTAGAATAACCATTACTTATTTCCTGCTTTCTAGGTCTGCCTGTGTAGTTTGTCATTTAAATTCCATTTAGAATTGCTAGAATTGTATAACTGCATTAACTTATGGTCTCATTAGTTCGTTGCTGACATGTGTTTTGCACATGTCTCAGACTTGACCGAGCTGCCACACCCTGAGGACCCCAGCAGACTCTTTCCTCTTTAGTTGCCTCCGGTACGTACAGTTTTAGTCTCTATGTTAAACTCTTTGTTGGTTACCTTCTGCGTTTGAATAATATCTTATTTTACTGCTATTTCTATTGTTTCATGCTAAATCGTTCGATCGGACCTTCCCCTCCGCATCATAAACTTGCCATAGACGCTTATTGGATCCCGAGCCTCAACGGCTCTAGTCCATGCAGGCTGGCCATGCCTCGTTGCCCAATCTTTTGGGATGCGGGGCGTGACAGCCATACCTAGTTTACGACATTCAATAATCGTGTATACCTCGAGGTATACACGCACACACATAACATCCCATAAAGGCAAACAATACCAACAATTTATAATCCTACTACCATACGTATATCACATATATACTCATGCAGCAAATACATAACTACTTACGTCTAAGCACAACACATATCTATGTACGAGCACACACTCACACGTACTAACATATAGGTCATATAATAGGCCTACTCACTTAACTATAAGTACACCTATTATCATTACACCTAACATACACATAACTTTACCAACATATTATTTCAACCATTATTAGTATCTCCAACTACATATACCCCATTAGATATTCCAACACTGACTCTTATATACACAGACATCCCTAGAGTGGTATAGCTATCCACACACATATCTATAAATACTAACACAGATACAACTTCATATATACCATGTAATTATATGCACTACAACTACATCACAATCTATACTAATGGGCCCACCATACAACACTAAGGTTAACGTAGGCAACAGTAAGCACTAATGTGATAACTAAACAATAGTGAGGGAACCGAAATCGAAATTGAAATGAAACAAGATCAAAATGAACGGGTTCAGATGAGGCGCCATATGAGGGAAAATCTTGGCTGGGTGGAACAAAATATAGTTTAGAATAATCAAGTAGGGAAGAAGGATATAAAATACGAAATAAGAATATAATAAAAGTAAGTTATAAAATAAACATATAATAATATCCTTATAAGACGTAGAAGGGTAGCATAAAAGTCAAATCACGACATAAGGATTAGACGTAGAATAATGAGTATGGAGGTGAACGAATTATTTTGCAATTGGAGATAAATTTAAATGGTGATAATATTTTACAAAAATTCGAAGTAGGAAAATGATGAGTATAAAATCGACACGCTGAAAGCTGGAGTCCCATGTAACTTAGAAAAATATATTAAGGCGCGATGAGTTAATCGAATAAGTTTTAATGGCATACGTAAGAAAAAGGAAATTACAAATCGAATTAGGGAAAGTAGAAGTACGATTCAGAATAAAATTAGTACATGAAAAGGGACAAGGTATTTATAGATATGAAAAGTATAGGCTGGAAAAATATTATAAAATAGTAATAAAAAATCTCGACAAAAGTCTCGAAATTCAAAAAAAATGGATTTAAGTCAACGATAGAGTATGAAATCTAAATATATATTAAAAGTTTTCGAACGAATTTAAACTTAGCAAATAAGGAATATCGAAAATACTTTCAGGAAGTTCAAGATTTGTAACGAAGAGATTCTAAAATTAACGATGATCGTCCTGTGGCAATCTTCTGAATCGAGAGTAAGGAAAATAGTCGTATGATCGAAACTTAGATACGCCTAGGATATGACTCAGAAAAATCTACGGGAAACTCCTACGGTCGACCAACTAAAGATTAGGAAACCTAGTGCTAAACCTTTCTAAGAATCTAGACGGTAACGAGTTGCGTTCGGCTTTGCCCGAAATCGATGAACCCAAGCGAACGACTAAAGAGAATCTAGAAGTCTAATATGGTCAGAGCTAGGCAAGAACCACTAAGGTAACTCCTAAGGCAATTATATCAATTTCTAGCACGGAGTCTAGCTAATAATCAGGGACCTCTAACTAGCCAGCATAGGTGTCTAACTAAGTCCTATAGTTCTGATCTATGGATTTTCCTACAAAGATGAGATAGGTGCTCGGGCAACACGTCTTCCAGCCACCTAGGACACGGAAAAATGCTCTTATTAGACTCAGATTTTATGACTCGAATGTTTCGAATAATTAATGAATGTCTTTATTATTATCGTTGTCTCGATAATTCGCAGTTGCAAAAGGACCTGCATGGGCCACCAACAAAACCTGTCACGCCCCGCTTCCCTAAAATGGAAGACGAGACTTGAGGAGGTCCGCTCAGACGTGGAGCTGTGAAGCTGTAGTCTGATAAGCGTCTATAAAAATTTCAAATGGCAGGTCCTTGCAACCACGAGTCGAAACAAAGCTAATAATAATTTAAAGCAGAAATAAACTCCACCAATAACATCCAGATTATTCCAACATTCCGTGGCAAGTCGTAAAGGAAAGTACAAGAGTTCGAAAAGAGGCCTAAGGCATGGCCGACATAATACATAATATCAACATGAAAAGAGAGGTGCTACGCACCGACAGCCTAACAACGACTAAGCAGAAAACAACAACAACAAGAAGGAGCTCTAGGACTGGTCTCCAATGTCCTCGAACTCAACACCTGTAACATGTTTGTCCTCGACGACCAACTCTGGCTCACAATCTAACATGTGACACCCAAAAGAGAAAAGGGGCACATGTCAGCAAGTCTACTAGAGACTTGTGCAAGGAAACTAAAAGAAAGGAAAGCAACCTAGCAGTTCAAAAATATGCTAGACATGGCAGTTTAAAGCATGGATGCAACAAGTAAGAGAGTGCAACAAGTATGACATGGCAACAAGTATGACATGGCAAGGGTAGCAAAGCAACTAGAACATTCACACTAATTTTACAAGTCAAGTAACATGTCGTGCACAGAGTTTACGCCTTACAGCTGAAGTGGCTGTACGGGCACACTTCTACGCTGAGTGGTCGCTTAACCCTACCCCTCCACGTGTAATCGGGCATTGGCTTTTGACCAACACATGTAGCCCGCTTCTGGACCACGAGCCAGGAAGTGAATTTGGCATAGGGTTGTGCCTGCAACGCAGGTGCCTAGCCTCAACAAGTCGGGCATTGGCTTTTGACCAACACATGTAGTCCGCTTCTGTTTCACGAGCCAGGAAGTGTATTTGGCATTGGCTTTTGACCAACACATGTAATATCCAACTTAGTGATACGTTATAATTAACATCATGAAACAAGTTTCTACTCATCATTTAGCATGCCAACCTAAGCTTATTAGATCCGTTAGCTGTTTTTTATCGCTGTCCAACAACAAACCAACTGGAATTAAATGTTGTAGCAAGCGATTATAGACCGATGTGTAGAGGAGATCCAACGCGACTACCGGGGTGATCACCGTGAGGACAGCGGCTAGGGGTGCTGTTGTGCGTCGCTACGGCCAAGGAAGTTGCTGCCGCACGAACAAGAAGCCTCTGTAAAAAGCCACGGCCTGCTGCTGCGAAAGAGGCGGTGCTACGGCTGTCGACGGCGCCGGTGGTCGTTGTCGCGTGGAGCAGCAGCTGTGCTGCTACTGACAGCACCCAGGGAGGCGATCTCCGGCGTGATACGGCAGGGTTCAGGCAAAGAACGATGGGGGAACAGAACCGAGGGGAGGTGGACGAGGCTGACGGGGTCTACTGACGTGGGCGGCGCCTGGCGGCATCGAGGTCAGCGCCGGAGGGCGCTGCTGTGGCCCTGAGCGGTGCTACAGCAATGTTGTGCGCTGCTGCTTACAGCACAGCTAGGAACGGCGACTAGGGGGATCACGGTGGGGGTTGGCGGTGCACTCCGGTGGAATGGAGGCGGGGGTTGGCCGGGGTAGCATCGGGGAGAGGCCGGGGATGATGTCGAAGGGAGAGAGGTTACGGCGTCGTGGAGAAAAGTTGATTGCGCGAGTGGGCTCTCGTGCGTGGGTGGCAGCTGAGTTTGGAAACATCAAAACCCTAGTGTCCTCTAGGGTTCTAATGCTAAGGAGATGGCAGACATGGGCCTCACGTGAATGGGGCCTTAGGGAGTAGGTGTTTCTTTGTTTAATCTTTATTTAAAGCTTTAAAGTCCCACCCGTAAGCTGTTTGTGTGTGTGCTAGACCCAGGGGCTAAGCCATGTGGGTCAAAAACACGCTAGGTTTAAAGTAGATTAAGATTATAATAATTAATACTTAGGGAAAAATCTCAAAACTTAGGGTTAAATATAATAGGTTGGGTAAAATAGTGAAAGTGGGTCAAACGGAGCCCTAAAATTATGAGATAAATACTGGGGCGACCGCACAGACCAGAGAAACGAAACAAAGAAGACTGATCACAATTTCGACGACGAGAAACGAAATAAAAAATGAAAAGGCCACACGACAAAAATGAAAATCGCGACGTCTCATTAAACAAAGTCAAATTGTGGGAGGGCGACCCTTGAAATGGCGTTCTAAAATAATTCCACAAATTAATTCTCTTTGAGAGGGTCACAACAGCATATAACATCATATGGTTCGGATACAGACAAAGTTTAAAATAAATACGTGCACGAATAAGACTACGTGCACATACAACGTACGATCAAAAAACAGACCGTGAAAATTTTTGTTTTGACAGATTCGCAGCTTGAGAGGAATTTGGTGCAGTTAGATAAATCTGGGCGGATGCTAAACTGGAGCGTCGAGTTAAGCGAGTTCGACATACACTATAAAACTCACACAGTGATCAAAGGGCAAGCTTTGGCAGACTTCATCGCTAAATATACCATGGCGTCCCTAGGAGATGAGACATCATTCGACCTTATTGGTGAACTTCCTCCACATGTACAAATTGTCAAAGATCCCTTAACATTGTCATGGAAAGAAGATATGGAATGGGTTGTATATGTAGACGGCTCATCTTCCAGATCGGGTAGTGGCGCTGGGATTGTTATCAGAACTACCAATGGGAGTGTTGTGGAATATGCTCTTCGATTCAATTTTCCTACGACGAATAATGTCGCTGAATATGAGGCGGTGTTCAATGGGCTGAAACTATGTCGAGCTCTTGGAGCTCGTCATGTGCGCCTGGTAAGTGACTTCAAACTTGTAAATCGCCAATTACAGGGTCATTACGAAGCCAGAGAGAAAATGATAAAGAAATATCTCCATGCAACGATGACCGAACTTGCAAACTTCAAATTTGCTGAAGTAGAGCACATGCCGCAGGCGAATAATGTCAGAGTAGATGCACTTTAGAAGTTGGCTCCCTTATCACCAATTGAGTTAGGGAGATCCATCTTTATTGAGAATCTATTGATCCCGAGCATCCATGAAGGCGAAGTGCTCTACATTAATCCAGGGACAACATAGATGGATCTAATTATCAAATACCTCAGAAATGGCAAACTACTGGAATCAAAAGCAAAAGCTCAAAAGATTGAAAGGCAGGCTTTAAATACGCTCTTTACAAAGGCATCTTGTACCGACGAAGACGTGCTAGGTATGATGTGCTCCCCTATTTAAATTGCTTAGGACCTGCTAAGGTGGACTATGTCCTAAGGGAGATCCATGAAGGCCTTTTCAAAAATCATTATGGTGGAAGGACGATCGTGTTAAAGGCGATTAGACAAGGCTAGTACTGGCCAACTATGGATGCTGATGCAGCAACATATGTGTATAAATGCGAGGAATGTCAGAAGTTTTTCAAACACTCTTCGGCCCCACCAGCCGTATTGGTTCCAATCATCAGCCGAGTTCTGTTCGTAAAGTGGGGGCTCGATCTTCTTGGTCCTTTCACTAAGGCAAAGAGGGGGGAAGTTACTAGTTGTTGCCATGGATTAATTTACTAAGTGGATTGAAGCCGAACCATTGGCTCGTATCAAATGTAAGGATATGACGAACTTCATCTGGAAATCAATCATATGTCACTTCGGGATACTTCGGTCCATAGTGACCGACAATGGGAAACAATTCGTTTGCTCCAGCTTTAAAGAATTCTGCTTGGAGTGGGGGATTCGACTACACTTCGCCTCAGTGGCACATCCCCAAAGCAATGGTATGGCAGAAGCTGCAAACAAATGCATTTTGGAACCTTTGAAGAAGAAAGTTAAGGAGGCCCGGGGCTCATGGCTTGACGAGATATAAAGCATTCTTTGGTCATATAAGATGACTTACAAAGCTGCTACCGGTCAAAGTCCTTTCTTGCTCGTGTGTGGAGCAAAAGACGTTGTCCCAATGGAGATATGTGAAGAATCCTTGAGGATCAAATACTTCGACGAAGAAGGAAACAATGAAGGTCTTTCTCTTAATATGGAGCTCATTGACGAAGTAAGAGATCAAACTCTGACAACTCTCATCAAACAAAAGCAACGCATAGCACGACACTATAATGCTCGTGTCAAAGGAAAGACATTTCAGATTGGTGATCTTGTCTTAAGAAAGGCCATTTTCACTCTGGGGATCGTTCGCCATGGGAAGCTTGCTGCAAAATGGGAGGGTACATATCAAGTCATCGATGTACTGGGACAAGCTACTTACAAATTGGTGACCCTGCAAGGGGAAGAGCTAGTTCTTCCATGGAATGCTGAACATCTAATCAAGTATTATCAGTAAAATAGAGCGAAGTTGCTATTTCTTTCTACTATACAATAAATAATCTGCCATTGCTTCAGATAGACTTTTTTAGCAATACTAATTGTTGGGGTTTTGGCGGACCCTCAGAGCTCGGATCTATGTCCGTCCTAAGTCGGACGGACCACAGAGGCACGAATGCGCAGCGGAAAACGGAAATTCAAAATTTCCAGACTAGCTAAACTATTTAGCTAGGCTCTGGGGAGCCAGAACCTAGCCCAATCTATGCCAACTTGGGGTGGATCTGATCACCCCAAGAGGGATCTACTCTAAAGCGACTAATTAAATCTACACTACAAATTGCTTGACCACATACCCTGAATCTTGGCCCTGGAGCAGGCAAGATGTACCGCACTGTCTTTAGAAGCTCCTCGTAGCCGAGCCGCTTTGACTCGATCCGCCTGAGCCGCCTCGCACCCTCGCACCGATCTGCCCGAGCCGACTTTCGCCTCCGAGCCGATCACACGCGGTAGAAAGTTTCACTTGAGAAGAACCCGCGTCTTAGACGTCCGGATCAAGAATCCAAACCCCCTTCGTAGTCTTGCTAGGACTACTCCGGAGAACAGGAAGAGAGAGAGAGAATTTAGTCGCTGATCGAGCTTGCTCTAAAAATCTGGAGCTACTCGATCGATGGCTTGGTGTGTTTTTCAAAGAGGAGAGTGCACCCCTATTTATATAAGGAGTCGGCACTCACTCTCTCGTTGCGAGCAATGTGGGACATTCCGCAAGAGGGAGAAAAACAATTAAGCCAATTTGGCTTAATTTGAAGTTAAAGTGAGCTTTTCATAAAAGCAAACTTTAACTAATTAATTCTCATTGCACATTAAACCTTTGACACCAAACAAGCTATCAATCCGAAGAGCTTCGAATGGTGAACGCGTAGGAACCGACGGCGACGAATTTTGACTTCGTTTGACCCCTCAAACAATTGCTCAAAGTTTAGCAAATTATCAAAATCCGTAGCCTTTGGGGTTTCAAAAACCCCTAAATTGACTTAAGTTGCGGGCGCACCCGCTAGGCTTAGCGGGTGCGCCCGCCCAAGGGAGCAAGGGTCCGAGCCCGCTTATCAAAATCCGTACGCCCGTTTGCCCTTGCCTATGGGCCTTTTAGCCCAGTGGGTCTAACCCACTTCGCCTTGGACTGTTATCGCGTTTTCGGGCTCATTTGAGCTCCGATTTGGACACGGTTTGAACCTGTGTTTAGACCAGGACGATCCCATCATCCAGGTAACCCTTTCCAACATGTTTTTTCCTACTAAATTTGTCGTAACCAATTTACGACACGTTTAATCTTTGGTTTGCATCAAATGCAACGTGTTGTCCCTATTGCTATTGTGACTAACATTCACAACTTGACTTGTGAATATTTAATATCATCAAATGATATTTCTCTCTATTCTATCTTCCTATTACTAAGACACGAATACTACTCGGTGTGAGACCCTACAGCCTGACCTTACTACAGGTTGGGGCTCGGAACCCCTAGACGACGGTCACTACGAGCAGTAGCTTCCGCCCCTGTTTCAGAATCATCATAACATGATCGACCCTTTGACAAAAACGTCATTGGGTTTACATTGGCTGTGTCAGTGATGAACTTCGTTAGCCGTAGTCCCTTCGTCAAGACTGTGTTCTTGTTGGCCTTGGGTATGGTTTACTGTCAACCCTATTAGACAACATTGGTCAGTATACGGCGGTCTTTATTATATATATATACGTTGTACTTATTACAACGCACCTCGGTCGAGGATTAACCTAAAGACCGTACTGAGCCAGTAACACTAACTTCCTTTTAACGGAAGTGACGAATCCCATCTTAGTCATCTACTCACCTCGAGAGCTTCGGGTGCAGCTCAACCTAAGATCTTTCAGCAGGCCTAGCCTCGAAGCTAGATCATAGGTCTAAGCTACACCGTTCACTCACAGGTTTGTACAAATGACTTTAAGTCTTAAGGACCAGCTAACCTATCATCACCCTAGAGTTATTAAAGACAGTTCAGTTAAAGTCAACCATTTAATAACTCTTATGTGGTCGTTCAGTGAACTCATTCTCTAATGAGCACCTGTGTCTCGTCTCCGACTTCACTAAGTCGAATGACTATGAGATCATCATTACCCTAAGGTAAGACTAAGACACAATGGTCTATCCGATGTGTCGATATCCAGTTCTCGACACATCTATGACCACGAACCGTTTAAGACTTATGTTTATATTCGGTCGCTTACTTACTCATAATCGAGATCTCATCTAGATACGTAAGGACCTAACTATAAGTCTATGGATATTATCTAAGTATATTAATACGAACGATTATATTATACTTAGAATAATACGTACCATATACAGTATGAACAAGACGTATATCTAGGATAAATTGCCTTATGGGCACATATTCTCCTACACTAATGATGTATTTTCACGTTATCATTTTTTACAGATCTTCACAAGCTCTTCAGTTATACAGTCGGGAGTTTAAACTCTTGCGGGCTGACGAAGCTTAACGACGAAGTGAATTCTAGCCATCTTCATGAGTTCGTCGGTTATACGATTCAGAATTTAAGCTTTTGCGGGCCAACGAAGTTTAACGACGAAGACGACCTTATCCACCTTCGCAAGATTGTCGGTTATACGGTCGGGAGTTTAAACTCTCGCGGGCTGATGATGCTTAACAACGAGTGAATTCTAGCGATCTTCAAGAGATCATCGGTTATACGATCGGGAGTTTAATCTCTCGCGAGCCAACAAAGATTAACGATGCAGATGACCTTATCCACCTTTGCGAGATCGTCGGTTATACGATCGAGAGTTTAAACTCTCGCGGCCGACGAAGCTTAACGACGAAGTGAATTCTAGCCACATTTGTGAGATCGTCGGTTATATGGTCGGGAGTATAAACTCTCGCGAGCCGACGAAGCTTAAGGACAAAGTGAATTCTAGCAATCTTCGTGAGATCGTCAGTTATAAGATTGGGAGTTTAAACTCTTGCGGGCCGACGAAGCTTAACGACGGAGTGAATTCTAGCGATCTTTGCGAGATCGTCGGTTATACGATCGGGAGTTTAAGCTATTGCGGGCCAACGAAGATTAACGATGAAGACGACCTTATCGACCTTCGCGAGATCATCGGTTATACTTTCAGGAGTTTAAAATTTCACAGGCCGACAAAGCTTAACGACGAAGTGAATTCTAGCCACCTTCGCGAGATCGTCGGTTATACGGTCGAGAGTTTAAGCTCTCACGGGCTGACAAAGCTTAACGATGAAGACGATCTTATCCACCTTCGTGAGCTCTTCGATTATACAATCGAGAGTTTAAACTCTCGTGGGCCGACGAATCTTAATGACGAAGTGAATTCTAACGATCTTCGCAAGATCGTCGGTTATACAATCGGGAATTTAAGCTCTCACGGGCCGACGAAGTGAATTCTAACAATCTTCGCGAGACCTTCGGTTATACGGTCGGGAGTTTAAGCTCTCGCGGGCTGAGGAAGCTTAACGACAAAGAGAATTCTAGCGATCTTCTCAACCTTTGATACAAAAAAGATTGTGTGAATCAAACAACATTAGAGAAAAGATTTTGCGAGATGGAAAGTTGTTGGATACAAAAGTAAGTAATGAACACCAAAAGAGATTTTCATTCACCAAAACGAAAGACAGACATATGACAAAATGATGTCAACACATCATTACATCGACCTTCGACCTTGTGCTTCTTAAAACTAAGGACATTCAGAATGTGGGGCATCTCCCATAACATTGTCTTCTCCATTTTCCAACGAAGAATCATCTTCGTCGCTAAAGGCCATAGATAGCTTTGAGAAGTCAACTTCAACATCCGGATAGACTCTCTCAATCTCTCGCTGACATTTGTTGAAGCCGTTCTTAAGAGCGTCTGTCACGATTGGAACGAGCTCCTTCTCCTGATACTCGGTCACGGCAGCTTCCTTTATCTCATCAAGGTCGATTTTTTCCAGGTCTTCTATCCGAGCCTAAAGCTCGGCGGACCTCTTGTCAGAAATCTCCCTCTCCTTAACCTTTTCCTATGCATCTTCTTCGGCCAGAATGCAAGCTCTGTCTAGCTCGTCCAAACTTTTCTTCAAAGTCTCCACTTGGCCATCTAAGTTAGCGACTTTGAGCTGCTCTTGTTTCAAATTTTCTACAGCCTCCTTTTTGACTACATCAAGCTCCTTGATTGCCTTGGCGAGCCTTATCTCAGCATTGTTCATGACCGATGCAGAGAACTCAACACCGAAGATAGCTATATAAAAAAGAAGATGCTTAAGGAAAAAATTATTTTTTAAAATATATGATACACGAATGGAAGTAAACCTATTGGGTATAATAGACAGCAGTAGCCGCAAGTTATGTTGAAGTTTCAAAGAAATGATCTAAGCCATCATCGGAGTTGGCTGAGAAGAAGAAGAAAAAGAAAATCAAAACTGGCGAGGCCGAGGTTCGTAGCTCGGTTCAAAAAGAAATTGTTGTGACTTCGTCCCCTGATGTGGTTGTACTCTCCGAACAACACGATCCCGAATCTCTGTTGAAATCCATGGGTAATATTCCCTCTTTCGTTCGGAAATCCTCTTTTAAGTTTAGAAGCTCGTCCCTCAGGTTCAACATATCCAATCTCTTCAATGGTCGAATTACGACCTTTGAGTTCGCCTGGGACTTCTAATAAATGGCCATGGGGCTGCATGCCACCTAGGGGGCCAACTGGGTTAGTTCATCCGAGCTTCGATCAAGCCATGGCAGTGTTCAGATCGAAAAGAACCGATCTTGTCAATCTACCAGAGGAGAAACTTTTGACGCCGATCATTCCCATTGGTGTGGAGGAATCTTTATTTGAAGACAGCGGAGTCTGTGCTCGTTTGGCGGAAAATTCGGTCGATTGAGACATATTCAAATTATAGGTTAACCTCATAAGCAACACGTTAGGGGTCATGATGGCATGAGTATGCACATATCACCTTAGCTGTCCATCACTAGACATAGGGTCATTCACTCACGTGACATGCCCTCTATCACAACACATCATCCATTTACAATTACAATGTATCTATGCCATTCAAGCCTCTAACTTCACCAATCATCAATGTGGCTCAAGGCCAACACTAACACATGCACATTTCTCAAATTACCGGATATTGCCTTCATTGAGGCATTTCATCAAACACGTGACTGAGTCATTAACATGTCCATTATAACATGAGTAAATCCAAGAGAAAATACCACAATGAACTCCTACTTCAAGTAAAAATAATGCACATGCATAATAGAGGAAAATTTAGCATCAAGTCATAGTTATATCATCTCTTAACATTTCAGCTTGCTGGGAATTGCGAGGACAGCCATAAAGATCAACACATTTCATCCATTTCTCTTGTGAATTTGATAAAAAATTCTAAATGAAAGTTGAAGATATGGTAGTACTGGATTCACCTATAAAATTTCATGCAGAAATGTGAACTACGTGATCTATGGTGAAGTTTTGGGTGCAACCTGTTCAGACTGTTTTTAAGAAAGATTTCAGGGTTTTTATTGATATCTAATTTTGGTCATGTTACAGTCAGAATTTCGAAAAATATGCAATGAGATGAAATTGTAGAAAAACTTGTTAACTTTGCAACGAGACCAAGAACAGAAAATTCCATTGTGTGTGCAGGTACTGGGGTCCTTTTTTCTAAACTGTGATCAGTCTGAAAGAAATTCAGACATGTTGTAAATATTGAATTTTTACTCATACTTATTGAATTGAACCTATGTCAAATTTTATATGATTTTGGGGTCGAGTTTCGTGAACTACATGAATATATTTTTTTCATCTTCTATTTTGATCTAAGTTAGGAGATATGCACATTTTAACAGAGGCTTAAACTGCTGGAAATTTCAGAACAGATCCATGAACACAAAAACTAAGTTGATTCACAAGGAAACATGCATGCAAATAAAATTCAAGGTGGAGTTGGGAATCCTACATCTCTCTAAGATGATGTGAGCTTCTCTCCTTCTCCTCCTCCTTCTTCTTCCTCTCCATTCCTTGGTTTTCCTTTACTTCCTCTTTCTCCTTCTATTTCTCCTTTCTCCTTTCTTTCTTTCTTTCTTTCTTTCTTTCTTTCTTTCTTCCTTACTCTCCTTACCTTTCCTTTTTTTTGTGCAATGGAATTTCGGCCATGCAAGGGGGACAGGGAGCGGCATGGCCAAGGAGGAGGAGAATAAGAGAAGAGTGTAGAAGAAAATGAAAAGAAAGGAAGGGAAAAGATAAGAATGAGTTAAAGGAAGGAAACCCTAGAATTTTCTTAAGAAAAATCTCCCCATCCTCATCTAGGTCATCATGACAAACATAAAATGACCAAAGTGCCCTTGCCTAAATGCCCCTCAACTTTCAAGTAATTACAAGTTTGTCATTACTAAAGACACAACACTTTTTCTTTACACACAATGCTCCAAATGACCAATCTACCCCTCACCTTTCCCAGAATTTACGAACATGCCATGACCCTAACCCCTTTCAAACTAAACCCCTCTTCACAACTCATGTCTAAGAAATTACAAGAATGCCCCTCTTCCCTTATACACACCACACCCTACCATGCATACCGACACCTACACACGTGCACGTGCATCACACGTGCATACAGACTACATAATCCATACCATACATATATCGGTTCATATCCGTATAATCCAAAACAGGGCATGACACGCACTAACCGAGTTCGGACTAAGTCAACATAGCGGAACGTTAAAGAAACAGAGAACGACAACAAAAAATGGGTGTAGAGGAAAGCGAAGTCCTACACCAAAAGTCTTGGTGTATGCTCCGACCTCGTTCTCCTTGGGAGAACAGATCCTATCAGTATAAGTAGGCAATCTAACTCCATATGGAGGGCCAATGAACTGGGAACGAATGAGGGGAATCACATTAGTCCGAGCAAGATAAATAGTTTTTGTGATCTCTGACGGGATAATTGATGATCCTCCTACAATACATTCACTATTAGTAGAAGAAGTTGATATCGTGATTTCTTGAACTACAACATCTTCTACTCCTAAACCAATATCCTCTATAATCCTATTGGTTTCAGAATCAGTTGAAGAAGAAGAATCCATGTTTTATGGAACAATAAAGTACGGACTGATTAGAGAAGATGACCGGAGAATGAGAGAGTCGCTGGAGAAGGAAGGAATCGCTGGAGAAGCTTGAGAAATGAATCGATACGAAAGCAAGGGAATTCCTCTTTGAAAGCATGCCTTGTATTTATAGATGATCGGAACAATCATAGCCGTTCATCCATGATTACGTGGCAAGATCTCTGTTTGCCTCTGTTTTCAAAAGCAACTGATGTGATGTTTTGGCGGGAAAACTTAATTGCGAATTCACGGAATTTGCGCCTCACCAATGATGATGCAACACGTCATCCAACGCAGAACCGTCGTTTACTAAGCTCGTGGTCGAATGATGAAGGCAATTGTTACGACCAAAATATAGATCGTATGCGACCCATGCGACCTATGTGATTAATAATGGCGATCTGTATTCCTTCATCAATGGTCAGGAATCAACTTCTAAACAAGATCGGGTATTCGAGCATTTGGATCTTCGTTAGTTCGGATATCCGTCAGATTGGCAACGCCAGACATAAGGCCTATACTTCGACAAGTTACGAAAGCTGCCGAAGTAAAGGAAGCGTAACTCGTGGGATTCTCAAGTAATCAATGACAAAACCGTTATGACGTTTGGAATGCGCGACTCTCCAGATGCCGAAGTAAAGGAAGCATTTAATGACATCATTTACTGGTGGCAATTAATGATCCTTGACGTTAATGATTGCGATGTACAAACTCTTGGTATTCTACATTATGACGACAGTTCAAAAGACGAAGAGTCGTCATCAATCATCCAATTCCTATAAAAGGAAGGGTCCTTCCAAAGAAGAGGGGTTCAGAAAATAACTCCATAGACAAGAGGTCAGGTATCTTTATATACTTGAGTTCTCTCCAATTAAAATTATAGTTCGGCAATGATAGTTCGGACTCAATAAGTTCGTTCATAATTATCCGAACTTTCTTCGACATCAACACTAACTTGAGCGTCGAAGGGGTTTCAGGTCGAAGCCCAGCCCGACCCAATTTTTTGCAGGTTCCTTGATTCGTTGATAGTTCGGCAGTTCGTGGATCTTCTCAACCGACGACCTATCAACTCCTCAATAACATCAACGTCCGAACATTGTAACATTGTTTTCATATATTATAAATCTATTGTTCAGTGGATTTTCCCATCAACCGTCTCAATTATTAAATAGCCAAAAATGCTTTGAATGGTCAAGGTTCACCTGAAAGTGAAGGCGTTATTGTGGCCAGCTTATAAGAACATCATTTTTATATGAGATAAACCTCTAGAAAAGAGGATGGTATGCATCGAATGGGTGCCCAAGTTTACAACAAAGTAGAATCTGTTGTTCATATCCCCCTTGCTACAAGATTTGCACATAGTTTATGGGTGTGGTCCTTACCCTTTCTACATTTAGGTCTCCAGACTCAGGGATGCTTATAGGGTTCATCTTATGGCTCAAATAGTTGAAGCTATCTGTTAGTAACTTCAGATGAAAGGAATATTCAAATCGCCATTACGTGTTAATAACCCCTTTCTAATCTATCATGCTTTTGTTAACACATTCTATAGTTAGATAGGTCTGCTTACAGATGACGTGAGAGCTAACAGGCCACTCATTCCCCTCTTCATGTCGTCGACCTTGACATGTTCACGACTGAGGTGTCTTCGAGCAGTTTGTAAAGACGCGGATTCTTTTGATCTGTACATGTATGGGTTCATGTTTGGAACCATTGCTTTTGTGGGGAGCTTACTTATCTTTATGGTTCTTCTTGTTGTTGTAGCCGAACGCTTCTTGCAATGTGACCTCTTGCTTGGCTGTTGTGTTGTTTCGATGAGTTGACTTGTATATTTTGTGTTTCTTTGTTTCATTAACATCTTAAGTAAAACTCATTTAGCCGTTCTTTTCTAAGAAAAATGTCAATTTGTTCGGAGGATGGAATCTTTATTTCATTTGTTTTCTAATAATTGATCATTTAATTATGGGTATCCAGCTAGGAATTGAAAACACCGGCCAAAAGCGTGCATAGGGGAACATCAAATGAAACATCTTTGTCTTCGAAATACATAAAATTTATCTTGTAATCTTTCATTGTTATGATCAGGAAAAAAATGGGGGAAAAAACGTAGTTAGCTGCAAAGTGACAAATTTTTCAAGGTGTCATGTTCATGATTGGGCCAAGACTTTTTTGTCGGCTTACATTGAGGCCCGTTGTAACATTGGACCTTTTCTTACTGCTCGAGAGCCCAAGTCGTTAAATTTTTTCTTGCACTCAGCCGCCAGCACCAAGTCGCCACAAGCCGTGGTGACGACGATCATCTAATCTCTTTCAGGTACCCTGGAAAAATTTCCATCTGTTATTCCTTTTCTTGATAATTATTTTCTGTCTTTTGATGCAAAATTCTTGATATATGTAGCAATTCATTAAAAGATAGAAATTGGGGATGCTTGAATTGTACATTGCACGGTAGGTTCTTGATGAAGTGCCAAAGTGAGCATGTTCTACGTCTGTCACATTCCTAAGATACCACTGAACAAGGAAGTGATATGTGTACTCTTTCTAGGTGTTGAATTAATAACACTCGAAGATTTTTAACTGTTTCCAGGAGCAACTTTGATTTCTTTGCCATCTTCATTTTCAAGGGATGTGTTATTGCAATTCATCATTTGTTGCTACTGTATTCTGAAATAAGTTAGCAGCATCCTATGAGTGGCTACACTAATTTATTTCTTGTTTGTTGCTTTCCAGTGTGGATGCACTTAGATAAATTCATTCCAAAGGCAATGCTAGAGATGACTTTTTTCGACTTTTGAGCTTTTGGTAGTTAAAATGATTACACGTTAGTAGATGGTTGTCTAAACTACATGTGTCACTCCTAGTATAGAAGAAGAATAGGGATGAAGTTTCTGAAAGATGAAAAGGACTTTTAGAGTTTAGCCCCAGATTGTTGAAATAAAAAGCACATGCACTCTGAACTTTGTTGTCTGTTCACTTGTTGGAAAGGGTTGCATGTGGCTAACACCATAAGTTTGGGACACGGGCTTTGTCGTCGTCGTCATTGTTGGCTGATCGGGTTCGTGGTGTGGTTTATATCAATCTTTTATCACATCTTACAGCGAAATATGCCGCTCAAACTGAAGGCACCTCCTCATTTGATTCCAGTGTCACAGTTTTCCTGGGTCAAGGGTATAGGCTCTATCAGGCTAAAAATGGGATGTGTATGTGCAAAGCATCTGTGGATGGTAATACCTCAGATTGGTGGTTATTGTGTCGACACAGACACGTTGATATCTAGATACCATGATATCACATGGTAAATTGTAAAAGTACACAATAACAAAGAAAAAGATCATTGTGGTACATGTATAAGATGCAACGCAACATAACTTTTCGTGATAAAAGTGCTATTTCTTCATCAGTTGCAAATTTAATGGGCAATATGGTTTGATGGTGTAGATGCTTTAAATCGAATTATGAGGTCTGAGGACTTCAATCCCATTATATTAAATTACAACCTCTGTGTGATTTAAATATTATATGGCATGAGGTTCATTTTCAAGTTTCTAGGAGGTGTTGTTAAGTCTTCAGGATTTTACCAACTTCAGGAGAAGTTAAGGGGTGTTTTGAACACCAAGAGATTTGAGTCTCTCAGTCCCCTCAGATGCGTTAACAGCAATAGGATAATTCTGAGGCCAAAGGTGTTAGTACATCTAGGATGATGTTATGTGTCACATATGCACTTGGGGATATGTGGTTATTATTATCCTCAAGTTGTCTCAAGGGACTTTGGTGTGTTTACCCAGGATTTTGTAATCTTGCATTTGATGATGGTAAGCTGAATTTATTTTAGTAATAATCCTTTATTTGATCTTGTCGAATAAGATATGCCAGAGAAAAGGAAATGAATGAAGCTATGCAGAAGAATAAAAACTGAAGATTGTTACTTCATCTTTGCTACTAAAATTGGAAGATTCAACCATATCATTAACCAACTGCACTTGAGCACTAAATGCAAACAAGAATCATGTCAGAGACTTGTTGATTTTGTATTCACAATGGCGAGGTCCATTTGTTGCCATAGAAAGAAAACAAAGGAAAGTGGATAAAACGATGTGCATAACTTACTTATAATAGGATATGTAATTCTAACCTCAAACAAAGACATTGGTACTGTTTATATATCAGAAAAATACAAGACAAATGTAATTTTTATTAACCCTTCATATTTGACTTTAACTCAACAAGTGTAAGAATATAATTACTATTCCTAAACTAAAAACTTACTGATTTTAATATTACTCTAGCACTTTTCAAACGAAAGTGCATATATCATATGCTCTAAGCTCGATAGAAATATACTTTACTCTCGAATCACCTAAAGTCTTGGTGAATAAATCAGCATTCGATTTGACACGTGTCATTTCAATTACCTTATCCAAAATCTTTTCTTGAACAAAGTGACATAACTTTATACGGCTTATCCTCTCATGAAATATTAGACTGATTGCAATGCCCATAGACTCTTTGTAAAGAAGACAGAACTCACAGAAGATAAAACTCTGAAAAACCGCACAACTCACCTATCAAGACATACACACATATATGATAATAGAAGGAAACATATGACATATGTGGCTAAGCTACATATGTCACGCTCAAAAACTATACCCACCCACATGACATTTTGATTTTCATATTCTAAAATTCTAAAACATCAAATATTAGGTGAATATAAGAGATTTTACTCATTCATCCACCCGTCGCAATTGTTCTATCCTGGCAAAACCATTAAATTTACAATGGATGGATGAACGAGCGAAACCACTTGGGTCCACCTAGGGGGCCGGGCCCGGGCGGCCCGTAAAAATAAAAACAAAATTAAAAAATTAAAAAATTCTTTAAAAATACTTAAAAATTCTTTTTAAAAGGAAAAAACTATGTAAACATATTACAAAATGAAGTATATGGTAATTTTTAAACAATTTATAGGAATTTTGGGTGTAAAAAGACCAAAAAAACCCCACCAAAATGGCCGTTTATGACCGTTTGGAGGGGTTTTGGTCTTTTTACTCGAAAAAAGACCAAAAGGCCTTTGGAGAACCTTAGGAACGGTCAAATCTTAGAGAATCTCACAGGAGTGGGCTGTGCCGGGCCCGTTCCCTGACGGGCAACGACTGGCCTAGCCCGGCAGGCCGAAAATCACACAGAAGCCCAGCCCTGGCTTGGCCCATCGGTCAACGGTGCCGGGCCAGGGCTGGGCCGACCCATTGACCGAGCCGGGCGGGCCGGGTAACGGGCCAACGTGCTTTTTGGCCACCTTGGGTTGGGCCCTTGGTTAGAATGTTAGTAAATGCCATTTGGGTAATTAGGATTAGTTGCATAAAAACAAAACAAACTTAACGGAGGTCTTGAAGTCTTTGGTTTGCTTAATTTAACTGTGCATTATTGTCTAAATAGTGGTGAATCTATGCCACCATCAAGGAGCAAGTGGAAGAGATTCATCAGTCTAAATTCAGACTCACTCCAATATTATTTTTAGGAAGTCTATAAATTGGTCCAACACATCATGATTTTTTAGGGATTAATATGGGTCAGGAGGCCTTTCTTATGAGTTCGCCTTAGGTGATGGAAGGTGGATTTACTTCTAGTAAGATGCGTGTATTGGATCCCCAGGATAGAAATGCACTAGAATGGGGGTGAATTGTGTCTTTTAAAATTAACCAATAAAGATATCAAAAGAGTTACCAATTAATATCTTTAACAACCACATTGCAACAAAAAATAATATAAGGAATTGCAATAATATAAAAGAGTAAAGACAATGCAAACTAGAAAGCAATCGATCGCAAACACTGAGAATTTAATCCTAGTTCAATCTCCTTAACATACTCAAGTCCCCAAGCTTACCGTCTGAGATTTTTCACTATAACACTGTTGCAAACCTATAAGAGAAAACGGTGCAACTTAATAAACAGTCTTTATCAATTGCAGACCAAAATCTCAACAACCTAAGACTAGAATCACACTCAGTCCAGCTATCAAACATCCCGTAATACCTGAGGGAAAAACCTTTAAGTAGAATGAGTACAAATGCTCATATAACCTTGAAATCATATGCATATGGATCTAAAGGTGGCTATAGAGTTGTTTCCCATTCTATAAGAGAAGAACTTTAAAGAATAGAAATTTGGACAGAAATTAGTTTTTTCTTTTGGCTCAAATAAAGAATGTTAGATCGTAATCTAAGCCTGGAGGGGTGTGAATAGGCTTATGGAAAATTTTCACGAATTAAAATTTTGGCATACTCAAATAGATTATTACATAGCAAATATAGCGCGACAAAACTAATGCGAAAGCAATCACAGAGTGCAGACAATATTTATCCTGGTTCGGTCACCCAATGACCTACGTCCACCCCTAAAGTAATCACTAGAAAATAATGTCAATGGTATAGACACCCATTAAATCACACCCAACGCTCATTTCACCATGTCTATACCTTACTCTCCAAAGTGTCGAACAATACTATCCTTGAAACACTTTCCACTTGACTCGCCTCAACAAGTCCATTGCCCCAAAAGAACCCCAAAACGAAAAAGTGTTTTGTACAGAGAACTAAATCAACGCAACTACAAAAAAAGAGTTTCGGTAGCTCAGTTTGTGGTGGTTGATTTGTTTCTGTTGACAAGCTCATCGTCAGCTTTGTGCTAGTGAAAACCGTGTCTCAATATGATGTCTAGAACTTAAGATATTCTTCTTTGAAGTTCAGCGTTCAAATCTCTTATGCAGCAGTTTGTGTGTAAAGTAGGAACTTCTGACTCAGTGGAATCATGGGCATGACTCGTGTGAATCAGTGCTTTCGCCTTGTCCGAATTAGCAGTCTGGTTGATGGTGCGTGACTGGGTATGTATGCAAAGAAATATGCAGTGGGCTTTAGGAATCTACGGGCACGGCTATGCTCAGATGTGGTTGCACCTGATTGTCAAGCAGATGCGTGAGTTACTTCACTGTTCAAGGAAGCGAGCTGCTGGGTCTGTTGAATTTCAGGGGTGACTGTGTTTTCTTGTGGTTGCACCCGAGCGGCCGAAGGACTTGGCAGACCACCGAAGCTTGTGTGCGTGACTTGAGGCTCGTGGAATTTCTCAACCGGGCTATGGGTCATTGATGTTGTGCTCGAGGAGATGTGTTGAAGATCCATTTGTTTGATGAAGTAGCTCTTGAAGATGCTTAGACTTTTGCTTGGAAGACTTGAAGCTTAGGGTTTTGATGCTTACGTGGCTTTGCTTGAGAAGAAAAACCCCTTGCATGAGTTGTAGAGCAAAGTACTGTATCCTGGATGACTTTTGATCTCCCCTTGTATGTGTTGCTTGATGATGAAGATGTATATGGAGCTGGCCAAGGTGATGGATATGTAGTAGGCAGGACTAGCAATGCTTGATGATTAGATAGATGTCCACCTCCTTGCTAGGTCAACGAATAGATGGAGTCGACTACTTAGCTAGGTTAATGAAGGGAGGAGGGCCAGCCATGCACAGAGCATTGAAGAGGGCAGGGCTGGTCACTTTTTGTATTGCTACCGTTTTAGATGAGGGGTGTGGCTCTTTGCTTCTTTTCTTGTTTCCTCTCCCCTTAAGTTTTTGCCTAGGGAATACAAGGGTGTATATAGGATGCACAACCCAATCCTAGTTGGAATCAAACTCTTTGTAGCACTCCCTAATCTCCTTGTAGTAATCAACCTCATGTAGAACTCCTTGTACTAATCTCCTTGTCACAAGTGTTGTTACCCATGCTTGATTCTTAACACCTTGTCCAATGCTTCCTAATAGCTGTATAAATCATATTAGTGGAAGCACAATGTTTAATCATCATCAAAACATATCTGGGGACAATCTAATATCCAACAGCTTAGCTAGGATCAATATTGTTAAGGTGTTGTTTCCCCAACTTTCTTTGGAAAAAGCATACATCACAGATTATTCGGTGGCCACTCAAAGTCATTCTTCTAGATGGTACATCAATGGTTCACAATTAGAAGATCCCATCTCTAATGTTGAGAAAGATGCTCTTATGGTATCCATTAAGGAGACCAGCACTGAGGGGTTCAGTAACAGTATACAATGGAATTGCAGCCTATCTTTCTTCGTTATAGCTATATACACAATTACATCAAAAATGCTTTGGATGGTCAAGGTTCACCTAAAAGTAAGGATGGTATGCACTGAATGGGTGCACGTGCTTACAATGAAGTAGAATCTGTTGTTCATATCCCCCCCTCGCTACAGGATTGCACATAGTTTATGGGTGTGGTCCTTAACCTTTTCACTTTAGGTTTCCAGACTCATGGATGCGGATAGGGTTCATTTAAGTTCTACGAACAGTATCTTATGGCTCAAATAGTTGAAGCTATATGTTAGTACCTTCAGATGGAAGGAATCTTGAGATCACCAACAATGTGTTAATAACCCCTTCTTAATCTATCATACTGTTGTTAACACATTCTATATTTAGAGAGGTCTACTTACAGATGACCTGAAAGCTAATAGGCAACACATTCCACTCTTCATGTCATCAACCTTGACATGGTCACAACTGAGTTGTCTTCCAACAGTTGGTAGCGTTATCATATGGATATTCTTGCACCCTTTGCCATCTTTGTGAAGACGCAGATTCTTTTGATCTGTACATGTATGGGTTCATGTTTGGAACCATTGCTTTTGTGGGGAGCTTATCTTTATGGTTCTTCTTGTTGTTGTAGCCGAACGCTTCTTGCAATGTGACCTCTTGCTTGGCTCATGGCCTTTCTGTGTTGTTTCGATGAGTTGACTTATATATATTGTGTTTCTTTGTTTCATTAACATCTTAAGTAAAACTCATTTACCCGTTCTTTTCTAAGAAAAATGTCAATTTGTTCGGAGGATGGAATCTTTATTTCATTTGTTTTCTAATAATTGATCATTTAATTATGGGTATCCAGCTAGGAATTGAAAACACCGGCCAAAAGCGTGCATCGGGGAACATCAAATGAAACATCTTTGTCTTCAAAATACATAAAATTTATCTTGTAAATCTTTCATTGTTATGATCAGGAAAAAAGGGGGGAAAAACGTATTTAGCTGCAAAGTGACAAATTTTTCAAGGTATCATGTTCAGTATTGGGCCATGACTTTTTTGTCGGCTTACATTGAGGCCCGTTGTAACATTGGACCTTCTCTTACTGCTCGAGAGCCCAAGTCGTTAAATTTTTTCTTGCACTCAGCCGCCAGCACCAAGTCGCCACAAGCCGTGGTGACGACGATCATCTAATCTCTTTCAGGTACCCTGGAAAAATTTCCATCTGTTATTCCTTTTCTTGATTATTATTTTCTGTCTTTTGATGCAAAATTCTTGATATATGTAACAATTCATTAAAAGATAGAAATTGGGCATGCTTGAATTGTACATTGCACGGTAGGTTCTTGATGAATTGCCTAAATGAGCATGTTCTACGTCTGTCACATTCCTAAGATACCACTGAACAAGGAAGTGATATGTGTACTCTTTCTAGGTGTTGAATTAATAACACTCGAAGATTTTTAACTGTTTCCAGGAGCAACTTTGATTTCTTTGCCATCTTCATTTTCAAGGGATGTGTTATTGCAATTCATCATTTGTTGCTACTGTATTCTGAAATAAGTTAGCAGCATCCTATGAGTGGCTACACTAATTTATTTCTTGTTTGTTGCTTTCCAGTGTGGATGCACTTAGATAAATTCATTCCAAAGGCAATGCTAGAGATGACTTTTTTCGACTTTTGAGCTTTTGGTAGTTAAAATGATTACACGTTAGTAGATGGTTGTCTAAACTACATGTGTCACTCCTAGTATAGAAGAAGAATAGGGATGAAGTTTCTGAAAGATGAAAAGGACTTTTAGAGTTTAGCCCCAGATTGTTGAAATAAAAAGCACATGCACTCTGAACTTTGTTGTCTGTTCACTTGTTGGAAAGGGTTGCATGTGGCTAACACCATAAGTTTGGGACACGGGCTTTGTCGTCGTCGTCATTGTTGGCTGATCGGGTTCGTGGTGTGGTTTATATCAATCTTTTATCACATCTTACAGCGAAATATGCCGCTCAAACTGAAGGCACCTCCTCATTTGATTCCAGTGTCACAGTTTTCCTGGGTCAAGGGTATAGGCTCTATCAGGCTAAAAATGGGATGTGTATGTGCAAAGCATCTGTGGATGGTAATACCTCAGATTGGTGGTTATTGTGTCGACACAGACACGTTGATATCTAGATACCATGATATCACATGGTAAATTGTAAAAGTACACAATAACAAAGAAAAAGATCATTGTGGTACATGTATAAGATGCAACGCAACATAACTTTTCGTGATAAAAGTGCTATTTCTTCATCAGTTGCAAATTTAATGGGCAATATGGTTTGATGGTGTAGATGCTTTAAATCGAATTATGAGGTCTGAGGACTTCAATCCCATTATATTAAATTACAACCTCTGTGTGATTTAAATATTATATGGCATGAGGTTCATTTTCAAGTTTCTAGGAGGTGTTGTTAAGTCTTCAGGATTTTACCAACTTCAGGAGAAGTTAAGGGGTGTTTTGAACACCAAGAGATTTGAGTCTCTCAGTCCCCTCAGATGCGTTAACAGCAATAGGATAATTCTGAGGCCAAAGGTGTTAGTACATCTAGGATGATGTTATGTGTCACATATGCACTTGGGGATATGTGGTTATTATTATCCTCAAGTTGTCTCAAGGGACTTTGGTGTGTTTACCCAGGATTTTGTAATCTTGCATTTGATGATGGTAAGCTGAATTTATTTTAGTAATAATCCTTTATTTGATCTTGTCGAATAAGATATGCCAGAGAAAAGGAAATGAATGAAGCTATGCAGAAGAATAAAAACTGAAGATTGTTACTTCATCTTTGCTACTAAAATTGGAAGATTCAACCATATCATTAACCAACTGCACTTGAGCACTAAATGCAAACAAGAATCATGTCAGAGATTTGTTGATTTTGTATTCACAATGGCGAGGTCCATTTGTTGCCATAGAAAGAAAACAAAGGAAAGTGGATAAAACGATGTGCATAACTTACTTATAATAGGATATGTAATTCTAACCTCAAACAAAGACATTGGTACTGTTTATATATCAGAAAAATACAAGACAAATGTAATTTTTATTAACCCTTCATATTTGACTTTAACTCAACAAGTGTAAGAATATAATTACTATTCCTAAACTAAAAACTTACTGATTTTAATATTACTCTAGCACTTTTCAAACGAAAGTGCATATATCATATGCTCTAAGCTCGATAGAAATATACTTTACTCTCGAATCACCTAAAGTCTTGGTGAATAAATCAGCATTCGATTTGACACGTGTCATTTCAATTACCTTATCCAAAATCTTTTCTTGAACAAAGTGACATAACTTTATACGGCTTATCCTCTCATGAAATATTAGACTGATTGCAATGCCCATAGACTCTTTGTAAAGAAGACAGAACTCACAAAAGATAAAACTCTGAAAAACCGCACAACTCACCTATCAAGACATACACACATATATGATAATAGAAGGAAACATATGACAT
The DNA here is from genome assembly GCA_030789695.1 of Scilla litardierei. NCBI lineage: Eukaryota > Viridiplantae > Streptophyta > Magnoliopsida > Asparagales > Asparagaceae > Scilla > Scilla litardierei. Next base: position 379,832,622 of record CM061142.1, read on the forward strand.
ATGTGGCTAAGCTACATATGTCACGCTCAAAAACTATACCCACCCACATGACATTTTGATTTTCATATTCTAAAATTCTAAAACATCAAATATTAGGTGAATATAAGAGATTTTACTCATTCATCCACCCGTCGCAATTGTTCTATCCTGGCAAAACCATTAAATTTACAATGGATGGATGAACGAGCGAAACCACTTGGGTCCACCTAGGGGGCCGGGCCCGGGCGGCCCGTAAAAATAAAAACAAAATTAAAAAATTAAAAAATTCTTTAAAAATACTTAAAAATTCTTTTTAAAAGGAAAAAACTATGTAAACATATTACAAAATGAAGTATATGGTAATTTTTAAACAATTTATAGGAATTTTGGGTGTAAAAAGACCAAAAAAACCCCACCAAAATGGCCGTTTATGACCGTTGGGAGGGGTTTTGGTCTTTTTACTCGAAAAAAGACCAAAAGGCCTTTGGAGAACCTTAGGAACGGTCAAATCTTAGAGAATCTCACAGGAGTGGGCTGTGCCGGGCCCGTTCCCTGACGGGCAACGACTGGCCTAGCCCGGCAGGCCGAAAATCACACAGAAGCCCAGCCCTGGCTTGGCCCATCGGTCAACGATGCCGGGCCAGGGCTGGGCCGACCCATTGATCGAGCCGGGCGGGCCGGGTAACGGGCCAACGTGCTTTTTGGCCACCTTGGGTTGGGCCCTTGGTTAGAATGTTAGTAAATGTCGTTTGGGTAATTAGGATTAGTTGCATAAAAACAAAACAAACTTAACGGAGGTCTTGAAGTCTTTGGTTTGCTTAATTTAACTGTGCATTATTGTCTAAATAGTGGTGAATCTATGCCACCATCAAGGAGCAAGTGGAAGAGATTCATCAGTCTAAATTCAGACTCACTCCAATATTATTTTTAGGAAGTCTATAAATTGGTCCAACACATCATGATTTTTAGGGATTAATATGGGTCAGGAGGCCTTTCTTATGAGTTCGCCTTAGGTGATGGAAGGTGGATTTACTTCTAGTAAGATGCGTGTATTGGATCCCCAGGATAGAAATACACTAGAATGGGGGTGAATTGTGTCTTTTAAAATTAACCAATAAAGATATCAAAAGAGTTACCAATTAATATCTTTAACAACCACATTGCAACAAAAAATAATATAAGGAATTGCAATAATATAAAAGAGTAAAGACAATGCAAACTAGAAAGCAATCGATCGCAAACACTGAGAATTTAATCCTAGTTCAATCTCCTTAACATACTCAAGTCCCCAAGCTTACTGTCTGAGATTTTTCACTATAACACTGTTGCAAACCTATAAGAGAAAACGGTGCAACTTAATAAACAGTCTTTATCAATTGCAGACCAAAATCTCAACAACCTAAGACTAGAATCACACTCAGTCCAGCTATCAAACATCCCGTAATACCTGAGGGAAAAACCTTTAAGTAGAATGAATACAAATGCTCATATAACCTTGAAATCATATGCATATGGATCTAAAGGTGGCTATAGAGTTGTTTCCCATTCTATAAGAGAAGAACTTTAAAGAATAGAAATTTGGACAGAAATTAGTTTTTTCTTTTGGCTCAAATAGAGAATGTTAGATCGTAATCTAAGCCTGGAGGGGTGTGAATAGGCTTATGGAAAATTTTCACGAATTAAAATTTTGGCATACTCAAATAGATTATTACATAGCAAATATAGCGCGACAAAACTAATGCGAAAGCAATCACAGAGTGCAGACAATATTTATCTTGGTTCGGTCACCCAATGACCTACGTCCACCCCTAAAGTAATCACTAGAAAATAATGTCAATGGTATAGACACCCATTAAATCACACCCAACGCTCATTTCACCATGTCTATACCTTACTCTCCAAAGTGTCGAACAATACTATCATTGAAACACTTTCCACTTGACTCGCCTCAACAAGTCCATTGCCCCAAAAGAACCCCAAAACGAAAAAGTGTTTTGTACAGAGAACTAAATCAACGCAACTACAAAAAAAGAGTTTAGGTAGCTCAGTTTGTGGTGGTTGATTTGTTCCTGTTGACAAGCTCATCGTCAGCTTTGTGCTAGTGAAAACCGTGTCTCAATATGATGTCTAGAACTTAAGATATTCTTCTTTGAAGTTCAGCATTCAAATCTCTTATGCAGCAGTTTGTGTGTAAAGTAGGAACTTCTGACTCAGTGGAATCATGGGCATGACTCGTGTGAATCAGTGCTTTCGCCTTGTCCGAATTAGCAGTCTGGTTGATGGTGCGTGACTGGGTATGTATGCAAAGAAATATGCAGTGGGCTTTAGGAATCTACGGGCACGGCTATGCTCAGATGTGGTTGCACCTGATTGTCAAGCAGATGCGTGAGTTACTTCACTGTTCAAGGAAGCGAGCTGCTGGGTCTGTTGAATTTCAGGGGTGACTGTGTTTTCTTGTGGTTGCACCCGAGCGGCCGAAGGACTTGGCAGACCACCGAAGCTTGTGTGCGTGACTTGAGGCTCGTGGAATTTCTCAACCGGGCTATGGGTCATTGATGTTGTGCTCGAGGAGATGTGTTGAAGATCCATTTGTTTGATGAAGTAGCTCTTGAAGATGCTTAGACTTTTGCTTGGAAGACTTGAAGCTTAGGGTTTTGATGCTTACGTGGCTTTGCTTGAGAAGAAAAACCCCTTGCATGAGTTGTAGAGCAAAGTACTGTATCCTGGATGACTTTTGATCTCCCCTTGTATGTGTTGCTTGATGATGAAGATGTATATGGAGCTGGCCAAGGTGATGGATATGTAGTAGGCAGGACTAGCAATGCTTGATGATTAGATAGATGTCCACCTCCTTGCTAGGTCAACGAATAGATGGAGTCGACTACTTAGCTAGGTTAATGAAGGGAGGAGGGCCAGCCATGCACAGAGCATTGAAGAGGGCAGGGCTGGTCACTTTTTGTATTGCTACCGTTTTAGATGAGGGGTGTGGCTCTTTGCTTCTTTTCTTGTTTCCTCTCCCCTTAAGTTTTTGCTTAGGGAATACAAGGGTGTATATAGGATGCACAACCCAATCCTAGTTGGAATCAAACTCTTTGTAGCACTCCCTAATCTCCTTGTAGTAATCAACCTCATGTAGAACTCCTTGTACTAATCTCCTTGTCACAAGTGTTGTTACCCATGCTTGATTCTTAACACCTTGTCCAATGCTTCCTAATAGCTGTATAAATCATATTAGTGGAAGCACAATGTTTAATCATCATCAAAACATATCTGGGGACAATCTAATATCCAACAGCTTAGCTAGGATCAATATTGTTAAGGTGTTGTTTCCCCAACTTTCTTTGGAAAAAGCATACATCACAGATTATTCGGTGGCCACTCAAAGTCATTCTTCTAGATGGTACATCAATGGTTCACAATTAGAAGATCCCATCTCTAATGTTGAGAAAGTTGCTCTTATGGTATCCATTAAGGAGACCAGCACTGAGGGGTTCAGTAACAGTATACAATGGAATTGCAGCCTATCTTTCTTCGTTATAGCTATATACACAATTACATCAAAAATGCTTTGGATGGTCAAGGTTCACCTAAAAGTAAGGATGGTATGCACTGAATGGGTGCACGTGCTTACAATGAAGTAGAATCTGTTGTTCATATCCCCCCTCGCTACAGGATTGCACATAGTTTATGGGTGTGGTCCTTAACCTTTTCACTTTAGGTTTCCAGACTCATGGATGCGGATAGGGTTCATTTAAGTTCTACGAACAGTATCTTATGGCTCAAATAGTTGAAGCTATATGTTAGTACCTTCAGATGGAAGGAATCTTGAGATCACCAACAATGTGTTAATAACCCCTTCTTAATCTATCATACTGTTGTTAACACATTCTATATTTAGAGAGGTCTACTTACAGATGACCTGAAAGCTAATAGGCAACACATTCCACTCTTCATGTCATCAACCTTGACATGGTCACAACTGAGTTGTCTTCCAACAGTTGGTAGCGTTATCATATGGATATTCTCGCACCCTTTGCCATCTTTGTGAAGACGCAGATTCTTTTGATCTGTACATGTATGGGTTCATGTTTGTAACCATTGCTTTTGTGGGGAGCTTACTTATCTTTATGATTCTTCTTGTTGTTGTAGCTGAACGCTTCTTGCAATTTGACCTCTTGGCTCATGGCCTTGTTGTGTTGTTTCGATAAGTTGCCTTAAATATATTGCGTTTCTTTGTTTCATTAACATCTTATTAAAACTCATTTACCCGTTCTTTTCTAAGAAAAATGTCTACTTGGAATCTTTATTTCATTTGTTTGCTAATAATTGATCATTTAATTATGGGTATCCTGCTAGGAATTGAAAACACCGGCCAAAAGCGTGCATCGGGGAACATCAAATGAAACATCTTTATCTTCAAAATACATAAAATTTATCTTCTAAATCTTTCATTGTTATGATCCGGAAAAAAAAGGAAAAAAATAGTATCTAGCTGCAAAGTGACAAATTTTTCAAGGTCTTATGTTCAGTATTGGGCCAAGACTTTTTTGTCGGCTTACATTGAGGCCAGTTGTAACATTGGACCTTTTCTTACTGCTCGAGAGCCCAAGTCGTTAAATTTTTCCTTGCACTCAGACGCCAGCAACAAGCCGTGGTGACGACGATCATCTAATCTCTTTCAGGTACCCTGGAAAAATTTCCATCTGTTATTCCTTTTCTTGATTATTATTTTCTGTCTTTGGATGCAAAATTCTTGATATATGTAACAATTCTGTTAAATATAGAAATTGGGCATGCTTGAATTGTACATTACACGTTAGGTTCTTGATGAATTGCCTAAATGGGCATGTTCTATGCCTATCACATTCATAAGATACCACCGAACAAGGATGTGATATGTATACTCTTCTAGGTGTTAAATTAATAAAACTCGAAGATTTTTAACTGTTTCCAAGAGCAACTTTGATTTCTTTGCCATCTTCATTTTCAAGGAATATGTTATTGCAATTCATCATTGGTTGCTACTGTATTTTGAAAAAAGTTAGCAGCATCCTATGAGTGGCTGTAACTTATTTCTTGCTTGTTGCTTCCCATTGTGGATGCACTCAACGAAATTCATTCCAAAGGCAATGATAGAGATGACTTTTTTCCACTTTTCAGCTTTTGGTAGTTAATATGATTACACGTTAGTAGATGGTTGTCTAAAGTTATCAACCACATCCATGTCAAATTCATGGGCCTAATTTCAGTTGTGAGGCCTATTGCTCCTACATATTAGTATAATTACTCATGATCCGATGGACCTTTGTAATGCCCCGATCCTCGGGTGCCGTCACAATTGTGCAAGTGTAGTGCAGGTCCTGCATGTGCCAGTGAAAACAAGGTGAACAAACCGAAAGATAAAGAGATACTCATTCATAAAATCCACATCATGATATACAAAAATTAAATATAGGGGACAAAAGTACAACTCATCACACGTTCCAAGACTAAACCAAAAGTACAAAAGGGAAACACAGAGAGCGCACTCACACTCAAAAGTGCCTAAGGCCTGGCGTTCCGAATCGGAAACTCCGACTCCAACGTCTCTGTATAATCATGTGCGTCGCCTAGTGGGACAACAAAAGTTGTACCATAGCTCAGAAGAGTAGACAATATCTAGCCAAATGACAAAGTAATAATAATGGTGCACAAAAAGAAAACATAAGCAACCGTTATAATGGCATGGTACAGAAATGAAAAATGTTACAGTTATTTAAAAATTCACAACTATTGTAAGGTGGTAATTGCTAAAGTGAACAAATCCTAGGTCGTGACTTATGAAGGAGAGCACGGTCTGCAACGAGAAACCTTCTGGACCGTGAGGGTGCGACCCCGGGCCGAGTCCAAAGAAGAAAGTACCGTACCGTAAGAACCGTAACACTGTGACATGGATTCAGGACCCATCAGAATGGACGTCCTCCCAGACAGGGGCCAAAGAACATGTCCTAGTCGCTCCCGCACTCCCTCAATCATAAGTTTCTCCAAAAACCGGTGAATCAAGCTGAATTAACTATTATTGGTTTTTGTGTCGTGATGTGTCTCAGTTTAATATTATTTAAACTACGTAGTCAAGTGGGTCCACTGCCATACATTTAATAGTAACCTGTTATATCAAGAGCCAACCTCAAATCCATCAGTAAATCAGTATAAGTGCAATCACAAGTAACAACCCAGAGATTACTCAATTTTATCATTATATTAAACTTCCTAATACTGGCATGCTGCATGAGATAATTAAATGGCATGGTAATAAAGCTGACATGTGATAAGTAAGGCATGTATATTTCTCATGTCATGCTATTTCAAACTGAACTGATAATAAAACACCCAACGGTTTCATGCAATGAACTAAGAAATGAAGAAAAACATAATAATTACTTGATAAAGAAAAACCCGAAAGTCAAACTCATAGTGGCTCTATTGGCTCTAGGCCATATGGATCAGATTTGGGGTCTTTTCATCACGTGGTGGTAGGAATCCGTGCCTACGGCAACATCCACGACGTTTACAGCAACTAGGGGCTAACAACCATGATAGCGGGGAAACGAGGCTCATATCCCAAGTAAACCATAACGAAACCTCAAAACAGCGAGCAATTGATTCAGCCGAGCCTAAACAACAGCAGAAAAACCCCAGTCGCGGCCATCCGTCAGCAAGGGGCCCAAGCCGCAAGCAAGGGAAGCCACCGAACCCCAATTCAAGCAAGGAACGGTAGACCGCAAGCAATGGAGAGATAGCACCCCAAATCAGCGAGCAATGGACAAACCGGACCCACACACAGCCCCATGCGAGGACCCCGGGACCTCAAAACAAGTGGGCAAGGGAACCAACCCCACTAGCTTACCATAGGGACTCAAACCCTACTCTATCTCCCAAATCATCCTTTACCGTTTGATAAAATCCAAGTTTTCTCCCAAAACCCTAACAAATCTAACTCAGTTTAAGCATGCGATGAAATCGAAAGAAAAATGAACGTAAGGGGAGATAAAGTCTACCGTAGTTCGCTAAAAAAACCAAAGAAACCGAAGAATAAAACTCACAGCAGATCAATCCAGAAATCAGCGCGAGATCAACCCCCGAAGAGCAGCAGAAAAATCAATGGATAGCTTTGAAAAAATGTAGAGAGAAACTTACAATGCATGTAACCGAGAGGAGTGGGAGAGTGGAGATAAATAGCCACTGAGGCAACCCCTGAGGTCACAGTCGCAACATGGGGGAACTGGGTTTCGCAATGCCACAGAGAGAGGACGGAGAGGCGACCACTGTCGACGAGGACAGAGGACGGAGGGGGCATCGAAAGCCCCTACTGAGGGCCCCATGGTGACGAGAGAGAGATGCGATCGCTAAGCCCCAGTGGGCTTTCATCGAGGGAGCTGAAGGGGAGAGAGAATTAGAGAGAGCTCGGGACGAATCGAAGCCTGAGTGGGCTCGTCGAAAAAAAGAAGGTCGTGCGAAAAAAATATAAGGGGGTGAGTTTAATAAACGGGCCCTAAGAATGGGCCCATTACAACCTTTATAAAGGATGCTTGTTTATTCACTTTGAGATTTTGTTCATGCACGTAACCATTTTGGGCTTAAGTGGAGCTCTACATCTTGTCATTTACTTTGATACGCTATTAACCATGATTATTTGAGTTGGAGGTGGAGCTTTACCCTTGTGGTGTGTTGTGTGTGTTACTGTGCATTGGATTCAGTGCAACTTAATTTGTCATGTAGTGTGATTTGGTTTACCTATGAAATTTATGGGTTGTCATGCTTTGGCTCTTTGTGTGACATGGTTCGTTTACAAAGTTCTGGTGAGACATTATCGTCCTTTAGTATTGATTGGGTTGATTGGATAAGCCAATGAGGAGGTTTGTTAGGGTTTGTGTCTTACATCCTTTTGAGTAGTTAAAAGTGGTTATATGTGTAATGCCCTGCGTAGCTACTGCACAAGTACTAGAGGGGGGTGAATAGTACTTTAAAATAATCAAGAGAGTTATTCCTAATTATTGTGCAAGACACAAACAACAATGCGGAATAAACTACAAACAACAAGAATTAAACAATGCAAACAATACGATATAACGGGTTCGGATCCACCCAAGTCTCCCCGACTTGTTCCCGGTGATCCTACGTCCCAACCACCCGGATCCCCTCCGGATACTTGAGTTAGAAACTACTAACCCAAGCTTTGCACTATGAATTTCTTGTAGAAAAACCTCTACAAGACCAAATCATACACAAATGACATGTGACTCCCACAACCCGGGATCACACCCTCTCTCACAACCGAGAGACAAACTCAAATAACAAATGAGATGAAATAATGAAACACCTACCACAAAATCCTATGCCTTGAGTATACTTAACAATTTAGGACAAGAATGGATTTTGAGGAAGAAGCAAGCACCAAACCCTAGCTCCACCAAGATGGACAGCAATAGATGGCTAGGGAGGAGTTGGTGACTTGGATTCAAAGCCCTTGGCTTGAATGGCTCACAATCAATGAATCTCTCTTGAGGAATAAGAGTGAGGGAGAGATTCTAGTAAGAAGAGATAGCTTTAGAATGGAGTTGATTTGCTTCTCTTTGATTTCTCTAAAACCCAATATAGGCAGCCTTGAATACTAGGAAAGAACCCCTCCAAGTATATATAGGATAGAGGAAAGAGAGAGGAAAAATCGTGGCATTTAATGCTCCAACGGCTCTATTCTGAAGCAGTCTAGTCGGTCAAAGAAGGATCACTGACCGACTAGTTTCTCAACTAGTCGGTCGGTGATTCAACATGAACCGACTAACTGGAGAACAACCAATATGAAAAGTTCAGGAGATAGAGAACTAGTCGGTTTAAGAAGACTTGCCAAACGACTAGTTTGTCAACTAGTCGGTCGGTGATTCTTCTTTGACCGACTAAGAGTTGAAGTTCAATGGCTGATTACAAAGAAAGCTAGTCGGTCTGAGAACAAATTCCAACCGACTAGTTTCACAACTAGTCGGTCGACGATTGTTCTTTGACCGACTAACTAGAAACAGTAGCTCAGGCTGAAATGAGGCAATGATAACTAGTCGGTCTGAGAAGGATTTCTAACCGACTAGATCGTCATCTAGTCGGTCGGTGAACCTTCTTTGACCGACTAATTGATCAACAGTGCCAGGCTGAATTGAGCAAGGACATCTAGTCGGTTCAAGAGGAATTGCCGACCGACTAGATCGTCATCTAGTCGGTTGGTTCTTCTACTTGAACCAACTAAGATGCACAAGAAGCCGAGGGAAGAAGCGATAGGCTTCGGGAAAGTTTCTAATGGCTTCTAAGATAATCCTAGCTCTAAGATATGAGCGATAAGAAGATTATAATGTAAGTCCTACTCAAGGCTTAACATTCTATACGAAAAAGCTAAAAGACAATAAATAAACCTTGACGAACCATCTTCAAAAGCTTCAATCGAATCTTCTTGACTTCAATAATGCTCCTCGAGCTTCAACGAAGCTTCAGGCACACGATCACGCGTTTTGAGAAGTCTTGAGACGTCGCTTTTGATGTTCATAGAATTTTGGCGACGATCTCCATAACTGCGCTCACAGAGAGTTAGTTCACGATATTTATGTTTGCTCATCATCAAAACCAAATCCGGGGAATCAATACTCAACATTCTCCCCTTTTTGGTGATGACAAACCAACATAAATATTAATCAATAATAGTACTTCAAATGAAATTTACTTACTCCCCCTGCATTGATGACACGTTAGTTCCGTATTAAACAATAATCATACGCATCAAGCAGACGAGAGAAATATGAAATATGAATCCTATTATTGCAATTTAGGATCAAACTCCATTTTTATATCTTCACTCCCCCTGAATCTAACATATCAAATTAGATTCATGGTAAATTGCTTTGAATTATCATTTAGCACATCATCATTATTTATTCTCTCCCCCTTTGGCATTAGCAAAAAGAGCGGGAGGAGATCAACGACAAAACCAATGGCTAAAAAATAAAGGCACGAGAGTCGAAGAATACGACCATGGTCCAAATGACACCAATGTAAAATACCAAATGTAAAATACCGAAGAAAATCAAAGCGTGCCAACGTGACCATAGTTGAAAATCGAAAAACGAAATCACCAAAACTCAAATCAATTTCACTTATTGAGTTATGGAACATACTCTCCAATATCAACATTCTTAGTTAAATAGTGCATGGAAAACAATTCTATGTTTTCATAAAAGCAAATCTATTTAATTCATAAAATCGTCGAACGACGAAAGTCAACATCAGAGAAAAAAAATCCAATGAGAAAAACCAAATGTAGCATGCAAAAGTGTTATGCCAAAGAAAATAGATAGAACATCATAAAACTTATGGCATACACAAATCTAGCACACTAGGATACTAATGCAAATAGTCTACCAATGTATGCAATCAACACACAAGGATACCAAATGTATATCAAATGTAAGAATATACTTACAACATTAGGCTCCCCCTACTTTGGTGCATCACTTAATCACCATCAACTCCATTTGAATGAAAAATCCTTTGCAAATCAAAGAGTTGGTAGGGTTTGTATCCTATGGTGGATTGAACCTAGAAAAACTTAATATGGAGCTAAAATTGATTTGTTGATCCTTCTCTTATTCTTGAGTACCTGAAGATAAAATATCATTTCATGGTACCTAAGGACATTGGGTCCTAAGAGATTAGACCTTTGAAAGCCAAGTCCAATTGGACTTAGACTTCCCAACAAAATCATCATTATACACGACATTCATAAAATAGGAATTCATGTAAGCTTGTTTTTCATGCATGCTTGTGTCCTTCGGATTCCAAATAGTGAAGATTTTGGGAGCCCTATTCCTATTGGGAGCATGCATACGTTGTTGATGTCTACGTGATGCATGTCGTGGATAAGCATATGGCACATGATGAAATGGTGCATGATGATAATTGTTCATATGATATTGATGTGGATGAACATATGCATGTGGAGGAACACGTGCATGAGTGTGTCTCACATGGTGTGCACGTGCTCGTGGATGTGGAGCATAAAAATCATCATACATGTGAACACGTGGAGTAGGAGGTGTGTTCCTACGTGGCATGGTATACATGAAAGCATGACCCTTCTTTGGAGGTCCACCCAAAGTGGGTTTCTTTCCAAACGGGGGTGTGTACCTAATGGAAGCACCATTGGTAGAAGAACTACACATGAAGTGTTTACTCCCACTAGATGAGGCATCGGAAGTTGGCCTAACAAAGGTGGCAGACGATTTGGACGAGTCTCACATCTTATGCCCCAAGCCAATGTGATGATTGGCCGGAAGTAAGTCATTTAGGATATTATCCAAATAGCCCCTACCTTTATTGAATTCATGAATTCGGCCTAATGTGCACTCATACTTCTCGGTGAGAGAATGCATAGAAGCATCCAAGGTGGATACTTGCGATGTGAGTGCACAAACACGTGACTTGAGATTCTTATTCTCAATACTCAAAGTTGAGTTTTGAGACGTCAAATCCGCTATCACATGTTCATTCGAATCCTCAACATGAACATGCTCAAGTTGAGATTTGAGATTTACAATCTCATTTCTCAACCCTTCAACAACGGTGTCGTTGATGATGATGATAGGCTTAGGCGAGGTTTGGAGACTAGTTAGCTCATTTTTAGTCTTAATAAATCTATTAGCCAATTTAGAAAACTTATACCAAAGTTGTTCGTTGGCTAATCTAAGTTCATCCATAGTTACCTCTTCGCCTTCATCCTCGCTTTCATCCTCGCTTTCATCGGAGGAGGTCTCTTGATCATGTTCTTCTCTTCCCATGAAGCACATGTGTGCTTTCTCCACTTTTTCATCATCCGACTCTCCACTTGAGGAGTCCTCTTCGGAGTCGGTGAAAGTGCCGACAAGCCCTTTCTTGTAACATTTCTTGTACTTTCTCGACTTGTCGTACTTGGATGCCTTCCACTTCTCCTTGTGTTTGTTGAGAGGACAATCCGGCTTGATGTGTCCTGGCTTGTTGCATTTATAACACATAGGAGCGGAGGCATTAGTCGAAATAAATTTTGATTTATTCTTCAACTTACCTTTTCGGAAGAATCGGTCGAACTCCTTTGCCATACGGGCAATGGATTCTATGTCCAACTCGTCTTCCGATTATTTATCATCGGTAGATGTAGATGGAGCGGCCTTGAACGCAATCGCCTTTTTCTTTGGCTCGTCTTGCTTCAAGCACGCCTTCATCTTTTCCTTCATCTTTATCTTACTGTCCTTGCGTACCTCATAAGACATCAAGGTACCCATTAGTTGTACGACAGTATACTTATTCATATCGTTACCTTCATCGATGGCGAAGGTACGCTTTTCCCAACAAGAAGGAAGTCCGTCAATAATCTTCGCGACTTTCTCCTTTTGGGTGTAGATCTTCCCAAGAGCTTCCAATTCGTTGGATATATCCACGAAGCGAGCATAGTACTCCTTCATAGTTTCACCCTGTTCCATGTGAAACAACTCGAATTCTTTGTTAGCAACAACGAGTTTAGAGTCTTTTACCGTACTCGTTCCTTCGTGCAAGATGAGGAGTTGGTTCCAGATTTGATATGCACTCTTACATGTGCATATCTTGTTGAAGTCTTCGGGCTCCAACGCACATTGCAAGGCATTCATTGCCTTGGTATTGTTTACCTCCGCGGCAACCTTCACGATAGTCCACTTCGTGAAATCTTCTTCGGGCTCGACATACTCCGTCAACGTGGCTCTCCATAGTGAAGCGCTCCGGAGGAAGGTTTCCATCCGGCATTTCCAGTATCCATAGTTGGTACTATTGAAGTGAGGAGGCCTAACTGAGGAGTGTCCTTCCATCACCGAAGAAGCTCCTTCACGATTCTTGAAGACGCTGTAGTCGTTGTTTGTCATAGCTATGAACTTGGCTCTGATACCAAATGTAATGCCCTGCGTAGCTACTGCACAAGTACTAAGGGGGGGTGAATAGTACTTTAAAATAATCAAGAGAGTTATTCCTAATTATTGTGCAAGACACAAACAACAATGCGGAATAAACTACAAACAACAAGAATTAAACAATGCAAACAATACGATATAACGGGTTCGGATCTACCCAAGTCTCCCCGACTTGTTCCCGGTGATCCTACGTCCCAACCACCCGGATCCCCTCCGGATACTTGAGTTAGAAACTACTAACCCAAGCTTTGCACTATGAAATTCTTGTAGAAAAACCTCTACAAGACCAAATCATACACAAATGACATGTGACTCCCACAACCCGGGATCACACCCTCTCTCACAACCGAGAGACAAACTCAAATAACAAATGAGATGAAATAATGAAACACTTACCACAAAATCCTATGCCTTGAGTATACTTAACAATTTAGGGCAAGAATGGATTTTGAGGAAGAAGCAAGCACCAAACCCTAGCTCCACCAAGATGGCAGCAATAGATGGCTAGGGAGGAGTTGGTGACTTGGATTCAAAGCCATTGGCTTGAATGGCTCACAATCAATGAATCTCTCTTGAGGAATAAGAGTGAGGGAGAGATTCTAGTGAGAAGAGATAGCTTTAGAATGGAGTTGATTTGCTTCTCTTTGATTTCTCTAAAACCCAATATAGGCAGCCTTGAATACTAGGAAAGAACCCCTCCAAGTATATATAGGATAGAGGAAAGAGAGGAAAAATCGTGGCATTTAATGCTCCAACGGCTCTATTCTGAAGCAGTCTAGTCGGTCAAAGAAGGATCACTGACCGACTAGTTTCTCAACTAGTCGGTCGGTGATTCAACATGAACCGACTAACTGGAGAACAGCCAATATGAAAAGTTCAGGAGATAGAGAACTAGTCGGTCTAAGAAGACTTGCCAACCGACTAGTTTGCCAACTAGTCGGTCGGTGATTCTTCTTTGACCGACTAAGAGTTGAAGTTCAATGGCTGATTACAAAGAGAGCTAGTCGGTCTGAGAACAAATTCCAACCGACTAGTTTCACAACTAGTCGGTCGACGATTGTGTAGGATCCTGCCAAAACAGAGTTAGGATCGATAATATGAAGTTTAGACTTACGCTTGCGTATGCGGCACGGTAGTCTGCGAACTTCGCCTTCTGATTCGCCACGACGGATCGAGTCTTCTCACGAACGGAGTAAGGCTACTAAATCCACAATCTAAATCTCTACTTTAGATTAAGAACTTGGATAGAGGAAGAGAAAGGATTTCTGCAGAGCTTCGCTAGAATGAAGTTGCATGCATGAATTTCATGCAAAAAAGGTGTAAGAAATGGCTTACCCTTGGGTCTTATTTATAGCCCCCAAGGTAGTTATTTTAGGGTAAGTTGTTCCTTTGGAACAACTTAATTAAGGTGTACCATGATACATGGCACATTATAAGCTTAAGTTGTACCATATGCATGGTACAACATAAGCTTAAGATATTCCCCCTTTATTAGCCATATGTCGCATGCACTTATGCATATATAATGCGACTTTCCCACTCATCCAGAGATCCTCTCCGCAAGGGAACAGATTCCCTTTGCACACGACTTCGTGTACGCGACGTTCGAGGTCAGTATTCCCTCGTACATCCCCTACAAGGGTGTACAAACGTCTTCCATATCCAACATCTCCCACTCACACTTGAGGGGATTGTAAGAGAACATCTTTCTCTTAGTTCTTTCATCTATCATACCGAGAAATAGACCGTGCGACCGTCATGCGCGTAGAGTCTGTTGTTGTGCACTTGTTAGAGATACACAACGACCTCGAAGGTGCAAAGTTGAGTAGTTCAACGCATGCTTTACCCTAGATTATTTCTTCACATTTCTTATACTTTATATTCAACAATTGAATCCCATCTGGATTACAATTGGCTGGCCAGCTTTGAATCATTAAAGTCCAAATGCGAATATGAAATCAATCTTCCTCTTCTTGCGAACCTTCTGATCTTGACTAGACTCGCTTTTCTAACGTGCCCCGCCGAGCCGAATTATCATAGCCCATAAGTAACACGCTAAGATAGCGATCATTTCGTCAAATCTAAAGGAACCAATTGGAGTCCTTGAGGGTAAGAGTTAAGACCCATATGGCCTTTGAGTCTCACATAATAGCAAACACTATTGCTACTAACTCAGTGGTCGAAATGCATACGTGGTATGAACACGTATTACAACATCACTCCTTTCCCAGGGGAGTATGTCTTAATGATGTTGTACGGATGAAAAGATCAGACACCACAGTGACTATCTTTTTGAGTCCCCTTACTACTCGTGAAGTATTCACGGACTCTCATCCTGCATAAGACAGATAGGAAAAAAAATCCTATGAGATCTCTTTCAAATATCCTTGTGATACAGATCTCAGATCTTTTGTAAGCATCCATATGATGCAGATCTTTCATTCGACTATCTTGTTTAAGTCATGACTCTAAATCATTCGTCTAATGATTTTGACTTTAAACTAGTCTCATCTCTATCTTATCCATCTGATAAGATAAGGCGGTTGCTCATGTGCGAGATCCAACCTTAATCTGTCCGACATACACACAATTCAGCTGAGATTTCAAAACTGTACACAAACATTTCTTTAAGAAATTCATATGCAATGTTTGAAAAAGAACTTATTCTTTTATTAAATTTGATCTTTCTCAGACATGGGAATATATATTGGTACAACTCAGCTCTTACGCAATCTTTGGGATGATACGTGTTTATAAAACACATTTCTGGGGATCGCTTTTGTAAGCTGATCCTCTATCATCTCATGCGTAGATATGTACCTTATGTCTACCTTCTTGGTTTTATCATAGTCTTTTGCAAATCCGTATCGGATATCAATGTGTTTGATTTTACAAGACACATTATCCTCTTAACCGCTTTCCAGTGTACTTGCCCTGTATTGGATTGGTAACATCTTACCATTTCCAATGACAAAACAGATGTCCGGTCTCGTACACACCATAGCGTACATAAGACTATCAACTGCACTGGAATATGGAACTTTTTCCATAATTTCCTTTTCCTTTTGGTTCTTTGGACACGATACCAGATATAAATTATCGCATATGCTTATATGAATATCAATGGACTTGCAGTCCTGCATATTAAATCGTTCTGGAACCTTCTTTATATAAGTCTCTTGTGAAAGAGAAAGAAGTTTCTTCGAACGATTCCTTGAAATCTTAACTCCAAGGATATATGCGGCTTCTCCCATGTCTTTCATCTCAAAAACTGATGAAAACCAAGCCTTGATATCCATCACAAAGCCCTTGTCATTTCCGTCTATTAAAATGTCATCTACATATAGAGACATGATAATATACTTGCTTTTAATCCTCTTGATATATACTTAGTTATCTTCATCAAGCATGGAAAATCCATTTGATAAGACAACTTCTTGAAATCGTATATACCATTGCCTCGAGGATTATTTACGACCTTATATGGACTTACGAAGTTTACAAACCTTATGTTCGTTTCCTTCTTTTACAAACCCTGTTGGTTGTTCCATATGGATCTCATCGTCCAATTCTCCATTGAGAAAGGCAGTCTTTACATCCATTTGATGTAATTCGAGGTCTAAGCAAGCTACCATTGCCAGAATCAGGCGAATTGAGGTAAAAAGAACAACAGGTGAGAAAGTCTCTTCGTAGTCTATCCCTTCCTGTTGCGTAAAACCTTTCGCGACAAGGCGAGCTTTATATCTGTCATTAGAGCCATCAGCCTTATGCTTGATCTTGAGAACCCATTTGTTCCCAATAGCTCTACGTCCTCTGGGTAAGTCAACCAAGTCCCAGACTTGGTTAACTTTCATGGATTCTAACTCCTCTTGCATCGCTTCCATCCATTTGTCTTTAGCAGGGCAAGATACGGCCTGTTTGAAAGTAGCAGGCTCGTCA
The DNA here is from genome assembly GCA_030789695.1 of Scilla litardierei. NCBI lineage: Eukaryota > Viridiplantae > Streptophyta > Magnoliopsida > Asparagales > Asparagaceae > Scilla > Scilla litardierei. Next base: position 379,849,529 of record CM061142.1, read on the forward strand.
TCTTCTTGTAGTAAAGTCATAAAGGTTTGCGGAAATTCATCCTCAAATCTTAGAGGAGCCAACCTTGTACGACTACTACGTCGTATTTGAGATTCTTCAAGTCCTTGTTGACTTGAATTTAGATCAATTCTAATATCACTCCCACTTGGAATGTCGTTAGAATTGCTCCCACTTGGATCATTATTCCCGTATGGAATAGGATAATCGTCATTCGTATAATCCATTGGTGAAGGTTGAAACGTATTTTCATTTTCACCAAGAATTCTCCCACTCGAATGAGGTAATCCTTCTTGATCATAAATCTCAAATAGAGATAAGTCCTGACTTATCTCGCCCTGTCTTGGCCTGACTTCTTTGACCGACTAACTAGAAACAGTAGCTCAGGCTGAAATGAGGTAATGATAACTAGTCGGTCTAAGAAGGATTCCTAATCGAATAGATCGACATCTAGTCGGTCGGTGAACCTTCTTTGACCGACTAATTGATCAACAGTGCCAGGCTGAATTGAGCAAGGACATCTAGTCGGTTCAAGAGGAATTGCCGACCGACTAGATCGTCATCTAGTCGGTTGGTTCTTCTACTTGAACCAACTAAGATGCACAAGAAGCCGAGGGAAGAAGCGATAGGCTTCGGGAAAGTTTCTAATGGCTTCTAAGATAATCCTAGCTCTAAGATATGAGCGATAAGAAGATTATAATGTAAGTCCTACTCAAGGCTTAACATTCTATACGAAAAAGCTAAAAGACAATAAATAAACCTTGACGAACAGTCTTCAAAAGCTTCAATCGAATCTTCTTGACTTCAATAATGCTCCTCGAGCTTCAACGAAGCTTCAGGCACACGATCACGCGTTTTGAGAAGTCTTGAGACGTCGCTTTTGATGTTCATAGAATTTTGGCGACGATCTCCATAACTGCGCTCACAGAGAGTTAGTTCACGATATTTATGTTTGCTCATCATCAAAACCAAATCCGGGGAATCAATACTCAACAATATGGCATGAAGTTAAGGAGTTAGTTCAGTCTCACAATGAGTAAAAAATATAGTTGGATATCTGTTTAAATATGTTTGGACTCATGACTCCAATAGAGTTGATCTTTTTGAGTTAATATAGGTTTTAAGCATATTAGCAACATTTATTTCAGTTGGTTGATTTCCTAAAACGACCCGATCTCTAATGGTCATTATAATTTTCTAGAATTCGCAGGTCCTGTTAGTTACCAGTAAAAATAATATGTATAAAGTAGAAATATTATCGTAAAAACATACATGAACGAGTAGTCTCACTAACTTTATACTTAACTCAAAGAGATGGAAGCTAATCTTAGAAATCTGAAGCCTCCTACTATACTTGAAAAATGTTCCACTGGATTAAAAGTGGATTATATCTAAACTAAGAAAACGGAATACATGCAAAGCAAGGTAACATAATAAACAATTAGAAGACATGTAAAGTAACCACTAAACTGCAGTGAGACATGTGTAAGCATGTAATTGTGAATTTTGGAGCAAGAGGAATAACATGTTATGACTGAGTTAAAGTATAGATCATTTTAAATACTTTTGTTAACCATCTCTAAGTCATGACCCACGTTTGAGAGTACGATATGTGACTCTGGCAGGCTAATAATCTCGGAATATAACCCCGCTAACATTGTGAATAGCGAAAAATGGATACAATAGCATAACACCTAATTCCATAAAGGAAGAGGAAAATGGATATAATAACATAACCCCTCATTCCGTTTAGGAAGAGAAAAATGGATATAATTGTATAACCCATCATTCCATGTAAGTGAAACAGAATAGCAGAAACCCCAATAACTATAGGACCAAACCCAAAGAGCTATAGGACTATCCCCTAAAAGATACATGAATAAGCCCCCAAAAATTCAACAAAAACAACCACCAAAGTGCCACAGAACCAACCACAAACATTAACAGAGTCAATGGATCACAAAAGGTAGACTCTAGATCCGAACCAACTTAGGGGTTGAGACCCCAATCATGGAGGAAAACAGCTCCCAAAGAAAACCTCAAGCCCCAAACCCAGCCACGGGGTAGCCCTGAGAGCCCCACATCCTACAAACCCACAGCCAATGAAACCAACAACCAACAATACCTCGCAGTCAGCAATTAGGGAGAAATTAACATCCTTCACCCAAACATTGTCTCCACAAAATTGACTAAAGCATGCTCAACAAAATAATCCATAATTTCATTTATAAATCCAGCAAAGAATTTATCGTGGCATAATTTTCAAGATAACATTTAAACTCGTCAAATTCTGAAATAAATCGAATTAACTTTTGGATCAGAAATAATCTACCATGCATCGAAAATGGAAAACCAAAGACCCATGAAACTCTAACCATGCCTCGCCGACTTGCTAAGTTCGTGGCTATTGGCTTATAGCTGCTCAATTTAATGAAAGATGGAATCTTTGAGAAGATTCGAGCTCTAAAATCAGATCACAATACCCTAAACTAAGAAAGCTAAAAGTAACAGATTTGAGTGGAAAAAGAATAATTTTCTCCCGTCCATGAAAACCAAAGAAGAGACGAAGATAAGAAATATGGGAAATATGGGAGGAGGGAGAGCCGTTATGCGTGATCGTGTGGAGGGTTACATGCGATCCATGCGGGGTGGAGGGGGAGTTTGAGTCGAATTTGTGCCGAGGATTGGTCAATATCGTGCGAAAGGTGGAGAGGTATCGAAGTGGAGGCGAAACGTGTGAAGGTTAGGGCTTCTTTCGTTTGAGAAGGGACATGCATATGAAGTAAGAGGAGGGTTGGGCTTAGTTTGGTTGTGGAAAAAAGAAATGAAAAGGGTAAGTGGACCGAGGGTTTGGGATTTTTTAAAAAAAGAAAGAGAAGAAGAAAGAAGAAATAAGTGGCGGGCTGAGCTATTGGGCTTGCGGGCTATATCTTTTAATTTAGGAGTAGAAATCTAAAGGAGGAGAAAAAGAATTACAGATGTGAGCTCTTGGGCTTCTCTCGGGTTAAGAAAATTAAAAAAAGTATGGGAAAGGAGAATGAAGAATTAAAGGGAAAACTTTAGGAATTTTAAAAATAGATAGAAAAATATAGAAAATATAGAAATTTCATACTCAACCTACTAAAATTACGGACCATTACATTCTACCCCCTTACAAAAAAATTCCGTCCTCGGACCTTTCAAAAGTCAAGATAACTGAAAGTGAGAGAAGAGGTTTCTAGAGGTAGACAAGCCAAAGCAACAGAGAGCACTTAAAGGATAGGAAGGCTGTTACAAGCTGAAGAAGATACGATGAAAGGAATGAAAGGTTATACGAACATGTTTTACGGTATATCCTACCCATCCTATACCGTTCACAAGGTGATCAGCACAGACCTGCATGTGCCATCACTTGTAACGACTTACTTTCCATGGGTCAATACTAATTTCCAAGAATTTGCGAGTCATGCTAGTTATCATTGAAAATAATATAGGTAAAATAGAAATATACCATTAAAACATAGCTGAAGTAATAGTCTCAAAAACTCTGTGCTCAACTCAGAGATGGAAGTTAATCCTAAAACTTTGAAGCATCCTACTATACCTGAAAAATGTTTCACTAGATTAAAAGTAGATAATATCTAAACCAAACAAACGGTTTACATGCGAAGTAAAGTAACGTAATACACAATTAGAAGACATGTAAAATAACTATTAAACTACAGTGAGACATGTGAAAGTATGTAATTGTGAATTATGGAGCAAGATGAATAACATGTTATGAATGTGTTAAGGTATAGATCATTTTAAATACTTTAGTTAACCATCTCTAAGTCGCGACTCATGTCCGAGGGTATGATGTGCGACCCTGGCATGCTTATAATCCCATAATATAAACTCGCTACCAGTGTGAATAATGTAATATGGATACAATAGCATAACCCCTCATTCCGTAAAGAAATAAGAAAATGGATATAGTAGCATAACCCCTCATTCCGTAAAGAAAGAGGAAAATGGATATAACATCATAACCCCTCATTCCGTAAAGAAAGAGTAAAATGGAGAAATGGACCCATCGTCGCTCCCGCACTCTCTGGACAGTGAATTACTCCAAAACCTCGTGAGTCTGAAGTGTATTGTTGTTTAGTTATCAGTATGGGTGTCAAATATGATGTCTAGGTAATGTATTATCTTGTCATAAGGAAATTGAAAACTTATTTAAAATTGATTTTCGAAATAATGGAAAAAGAAAAGAAAGAATGTGGCAAGATTGGGATCAGATTTGGGTATTATAAGGAGATCCTAGCAGCATTGGGTATAATCAAGCAGCATCTGCAAGGGGTAATTACCGAATTCTACAAGGAGTGGGACTGGGCCAAAGGCTACTCTAGAGTCAAGGGAGACAAAATCAACACACTGCAGGGTTAGTGGATGAACCCGAGCCCACTGCAAGGGTAAATAAGGAGATCCTAGCTTAAACAGTGTGAAACAGAATAGTTGAAGCCCCAATAACCACACGACCAAACCCGTAAGCTACAGGAATAAGCCCCCGAAACTTCAACAGAAATAAACACCAATGTGCAACAGAACCAACCTCAAAACATCAACAAAGCCAAGGGATCACAAAAGGCAGACTCCAGATCCAAACCAACCAAGAGGTTGAGACCCCAATCATGGAGGAAAACAACTCCCAAAGAAAACCCCAAACCCCAAACCCAGCCACAGGGTAAACCCGAGAGCCCTACAGCCCACAAACTCCATAGCCAGTGGCGGAACCAGTCCTTTGGAATTATGTGGTCACAATTTAATATTAATAAAAATATTATTATTAAATTAAAAAATTTTAACAAACAATAAATACCAAACTGCAAAAAAATAAATAATTTTAAAAATCTACAAAGTAATGCCAAACTATTCAAATGATGCAATCAAAGGGCCTTGTATACCATTTTTTTTGAAGAAAATGAAGTGTTTATCAACTAGGCTATTTTTACAAGAACTGTAACATCAGAAAATATATCTAGTTTGAGAAAAAGAAAAAAATTGCTTGCAACGTGCTCTGCATGACAAATAACAAGCATAAATGCAAGCGTGTGACGAAAATGTGGCACTTGAGTCTAAAGAAACAATGAAATAAAACTGATGTAATGAATTGATAGCACATATACTAATTAACGAATTAGCATGTCCATATGTTCCTATTGTATTAATTCCACATGTTGAAATGAAAAGTAATAGACAGTCTAAAGATCATTGTTAGCTATCATAATTATTGAATAGGCTAATGATTGAAAATGAAGAGATAAACAACTAGCACCCATTCAGGAAATTAGGGGAAAATTCTAATTTTTCAACACAAAACAGAAAAATGGGGAGATTTAAACTTTACTCATTTGTAGTGGTAAAAGATCTACGAGAGCTAAAAGAACGCGAAAAAGCCAGAAAATTATAAATTTATGAAGAGATTCAAAGATATCCACTATTGAATTTTTGATCAAAACGCGCATTTGTTCCCCGTGCTTTTTAGTGAGAGAAGATGAGCCTCATCGACCCTAATTTAGAACTTGCGAGAATCCTAACGAGATCCAGTGCAGAGATGTTGTTGGCTTTATTTAAGAACTCACGTTGGCCTTGACATTGTTAATGGCATTGTCGATGCTCTCGAACTCCAGGATGAGGCTTAGGAACGGTCGAATGTGGGCTGAATTTTTTTGGGGGCAGTCGGAGACTCGAACTGATAGAAGCAGAGAAAGAAAAGGGAAAAAAGATGAGAGAAAAGTAATGAGGAAGAGACCTAAATGGGATTGAAGAGAGAAAAAAGGTGCAAAAAATTCCTACACTTTTCTTCTACCGCATCAGCCCACTTAAACCCGTCCCATCTCATAAATTAAAGGGGGCTCGCCTTAAACGAGGGCTGCTGGAGGTAGCATTTTAATACTAATTTATTTTCCAACATTTTTGTGGGGGCCCATGCCCCCACACCCTAAGGCATAGGTCCGCCCCTGCCCATAGTCAATGAAACCAACAATCAACAATATCCTGCAGCCAACAATCATGGAGAAATTAACCTCCTTCACCCAAACATCATCTCCACAAAATGACTAAAGCATGCTCAAACAATTAATCCAGAATTTCATTTCTAAATCAAGCAAAGAATTTATCATGGCAAGATTTTCAAGATAACATTTAAACTCATCAAAAATTCTGAAATAAACCTAATTAACTTGTGTATCAGAAATAATCTACCGTGCACCGAAGAGAAAAAGCCAAAAACACACGAAACTCTGATCTTGCCTAGCCGCCTTACCAAGTTCGTGGCTGCAGCTGCTCAGTTTGAGGAAAGATGGAACCTTTGTGAAGATTCGAGCTCCAAAATCAGATTGACAACACCCAAAAACCAAGAAAGCCGAACGTATCAGATTTGAATGGAAAAAGAATAAGTTTCTCCTGCGAGAACCCATGAAAACCAAAGAGAGGAAGGAAAGAAATATGAGGGGAGCGAAAGCCGTTACGTGTGATCGTGAAGAGGGTTACGCGCGATCTATGCGGGGTAGCGAAGGACTTAGAGACAAATTTGTACCGAGGATTGGTCGGTATCATGCGAAAACAGGAGAGGTATCGAAGCGGCGGCGAAACATGTGAGGGTTAAGTTTTCTTTTGTTTGAGAAGGGACAAGCTAATGAATTAAGAAGAGGGCCGGGCTTAACTTGGTTGAGGGGATAATAAATGAGAAGGGAAAGTAGGCCGTGGTTTTAGGCATCTTTAAGAAAAGAAAGAGAAGAAGAATGATGAGATAAGTGGCTTACTGAGCTATTGGGCTATATGGCTTTTAATTTAAGAGAATAAAATTAAAGAAGGAAACAAGAATTGGGCTATTGGGTTTCTCTTGGGTTAAGAAAATTTAGAAAAGTATGGCAAAGGAGAATGAAGAATTTAAAGGGAAAAATTTAGGACTTTTGAAAAAATAGATAGAAAAATATAGAAGAATATAGAAAATTCCTACACAACCTACTAAAATTCCGAACCCTTACATATAGTTTCTTCTGCTAGGCAAACCACTCCCATAATGTTTATCTTATAATCTTATTTGTACCTAATAAGATTTTTAGGGTTTTGGGGGATAAAACTAGAATTTTGGGGGGAAAGGTGGGATTTTTATGATGAAATGTGTGATTTTTAGTATTAGAAAGTGGATTTGGAGGAAAAAGATGATATTTTTATTGATTTTCAATATGAGATACAATGATAGTTGTCCTTTTTCGAGAGGGGAATCGCTCTCCTAACTTTAATTCGAGAGAAAAGGCCTACCTCTATCAAGATCTAAGTTTTCTACTCCTAATCTCTTCCATCTCTCAATTCCTTTCTTAAATTCAGCATCTCCCTCAATACCAGCCCACATACATTTATAATACTGATTTCTTAATAAGTACATATTTGGCACTGGATCCCTAAAATTACAGTTTTGCCTATATTGTTCAGAAATTACACATCTGACACTAGTTAGCCGCCTCACCCCAATCCTAATAGTACCTAAATATCTGAAGAAAATTTTAAGGTATGCTTCTACATTATCCAACAATCCAGGTGATTTTAAGGAAAAAAGAGGTAAAATGAAATGAAGTTGTAATGACTTGTCAACAAATTGATAAATCTCATTTTCAGCCCCAGGGCTTTTTGTAAAATTCTATATGATATTGCTTATGAAAATAAAATCCTACCTGTTTAAGCCAAAATTGGCGTCAACAGTATTTGGGCCGACGTGGACTCCCTTGCTGAAGTGGAATCCTCGTCGGTAGTAGAAATGAGACCCTTGGTTGGTAGAAACAGGGTCGATGATGGTGGGTGTTAGGATGCATCGCGGAGGCTTGTTGTACCAAGTTGCTCGATTCGACGGTCGTTCGACCCTTTGGTGGAGTCGATACTCGAACGACTATCGTCAAGAGCTATCGTTCGACACTCCTGTTGGGTCGAGCCTCGATCTTCCTGTACCGTAAAGGAGTGTCAGGGGGGTCGGATCTGGGTTCCGACCCAAATCTCCTCCGATGCTTAAGTTAGAACAGGAACTTAAGGAAAAGCTCGGGGCTGTCGAGATCGACATACGAAGGTTCGTATCGAGTCAGTTGCCGCAAGCTATTTGGAAGAAGAATTATAGAATGGGAAGTCGAATGTCAGAGTATCAAGTATTTCGTACCTTGGTCCCCCCCGCATTCTGTTCATATCCTGTGTATTTATAGACTTCAGAAGTCTTTTCATTGACGTTGGGAGGATAACGGTCATCAATTACGGTGCCACGATGCCCCCTTTAATAGGGGTAACTGTCACCCATGCCTTCGCCATTTATGAGCCCATTATCAATCACACGTTTGATATGATAGAAGTCCAACGGGCAAATGGCACGTGGGCTTTGACTGGGTTAGCCTTAAGCTTCCTTCGTAGGCCTTGTAGGCTCTGATGTCATTCAAGTGAACCCCTCGAGTGATGGCCTAAGGGTTTAACAATGGCCCCGATAGTTCGTCTGTTGGGGTCAAGTGACGTAACGTCTTATTAATAATACATGGCAGTCGTGGAAAAGTACTCGAGTTTAAGCTCCAAAACGCATATTCTTCTGATTTGGATGATGAGTCGGTTCGAAATTCAAGATACTAGGGTTTCTGGATTACCAACATGTGTCCTGATTTGATGAGATCGCCGTGTCTTAATTAGGTAGTTTTGGAGGGAGATTGCAACCATCGTTTTTGGCATCCTTGACCCAAATTTCCTCCTTCGCTAATGGCTTCCTCCTTTGCTTGCACCACCGGTAAGGCCGCAGCTTCCATCCCTCAGAAGGATAAGGGGAGGCTGTCGTATCGAGTCTGATCTCCAATCAAATCTCTCGAGTGTGGGCAGATCAAATTACTAATCTCCAAGATAAATATGTTCGATGTGACTATCAGATCTGATTGCCTCAAAGGGAGGAGAGGGCTCATCTCCCTGGCGATCGATAGGTTATAGTTTATGTCAGAGCTTTCCATCGGGGACTTCGATTTCCTATGCATCCCTTCATGCTCTGCTTGCTGAAGACATTGGGTCTTTCCATTTGTCAAATGCCATTGGCGTCTTGGTCAGTTTCATCGCGTTGTGCATGGTGAATATGATTGAACCTACCATGGAGTTCAATTTTTTTTCGTTGTACCTCCTCTCAAGACTCCGTGCTGGTATCAGATAACTGCTCGTCGTGGCAGGAAATTATTTGGTGATCTTTTCACCTCAAATCTGAAATGAAAAGACCAATTCGCATTTGTGGTGTTTCACGACGGGGCGAGTTTCGGTACCATGTGGAGAACTCCTGAATTGGGAATGAACGAGGATAAGACTCTTTCCGTTGAGGAGAAAAATGTTGCTCGTTCATTGATGAAGCTGCCTTAGGGGACCAGGTCGACGAAGTGTCTATTGTCTGACCCTATGCTGATCAGTATTGTATGGACGAAAGGTTGATTCCATCTCACCCATCTCTAACTTGTTCTTCGTTTTCTTGAATTTTACCTACTCTTTACATGCACGATCGGACTAGAATACCAGGTGGACCCTGAGATGCAGGAAGCAGTCGAAGCTTCCATCAGAGAGGCTGAGGGAAATGTGTCTTCTCCTCAAGTGCCTTCTCTGGAGGGAGGAATGAACGGGATCTCCAAGGCTTTACCCCTGGTGGTCCATAAAGGTTCTTAGTCAATTCGTCTGCAACAGAGGAAAAGAAGAAGCTCCCCACCGAATTTGAGGTGGTTGCGATTGAGAAAGTGAAGAGATCGAGGCGACAAGTTCGTATTTTCGACTCGGACTTGTCTGGGTCGGATGACACCATGGACCCAACTGCCTCACCGGGCGTAGATCAGTTGTGTGAAGAGATCCCATTCCTCGAGTAAGAACATGGTCTTCTTTCAAAGAAAGATTTGGGAGAATCATCATCTCTGCAGGAGCCAATTCTATATCAGGATTCTTGGCCCTGGGGAGGTCTGTTTCCTCCTAAACTGTTGGCCTTTGGATTGTAGATCGATCTTACCGGAAGATCGATCGTCACAAGCCCCATTTGAGTTTCTGAGGAGGAGCTCCTTCGGCCGAGCTTTTCGATTAAGGACGAGTCGGCTCTTTTGGATCGTGGGACTGCCTCACGACTTACCCAGAATTCGACCCTTCTTAGGGACATGAACGTTCTGGCGAGGGTCGATCATAAGAGGCTGTCCACAGTTTCCATCCACGCGATCATCCAGGTAACAATTATGCTTGTCATCATTTTGGCTGAAGCAAGTATTGACAATTTTTGCTTGTCTACAGGACCTCGTAGCTAACACCGAGTTACGCCGTCGCTCGTTGGCGGTGGCTAATTATGAAGCCAGATTGAAGGGTGCCGAGACGGCCATTGAAAAGGCCGAAGCGAAGCTGGCAAGATGAAAGCTGCTCAATAAAATGATCCAGTCTCATGTGCATCGACTCGAGAATGAGTTGGGCGGGTCTCGCACGAGGGAGGTTGATCTAATTGCTTCGATGGAGCAGGCAGAAAAGATGCTGCTTGAGGAGCAGGCCAAGTGGGAGGCTAGAGAGAGTGAACTTCAAACTCGACTCCTTGATGGCTTTCGAAAAATCAACGAGAGAGAGATCACGGATAAGGCAGTCCAAGAATACATGGACAATTTGCCTGACTTCGACGAGTACAAGGCTACGAGCGATCCCGACTGGAAATAAAGAATCGATTCCCAGACTTTGCTGCTGAAATCGACGAAATCCCTATCATTTTCCCATTCGATGATGTTGGTCAAAGTAAGACCATAGGTGCTGCTATCCCCGTCGACGAGGTTGTCGCCGAGACATGTGAGGCAGTAAAAGTTGATGCTCCAAAAGATCAGGAGCATACTGCTTCGATCGAAGGAGATCAACGACATGCCGACCTGGTTGAGGGATCTTAGGGGTTCCTTACTCCTCAAAGTTTTTGAATGTATTGGGAGTGTAAATTTTGTAAAGAACCCGATAATTTTGTAATTCAAACCAAACGATATTACCAAAAGTTGATAAGTACCTCTTTGTTTGCCAAAAATTGTCGTTTTTAAGGAGCATGTATGAGCGCATGTGTCTCCATTTGGCCCCTTTTAACGAGTTAAACAACTGCCCAAGGTGGTAGGGGTTGAGTCATTGAATCATACTCTCATTAACCATTATAGTAAGGCGCAGTTCTTGAAGTTGTGTACGTGATGACCTCGCATTTTTGTAGGTCATTCAGTTACATTATTCCTTACGGTCAACGGTAAATTTTAAGGTCTTTGAGTTGTGAAGGGGTGGCCCTTCGGCTTACGGCAGACGACCAAGTAGAGTCGTTCGGTAGAGGGGGCATGACCCCTTCGTCTTACGACCGACAACGAAGTATGGTCGTTTAGTGGCGAAGGGATGTGCATTCGACTTACGACGGATGACCTAGTAGATTCGTTCGATGGCGAGGGTCATGTCCCCTTCGTCTTACGGCCGACGACGAAGTATGGTCGTTCAGTTACGAGTGAGTGGCCCATCGGCTTACGGCTGACGACCAAGGAGAGTCGTTCGGTGGCAAGGGGCATGGCCCCTCCGTCTTACAACCAACGACGAAGTAGGATTGTTCAGTTGCGAAGGGGTGACCCCTCGGCTTACAGCTGACGACCAAGTAGAGTCGTTTGGTGGCGAGGGACATGGCCCCATCGTCTTACAGCCGACGACCAAGTAGGGTCGTTCAGTTGCAAGGGGATGTCCCCTCACTTACGGCTGACGACCAAGGAGAGTCGTTGGTGGCGAGGGGCATAGCCCCTTCGTCTTAGTGTCGATGACGAAGTAGGGTCGTTTAGTTACGAGGGGGTGGCCCCTCGGCTTACGGCTGACGACCAAGGACACTCGTTCGGTGGCAAGGGACATGACCCCTTCGTCTTACGGCTGACAACGAAGTAGGGTCGTTCAGTTGCGAGTGAGTGACCCTTCGGCTTACGGCTAACGACCAAGTAGAGTCGTTCGGTGGCGAGGGGCATGGCCCTTCGTCTTATGGCTGACGACGAAGTAGGGTCGTTCAGTTGCGAAGGGGTGGCCCCTCGGCTTATGGCTGACGACCAAGGAGAGTCGTTTGGTGGCAATGAGCATGGACCCTTCGTCTTACGGCCGACGACGAAGTAGTGTCGTTCAGTTGCGAGGGGGTGGCCTCTCTGCTTACGGCTAACGACCAAGTAGAGTCGTTCGGTGGCGAGTGGCATGGCCCCTGTGTCTTATGGCCGACGACGAATTAAGGTTATTCAGTTGCGAGGGGGTGGTCCCTCGGCTTACGGCTGACGACCAAGCAGGGTCACTCAGTTTCGAGGGGGTGGCCCCTCGGCTTATGGTTGACGACCAAGCATAGTCGTTCGGTGCCGAGGGGCATGACATCTTCATCTTACAACCGACGACCAAGGAGAGTCGTTCGCTGGCGAGGGATGGCCCCATCGTCTTACGGTTAACGACCAAGTAGGGTTGTTCCCTGGCAAGGAGCATGGGCCCTTCGTCTTACGACCGACGACGAAGTAGGGCCATTCGGTGGCGAGGGGGTGTCCCCTCTGTCTTACGTTCCCGTGAAGCAACATCACGTTCTGATATCTACGGACGTGCTCACATGTGTCTCTAATGTCGTCATACATCTGCAAGGCTGGGATCTTAAATTTGGGGAGCATTAGTGCGAACCTGATGTTCTCCATCAGAGGAGTCCGTCGATTGGTAGGAAGAACGAGTGGTGCACGTTCCTCCTCTTGCCGCTGGTGAGTGGCACTCGAAGAATGGTTAGGGCTTACTTCCCTCTCATTTCTCTTCGTGCCGACCGTAAGATTAGGTGGACTGCAACCTTAGATGAGATTATCTCTCCCCTGATCTAGGATGCTGCGGGTGGTTCGCCCATTGTTGGAGGGCCCTGGACCTCCATTATGCCAAAATGTGAGGCGGTTATTCTCCATCGCTCCGTTTTGTTGAGATGGTGGAATGATATTCGGCTGCAAGTTCTCTTGTTGCTCGAGTCCTTGCTCTCTAGGTCTCTGGTTTCCTTGAGTAGCTCGCCCTCCTTCTGGTTGTGGGCATTCGATGTCTCGTTGAACAGCGGCAGCTAATACTGCCAGGCTATTTTCAATCTTCTCAGTGAATTTGTTGAATTGTTCCTGAGTCACCAATTGAGTATTGGGTGGGGCTCCTTGGACTTCAGGATTTGCATTTGGAACACCGTCGTTCAAGGTATCCTCAACTAGAGCTAGGAGTGATCCAGTGTAGTTGGGTACAGTCGACATTGGGCTTTAGTTACTTCGGGATGTTGACTGGTGTTTTCCCACAGATGGCGCCAACTGTTTAAGCTAAAATTGGCATCAACAGTGTTTGGGCTGACGTGGACTCCCTTGCTGAAGTGGATCCTCGTCAGCAGTAGAAATGTGACTCTCGGTTGGTAGAACCAGGGTCGATGATGGTATATGTTATGATGCAGCACGGAGGCTCGCTTGACACAGTGGCTGGATACGACGGTCGTTCGACCCTCTGGTGGAGTCGTTCCTCGAACGACTGTTGTCGGGAGCTATCGTTCGACCCTTCTGTTGGATCGAGCCTCGATCTTCCAGCACCACAAAAGAGCGTCAGGGGGGGGTCGGATCTGAGTTCCGACCCAAATCCCCTCCAATGCTTAAGTTAGAACGGGAATTTAAGGGAATGCTCGGGGCTGTCGAGATCGACCCACGGAGGTTCGTCTTGAGTCAGTCGCCGCAAGCTATTTGGAGGAAAAATTATAGAATGAGAAGTAGAATGTCAGAGTATCAAATATTTCGTACCTTGGTCCTCCCTCATTCTGTTCATCTCCTGTGCATTTATAGACTTCAGAAGTCTCTTTAGTGACGTTGGAAGGAAACAATAACCAATTATGGTGTCATGATCCTCCTCCTTAATAGGGGTAACCGTCACCCACGCCTTCGCCATTTATGAGCCCATTATCAATCGCACGTTTGAAATGACAGAAGTCCAACGGGCAAATGGCATGTGGGCTTTGACTGGGTCAGCCTCAAGCTTCCTTCGTGGGCCTTGTGGGCTCTGATGTCATTCGAGTGAACCCCTCGAGTGCCGGCCCAAGGGTTTAACACTACCAATCTTATTAAACTTTATCTAAAATTAAATTGCGATTTAAAGAGATGAATTAGAGATGATGACAAATCTAGTCTTAGCCCAAAATGACTCTAAGTGCTTAAATTTCTATTTCAGTCATTCATCTTGCACTTAAATTTTTAATAGATGTAATCGCACATGGTCCCACAAATTTGCTCCTTCACATATGATGTATTACACATGCATTACATAGGTAGACAATCCCTTACACGGGAGAACACAAATAAACCAACATAATTCTAACAGTTAAGTTAAAGTAGAGTTTGAAGCAGATAACTTAACAACATTAGGTTTCAAGCCTCCATGATTTATAAGGGCCTAACCCAGCATCATCGGGCCTCACATTTTTAACAGCCCTTTGGGTCACAGTGGCTCTGATACCAATTTGTTACAATGAAACCGATCCTCAAGGGAAACTAACGACATAACTTAGATTGAGACCCAAACTGACCCAATTGCTTAAGATGATGGGTACATCACCGACTTTCTTTGTATATCGTTCGCCTTACAGTTCCCAAACTGATTATACACCTTCTCTCTTTTGATAGTATTAGAATTGCAAGCAATTTAGATAATTACTAAGTGAACTATAAAATTTATCTTCCAAAAATGTTAACTTATTTAATTATTCGTGTAAAATTCATGATTCAAACGCACATTAAATCATCAATATAGAAACATGTTCTACTGCTAACTATTGTATTTGTTTTGATGGATACATAAACTAACCTATGAATTATTTAAAAAGAAGCATGCCAAAAGCTAATCGAGTTTAGTATTTTCTTATAATTTATAAGAAACTATTATTTTTATTAAGTCACCTATTCTAACAGGTCAATACTTCCAATCTGGAACTATGAAAACTCTTGATACTGATATCATGAAAGGCGAATCGATATCGAGATTTAAAACCTTTGTGCCGAAGAGTCTAACAAGCCATAGCATAAGTTAACAGCACAAAACGATATGAAAAGCATGAGGGTACTAGTACATATGTCAGAGTGTTAATTGGTGCTAAGGAGCCTTAAAGGTACACGTTGAATTATGAAATAACAAGAATGTATCAAATGAATTGATAGACTTGACCAAATGCATGGATAGTAGAGGTTAGATCATTGTATAATAGCTATTTTTGTGGGAATACGTATGATAGTTATTGTGTCCAACCTAATGCAATGATTGATAAAAGAGTATTTTAATAACATGACTAACTTATATAAAACATACATGAATTATTTAAATAAATTAGAATTGGTGTTGTGGAGAAGAATAATACCAGGAGGAGGTAGTGGTAATGGTGGTGATGGTGACATGTTCTTTTATGGTTGAGATTGGGATCAGTTTTGGGGAGGGGAGGAAGAAAGGAGAATGAGAAGGAATAAAACGAGGAACATGGTGGATATTTAGGGCTAGTGAAATCTAAAGGTCATGTGGCTATCATGCGACCCACATAGAACGATCAAAAATTTCAAACTACACGGGTGTTTTTGAAGAACCCATGGAAGTATAGAGGGGTTTTGTGTAATTTACCCTAATAACATCCATAAATTGCTCTCTTGGGCTCATGTTTGTGGATTTGTGATTTATTGATGCATATCACTGCAATTCGTAATTAGTTTGGAGAGTGTGACAATAGAACGATCTCAATTAAACCTTATTCTAACCATAGCTAGGAAAAAGTGGGTCGTGGTTGGCTAATGTCTTCTTGTCCTTTCACGAAGATGAACCATATCGCTTAATAACTATCTTTTGCATGTCTTCATTAGATTAAGGTTTAAAAGTTGTGCTACTGTACTCTTATCAGAGACAACATGGAGTCGTAGAATAAATAGAACACGGAAAATCGGTTATTATCACAATTTTTTTGCAAATTAAATAGTTATATTACACATCCCTGTATTCTCAAGTATCAATTGCAAAATTCTCATTTCTTATTTTCTCAGTCCTTTATATGTTCTTTTACTAAGATTATATTCATTTTGTTCTTACATACCAAGGTGGCAACTGGTTATATCTGGTTCAAATCCTACAAGATCCAAGTGGATCCATTATAAATATGTCAAAAACAATTTGAATCCAACCCGATTAAGAAATATGGTCCACTAATGATCCAATTCCAAAATCCACAATTATTGGCTTCAGATTCTGATTTCGTATTTTCCAAATAGTATATTATTCTCCGATGACATTTGATGAAAATTCGTTCTTCTATGTGCTTTTTGTAATTCTTATCAATATTAAACATGTCTAAAAACGAAAATAATCCTAAACCAGAAATGATAGGGATGTTTTAACTAGGAAAATAAGCATAACTATATAAAAATACACAATTACGTTTTTGATTCACACATTTGGATTCCTAATGATCCACATCTAGATTCAATAAGCTATCAAATTTGAGTTTTAGAATCCCAATCCAGAAAAATCTGATTTTTTGGTATCATCAATAAGCAGTGTGATATGTATTTTAGGATCAAGCCCAAAAAGGTATGTTTGGATTCTGATTGGAATGCTGGGGTAATACCTCATTTCTCACTCATAACATACAAATGTTTTTGTGAGTACATCTTCATAAAACATTTGATCAGGGAGAAACTAGCATTGATAGATTGACTCCTTCACAAAATTATAGAGAAGACGTGTATCTTTGTAGATTTTCTTAAGTTTATCCATTTAGTGTATAAGGGTAAACAACACTTACTGGCAAAAGCCATGTATTAAAGTATGCTCTAATCAAGGTGCAAACCAAATATAAAAATTAAACGTAGTATAAATTGTTACCTCAATTGAGGAATATATTGATTAAATTACTGAAGGCAATGTTCTAATAGCCAGTTACATGATTAAGATAATATGGAAAGTTCATATTTGAAACAACATAGGAAGTCTAATCTAAAGACTCTAAACAATTGAAACATCTACTAAAAAAAATTTCTAGTTCTGACCAATGTAGGCATTCAAATAATGGAAACTCTCAAAAATAAGAAAATAATTCAGAGCAGTGATTGAAATATGTTCAATGGTGCAGTAGTGGAAAATGTTTGCACGTAACCTAATGTTGAGCTAGGAGCTGTCGGAAAAGGAGCTAGGCATAGCATGCTGAGATAGAATAAAAGAATGCTTGGAAGAATTAAAGTGTTATAGAAGGAGCAAAAGAATGCTCGGAAGAATTAAACTGTTAGAGAAGGAGCTTGGCATATAATCCGACATGTGAGATCAAATGACAAGCAGCCAAAGCTTGGAAGAATTAGAGTTGCTTGAAAAAGAGCTACATTGGAATCAACTCATTAAGATAGAATAGGGAGCTGACAGAGCTTGGGAAATAAGCTGGTGTCTGCGATTTAGGGATCAGATGCAATCACAGTTTGGTCAAGTAAATCAATCATGTCTAAGAGAGATGACCATTTATAAATACGGAAGCAAGCTGATCGGAGTGCTACATTGGAATCGAATTGTTGAATCTACAATCTGTAGAAAACTTTGCAGATCAGAAGGTGATGCCGAGCACAAATCGTGCTGCATCGGGTGAGAATTTTGAACAATGAACATGGCTTTTCAAGGTGTTGACCTAGTGCTAGGCGTGTTCTATACATGCACAACCCCAATACAAGCTCGTCCATAACATGATGACTGTAATGTTGAAGAAGGTTGGGGGAAGAAAAGAATTTAAGATTTAGATGTATAGCCTCGATATCATATTACATCGAGGAATATAATTGAATATATTGATGGAAGCATTGTCCAAATGTAGAGTTACATAATTGAGATAATATGAAAATTCCTGATTTTAAACAATATAAGAAGTATAAACAATAAAAAACTAAATAATAAGAAAGTCCTAATACTATACATTGTAGACATCTAAATGATAGAAACCCAAATATGTTTGTATTCATTAATATTAACCAAAATTGACACTACATTTCTTTCTCTTATTTTTGTTATTTATATATAAGTGAGATTGAGCTTTACCAAAAAATTTAGTTCTAATTTGATACAACTATATTCCTAATTTCTGAAGAATTTTAAACTCATTAATAAGACTTTTTCACATCAAAACGTGGTTAAAACTCATTGGAAAGAACTAAAGCAAAGCGTAAAAAGTAACATGAATAACATTCAACAGCGGTTATTCACGACCACCTCACACCTAATGTGATGATATTCTCAAGCCCCTTGTTTCCCCTTTTATGTTTGAATCCATAAACATAACAAAGGTAGTAACACCTAAGGAACTTTGCAGGGCCTAATAGCATTCGTGACTCCATAATACTTTCTGTTACCTTCTGGCATCCTCCAAGTCAACCATAAAGAGCAACACGGTTAACACTGTATAGTTATTAGCACATTCAAGTCAAACTAAGAACTTCTACAACCTCAACTTAGTGCGCGTGGTGCATGCAATTATATGCGAGGATTTGAACACCATCTAATACTTAAATAGTTGTGCTTTCACCTTTTAACATGAGTCCAATTTGCTCTCAGGCTCTTTTGGCCATGGCAGATATAGGTTATTGTGAAAGTCATATTATTATTGGTTCCTCCATTGCATATTGTTAAAGTTATTGAAAAAATTGATGATCAAACATGTTGTTAGATCTCGGGGCCCGCACCAGCAGTCGCACGCAAGGAAGGGCCGCACCAGTAGCCGCGTGCAAGGAAGGGGGGCATTATTGGTGTTTTGACTATTTTTATAATTTTTAGGGCAAACTTGTAATTGCTTAGGAGGTGGGTTTATTTTTAAACTAGGGCTAGCCGTCATTTTATTGGCATACTTATTATTGATATTTTGTGTGATTTCTTCGAGGGATCGTAAGAGAGTGCGGACGTCGTTGCTTATCGGCGTTTTGGAAGGGTGGTTGCCCCTATAATTGTAGCCAAACCTATCTTGTTATCGCTGTTTTATTCAATATAAGTTCAGATTTGCGTGATTCCTATCAATTTGGTATCGGAAGGCGTAACGATCCATAACGGCATCAACAAGGCAAACAGACAAGTTCGAGGCTTTGGAGGAGAAATTCAATGGCGAGTTCAAAGGGGTGAAGAAAACACTAGCGGGACACGAGGAATCATTGGTGAAGTTGACGGCTTCCGTTGACAGATTGGCGGCTTCCATTGAACAGGTGGCGGCGAAGCAAGAGAAAAACTATGTGCAATTTGCGTAACTAATTTTTTAGTTGGCGGCCAACGCAGAAAAAGGTGAAAAAGGGGACGGAAATCCTAAATCAGCAGGAAATGTGTTACCTTTGGTCAAGGGGAAGGAAAAATTGGAGCTTTTTGATGCGAAAAACGTCCACGTGGAGGAGGAATTTGACGAGGATGAAGATGGGGAGCCGTGGAAGGTGGATTATCGCCAGGAAATGCGACGGAAAACGGAGGAAGCAAGGAGGGGGCAGCGGACCTAGCCGCTGCTCTTAAGATGCGCGCCAAGAGGAGGGAGGGCCGCGGGAGCAATTCAAGCCTCCTGCGGGCCCCCAGGAGGTTAGGCAGGGGGGCACCCCCAGCCTCGCCTGGGCTCGGCGAAGGGGCCCAGGCCCCCGGCGAACCCCGGCGGGTCCTTGCAGGGCCGTGGGGGCCCCGGAGTCCTTCAGCAGGGCCCCACAGCCTCTATACAGGGCCGCTGTGTTGAGTATTGGTGTTTCATACCAATGTTATTTTGATGATGATCACAACATTATGTTGTTGTTAATGACTCTCTTGTTTTAGTCTCTTAGTTACTTTTCAAGAATATCATTTTTGGAGACTAAACACTTGGTACAAGGATGGACATCAAGTGAAGAAGGGTCAAAGCTTGGACTCAAGGGGTGTCAAAGCTTGGAGATGATGGGGGGCATCAATGCATCAAGATTGAAGCCATAAACTCTAAGGAAAGTATTGTAATCCATGTAATAATTCATTTATTGCTTTCTCTCTTTTGAGTCTAGGTTTAATGTAATGCCTTGATAGATGGTCTACTCATTCATGCATATGCATTTAACCATCTTAAAGAGCCTTAGGATTATCATAGAATCCAACCCAATAGGCTCATCTTGTCCAAAGACTCATTTGGAGTCTCTGGCTTTTCTACAGTCGCCTGCTGAAGGTTTCACAGTAAACTGAGTGATTCCAGTCGCCTGTCGAGCCTTCTACAGTCGACTGTGGTGCACTGCTCAAGTCAACCTTTTATTGACTCTACTTGAGCTTTTCGCATCAGTCGACTGATGTTCAATTTACAGTCGCCTGTGAAATGGTCAACAGTCGTCTGAAAGGCGTAAGTGCATATAGTGCATCTCTCTGTTTTTCTCCATCTACTGCAGCAGTCGACTGATGAAGGATTTACAGTCGCATGTCAATTTTACAGTCGACTGTATTCTTGTCTTCAGTCGCCTGTATGCTTTTCGGGAGAAAGAGTGCAACTCTCTGTTTTATTTCCATCTCCTACAGCAGTCGCCTGCTGAAGGTTTAACAGGCGCCTGTCCTGTTTACAGTCGACTGTATCGACTTCATCAGTCGACCGTCGTGGCTCAGATTATAGCCGTTGGGTATTTTCTAGCCGTTGGACAGTCGACTGTCATTTGTTCATCAGTCGACTGTCTGTGACGTTTCAGCCCAAAATCTAGCCGTTGCAGCTTTTTGTTTTTGGCTGTTTTCTTCGCTTTTGAGAGTTCCTATATGGTTCCTATATATATGAGAGGGCTGAGTTCATTAGAGCTTCTTGATGCAATTGAAAATCCTTAGAGATTAAATAAGCCACTCTCAAATTCTCTCATTTCCCTCTTAGAGCGCATTCTCCTCTTCATGCATTGAAGTCAAGCTCAAGGGAAATCATCCAAGTGCTTTCAAGCAAATCTCAACACTTGGAGATCCTCTTCCATGCTTTGCATTCATTTATGAGTAAGTACATCTCAAGGCATAGGTAAGAGTATTAGTTTTACTTGGTGTTTCTTTGTTACACTAATTCTCTTTGTGGGAATTAGTCTCTCTCTTTGTGGGAGTGTTTCTCTTAGTGGGAATATGATATTCTCTTAGTGAGAACAACTCTCTTTGTGGGAGTAACTCTCTTTGTGGGAGTTTGGTGTCCTAGTGTAGGGCTAACCCTAATTCTCTGAGTGTGAGTTAGTAATTCTTTAGGTGGGAGTTTGAACCTTGTGTAGGGTTTGTTGGGTCCTTGTGTAAGGCAAAATCCTCTTGGTGAGGTATCTCTTTGTGAGATTGTATTCACTTCTCTTTGTCGGAAATATAGTGAATATTGATGTGGCTGGACGTACCCAAGTTTGCGGATCTGGATCTCGCTGCAAAAATTGTGGTCGTTGAAGCATCCTCGCTACCTCGGCAAACCCATCCTTCATCTCGCACGAATGTCGCTCCGAGATCCGATTCAACTTCTCATCTATGGTTGCGCTCAAACCCGCCTTAATTTCTTCCCTCATATCAGTCATCTCCTTCCGCAACCCCGAGATCTCTGCATCCAGTCGCTCCTCCAGAGTTTTCATCGCAGTCGCTCGTGTGCTCGCTTTAGAATCGAGTGCTCTGATACCAAATTGATACGATTAGGGTTAATCGTATCAAAAGCTCAGATTTTTGGTGGAAGAAAGAAAAGAAATTTAAAGTAGAAGATGGAATTGATGCAAATAAGAGACAAATAGATCTAATCTGGAGTAGATCTTCTCCCTAGCTTGAATTAATAGATCAAGCCTAATCCCCTAACCCTAGCCGTCAAAATGATGATTTGTCTCAAATATTCGATAACCTACAACGTTAGGGTTACTCCCCTTAAATACTCCCCTCACACATTGCTAAGCACACACGACTTAAACATAAAACGGGTGGTGCATAAAGTAAAAAATGGCATGATACTAAGTTGAGCCCATGTCCGCATCCCTGCCCGCACCATTACCGCGCCTCCTACGGTATGCGACCGCATCATAAACCCAAAGTTTGTGTTATGTAGCAGCCAGTAGTGTTAAAGAATAAACTCAAACAACAGTCAGTTTTTAATGCAGCATTAAATGAGAAGTTAAAGAGGCAAACAGTGATAAACTCTGGTGATTAATGTCTTCTTAAGTCTAGCTCTTAATGGTGGAGGTTACAAGTCATTTGGAGTTTTTTTCCTACAATAAGTTACGGCAGTTTTTTGTAACCAAAGGTCAGATTTAAGTGCTAATGTTTAGTATTCTTTATTTCATTAAGAGCTTGTTTTATGTTAAGAGTCTATAAAAGAAGTTGTATTCTGTTTTAGAAAGCAAGAGAGAAAAAATATATCTTTGTGATTTAATAGAGAGCAAATTGATTTGAGTTATTTTCTCTTCCTCCAATTACATTCTGTAGTTCTCAAATTGGTATCAGAGCTATGTTAAATTCTGGGAGTACCTTGCTGGGGTAGATATCGCTGCCACGACTCACCAAGTTGAACTACGACAATTGGAGTATTCAGATGCATGCGTTGCTCGGTGCGCAAGACGCATGTGAAGTAGTTGAAGTCAGCTATGAAGAGCCGACTGCAACGGCAAATCAGACGGCAAATTAGATAAAGGCATTGAAAGAAACGCGTATGAAAGACAAGATCACTCTCTATTTCTTATTCCAAGCGGTGGATGAGTCGGGTTTCGAGAAAATTGCTGGTGCAACAACTTCGAAGGAAGCGTGGGCCATTTTGGAGAAGTTCTTCAAGGGCGCCGACCGAGTTAAACAAGTGCGGCTTCAAACTCTTCGAGGCGAGTTGGAAAACATGAAGATGAAGGAGTCGGAAGGAATATCCAACTACATCACGCATGTGCAAACCGTGGTGAATTAACTTAAACGCAATGGAGAAACCCTAACCGATGCAAGGGTGGTGTAGAAAATTCTACGGTCATTGACCGAGAATTTCGAGTACATTGTTTGCTCAATTGAGGAGTCGAAGAATTTGGAAGAGCTGACAGTCGATGGTCTCGTTGGTTCTCTTGAAGCGCATGAACAATGGAAGAAGAAGAAACACGAATTGCTCGAGGAGGCCTTACAAGCAAAAACAACTATCAAGGAGGACAAGGCGATGTACGCACATCAAAACCGAGGAAGGGGACGTGGCCGTGGAGGTCGTGGTTTTGGTCGTGGTGAAAGCCAAAGACGTGGAAACAACTTCGAAGAAAGGGTCAGCCGAGCCAACAGAATTGGCGTGGTCAAGGACGTGGCCGTGGGAGAGGCGGCCGGTCAAATCGTTCAAATGTCGAGTGCTACAACTGCGGCAGACAGGGACGCTACGCAAAAGATTGCTATTCAAATGCCGTGTGCTACAACTACGGCAAGTATGGGCACTATGCAAAAGTGTGCACTTTTGAGAAAAAGGTAAGCGAAAATGCTAATCTAATTGCAGAAGAGGAGACAAGAGACGGCGTTGTACTCATAATGGCCTACAAAGTCATCGCTCCGGAAGGTGACACGGTGTGGTATCTTGATACTGGCGCTAGTAATCACATGTGTGGGCACAAATATCTCTTTGTGGAGATGCAAGAGATAGAGGATGGGCACGTGACATTTGGAGATGCGTCAAAGGTTCAAGTGAAGTGGCGAGGTAAAATCCATTTTTCTCAAAAAGATGGTAAAGAAGGATCGATTGAGGAAGTCTATTATGTACCTGACTTGAAGAGTAACATCCTGAGCATGTGTCAACTACTGTAGAAGGGATATTCAGTTTTCATGAAAGACCGGATGATGCACTTAAAGGAAAAATATGATCGGATGCTTGCACAGGTGGATATGGCTAAGAATCGAATGTTCAAACTCAACTTGAGAAATATGCGAGAAAGATGTTTGCAAGTCAACATGTAGGATAAAGCTTCGCTGTGGCACTTATGATTCGGACACTTGCATTACGGCGGCCTACAAGAGTTAGCAAAGAAGGATATGGTACACGGGCTACCAGACATGGATTACACCAAGAAATTTTGTGAGGAGTGTGTACTCGGCAAACAAGCGAGGAATACTTTTCCAAAGTAGGCCGAATATCGTGCAAGAAGGCCACTCGAGTTGATACACACCAACATATGCGGCCCTATCACACCAAAGTCATTTAGTAAGAAGAGGTATTTCATTTTTCATTGATGATTATACAAGGAAACATGGGTCTATTTTTTGAAGGAAAAATCTGAGGCATTCGAGATGTTCAAGAAATTCAAAGTGTTAGTAGAGAAGACGACTGATCTTTATATCAAGGCCTTACGATCAAATAGAGGTGGAGAGTACATGTCAAACGCCTTCACGAGCTATTGCGAGGAACAAGGGATCAAGAGATTCTTAACCGCGCCCTACTCTCCTTAGCAAAGCGGTGTAGCCGAGAGGAAAAACAGAACTATTCTTGACATGGTTCGGTCGATGTTGAAGAGCAAAGACATGCCGAAAGATTTTTGGGCAGAAGCAGTACAATGTGCCGTGTATGTGCAAAACGCCCACATGCAAAGTTGGGGGATCAAACACCGCTGGAAGCTTGGAGCGGATATAAACCGACCGTATCGCACTTAAAGGTATTCGGTAGTATGGCTTACGCACATATACCAGATCAAAGAAGAACCAAACTAGATGATAAGAGCAAGAGTATGTATTCATCGGGTATGACGAGAAGACGAAAGCTTTCAAATTATTCGATCCAATTGAAAAGAAGGTGGTTGTGAGCCGAGATTTGCAGGTAAATGAAGAAAGTGCATGGGATTGGAACAACCAAAAGGAGGTGACGCAAAAGGAAGAAAATGGAGAACCATCAACCGTTGCACTGATAAAGACACCGTCAATTACTCGAACATCCGATGAAGAAGAAGAGTCGAGACAACCGAAGATGGGAAGTTTACAAGACATATATGAGTCGACAAGCGAAGTACACCTTGTATGTCTTTTGGCTGATGCTGAAAATATTATTTTTGAAGATGCAATGAGAGATAAGAAATGGCAAGCTGCAATGGATGAAGAAATAAAGGCCATCGAAAGAAATGAAACTTGGGATTTAGTGGAGCTGCCGGAAGGACATCAGCCCATAGGAGTAAAATGGGTATATAAGAAGAAGATGAATGCCCAAGGTGAGATAGAAAGGTATAAGGCATGACTAGTTGCGAAAGGCTATAAACAAAAGGCGGGGATCGACTATGACGAAGTTTTTGCCCCAGTTGCGAGGATGGAAACAATCCGACTTCTTATATCTCAAGCGGCACAATTTAAGTGGCCGATCTATCAAATGGATGTAAAGTCAACATTTTTAAATGGTGTGCTTGAAGAGGAAGTATATGTGGAGCAACCACCCGGATACATGAATGCCGGAAAGGAGAGTAAAATTTTGAAGTTAAGAAAGGCGTTATATGGGCTGAAGCAAGCACCTCGAGCATGGAACACCCGGATCGACACCTACTTCAAGGAGAATGGGTTCATACAATATCCCTACGAGCATGCACTGTACGTAAAGAAAGAAGAAGGTATGTTTTTGTTTGTAGCTCTTTATGTTGGTGATCTTATATTCATGGGGAACAATGAGATGATAAAAGTTTTTAAAGAGGCTATGACTCGTGAGTTCGAAATGACAGATTTGGGGTTGATGAAATACTTCCTAGGTGTTAATGTTAGACAGAAAATCTGGAATATTTGTGTCACAAGAGGCATATGCAAAAGACATTTTGCGGAAGAATAAGATGGAAGAGTGCAACTCAGTAACAACACCGATGAAACTCGGTACAAAGCTCTCTAAATTTGAGGGAGGAGATCCTGTGGATGCAAGCAAATACCGGAGTTTGGTTGGAAGTCTACGGTATCTCACATGCACATGGCCGGAAGTTGCATATAGTGTCGGCATAGTGAGTCGGTTCATGGAGGAGCCGAAATACTCGCATTTGAAGGCTATTAAGAGGATTATTCGATATATCAGAGGAACAGAATCACTCGAGTTACTCTATTCAGAGACAAATGAATACAAACTGGTAGGTTACTCCGATAATGATTGGTGCGGAGATGTAGATGATCGGAAAAGCACATCTGGATATGTGTTTTATATGGGAGATACGGCTTTCACATGGCTCTCGAAGAAGCAGCCAATAGTGACATTGTCAACATGTGAGGCAGAGTATGTGGCAGCATCTTTGTGTGTGTGCACCACACAATATGGCTAAGAAATTTACTATATGAATTAAAACTCCAGCAACACGAGGTAACCAAGATACTAGTTCACAACAAATCAGCAATTGAGTTGGCAAAGAATCCGGTGCACTATGAGAGGAGTAAGCATATAGATGTTCGTTTTCATTTTATTCGGGAGCATGTGAAGGAAGGCAATATGCGAATGAGCCACGTTGCGAGTCGTGACCAAGTGGCTGATATCTTTACAAAGCCGTTACCAACAGTGCTGTTTGAAAATTTTAAGATGATGATTGGAATGAAGGATAGAAAATGTTTGAGTTTAAGAGAGGAATTTGTTAAAGAATAAACTCAAACAG
The DNA here is from genome assembly GCA_030789695.1 of Scilla litardierei. Taxonomy (NCBI): domain Eukaryota; kingdom Viridiplantae; phylum Streptophyta; class Magnoliopsida; order Asparagales; family Asparagaceae; genus Scilla; species Scilla litardierei. The sequence continues at coordinate 379,876,069 of CM061142.1, forward strand.
CAGTCAGTTTTTAATGCAGCATTAAATGAGAAGTTAAAGGGGCAAACAGTGATAAACTCTGGTGATTAATGTCTTCTTAAGTCTAGCTCTTAAAGGTGGAGGTTACAAGTCATTTGGAGTTTTTTTTCCTACAATAAGTTAGGGCAGTTTTTTGTAACCAAGGGTCAGATTTAAGTGCTAATGTTTAGTATTCTGTCTTTATTACATTTAAGAGCTTGTTTTATGTTAAGAGTCTACAAAAGGAGTTGAAGTCTGTTTTAGAAAGCAAGAGAAAAAAATATATCTTTGTGATTTAATAGAGAGCAAATTGATTTGAGTTATTTTCTCTTCCTCCAATTACATTCTGTAGTTCTCAAGTAGAAGGAAACAAAAGAAAATTTGCATTTTAGCCCAGATTTTACATTTTTAGTCTAAATATTTTCAAATCTACCACTGCATCGAACTTTTGGAAAAAATTCAAAATGAATTGCATACAAACCCTTCTTGGATTGAGATTGCATACTTAGTTTTGCAGTGGTAATATAACTCCATAAAATATTGAAAAGACAGCTGGACTTTGCAGAAATTGCAAAAGGGCCTTTTTAATGATTATAAATGTTATAAAATTTTGTAAAATTCATAAAATTTCTCTAAAATAGTACGGGCTTGCATGGACCAATTACAAGAAGTAACTGGACTAAAACTTGAAAGGTGATTGCTAAAAACACCTCAAACATTGAGGTGTATTTAGTATTTTTTACCAAAAATGACAAAAAAATTGGAATAGAAAAAGGGGAAGTGACATGTGGATGTGACTTGATTTTCATTTTTTGTCAAAAAAGGCCTATATGCACCGGCCAACTGGTGTATATAACAGTTTCCAACTTGAAATTTGAGGACTGACAAATCATGGAGTGTAGAAATTATGTAGCACTATGATTGACAAGTCATAAACATCATATTATTGGTTGTGTGGTTCGATCAGAAGTATGAGTCAGTCAAATTCAAAAGGAAAGTGCAATATTTCTTACTAAAATATTTTTGTAAAATATATGTGATTTAAATATGAATGTGATATTTCTCATTGGATTATTTTGATTAAAATTTTGTGACTGAAAATGGGTTCGTATGGATTAAATTACAAAATGAGGGGTCATATATAAATGAGAATATATATATGGATCGTATACAAAATGACTAGAAATGAGCAAATATTTAGCTTATTTTTTAATATATAAAATGATGGATCATATATGTTTTGTTGTGACACGAATTTGTGTGGATATTTCATGCTTATATTTTGATAAATGAGAATTTGCTCATGCATGTGGACTTTTGTTTTCATCCTTTCACTGTGATAAATCTGTAAATTATTGGTTGCATGCTATTTTGAAAATTATCACATAGTTATAATAAGCATTAAAGTGTTGCTTTCAAGTTTCAACCAAGGTTTTAGGTCTCGGTTTCGGTCTGGGTATCGTTCTTCCCAAAATTTAGGTTTGGTATCGGTATTGACCGTTTCGGCGGTTTCGGAAGCAAATTTCGGTTTCGTCCGTATCGCTAGTTTCGGTAGTTTTGTTTCGGGTATCGGTTTCGGTTTCAGAGATACTTTAAATATGTATATACTATATACACACAGTGATGGTTTCGGAGGTTCTTAAATCTAAACCTATCAAATACTATTAAATACTTAACAAACTAAAATATTAATCATATACTATCAAATACCAAATACTAAATAGATAAACTAAATTTGAATTCGTAATCATATCAAATACTAAATACCTAAAGTTTGGTACTTAAATACTAAATATTAGATAAATGAACAGATCCTAAAGCTTTCCTTGCGTACCAACCGTTTTACCTTGCGCACATACCACTTATTTACACGTTTGCCAAAAAATCACTGGGCATTGCATTCCGCACCCACCATTTTGCTTTGTGCACATACCACTTATTTACAGTGTTGCCATAAAATATCCGCTTGATATGCACACCGACTGTTTTACTTTACGCACATACCACTTATTTACAAGTTTGCCTTTTAAAGAACGCAACATCTCCTGAAAGGCGACTCGGACCTCTTTCTCTCTCTTTGCTCTCTCTCACTCTCACGCTAGATGGTCGAGGCGGGTTCGGCGAGGCAATAGGCAGGTTCGGCGAAGCGGTGACACGATGAGGTGAGTTCAATTTTTTCATCATCTTCCTTTTTGTCCCTTTTCTTCTTTTTTCAGCAATTTTTTCTTGGTTCTGCCTCTTTTTCGTCTAATTCTTCATCATTTTCAAGCCGAAACTCTAAGGTTTTCTCCTCTCTTTTTACCGAGCTTTCTATGCAACCTATTGATTCACGAAATTTTTTGGGTTTTTTTAGAGAATTTTTACTTAATTACACATTCTTCCTCTTCCGTCTTCGACCGGTACTGAAAGGTATCGGCCAGTTTCGGCCGGTATCGGTCAGTTTCGGCAGGTATCAGCCGAAACTGACCGGTACAGTTCAGTATCGGCCGATACTGAAACTAACCCTTGGTTTCGGTATTGTCAATTGCCGATACCGATACGATACGGCCGATACCTCAAACACTGGTTTCTACATGGATTTGATTGAATGCATTTTGATCAAGATACACAAAACACACATGTTGTAATTTTTAACGAGCATGATCATGTTATTTTCAATCTGATAATATTGTAAACTATTATGAACTGTACATTTTACATATGAAAATTATGAATTGAGATGCTCGTCAAATAATTTTGAGCTGATATACGAGATGAGAAACAAAAAGTAAATGATATAAGTGATTGCATTTTTTAGAAGTGATAAGAAATTATTTTCATATGTTCAAACTTTAAAAAGTCCGCTATAAAGTGAACTGATTGATATATGGGCATACCATATGATCTTGAGTGTACCTATACATATGTCCTTCGTGCATAACTAATTGACCTTTAGGGCATAAGTGAGTAGTCTACGGATTGGTTTAGGAGCTAAGTGCCAATGGAGTTAAGTGCTACATAGAACAAAGTATCGCGCTACGCATGTGGTAAGTGCGACCTCTTAAATCTGTAAGAGTCTTCATAGGGGCCACCACTAGACTCCCTCACACACTAGTTTTCGGGTCGAAAACTATGGTGCGAAAAGCCGTGCGACAAACATTTTATCTTTTTTAGAAATTTTTGGCAAATTTTTTTGATGTTTAATCCATACAATTATATACCCCAGGGAAAATAATGGGTGAACCATATGTGGATTTGAGCAACGATCCACCAATTACAAAATTTAACGGCTTTAGAACAATAGAACTTTTTATAATACCTTGATCGAAGGCCAAATTACATTATTTTTGCCATTTTTAGGGATGTATAACAACATAAAGTGAAGGAGGAAAAAAATTTGAATTTTTTTTTAAAAATAAAAATATTTTCGCACAGATAACATATGATATGTTCGCATTTGAATATTTGTCTGTTTGCACGAAAAAAAATGTTTGCATTTGACTATATATATATATATATATTCATATATATATAATGGGTATCATATAATGGGTATTCATATATATATATATATAAGTGGGCGGTACAACAAGTACAAGCCTATGTGGGGAACAAGTACAAGCCTATGTGGGGCTTGTACTTCCCCACTTTTGTGTCTTGGTATATGAGGCTAAGCCTCCCTTGTCATATGATACCCATTATTCTCAAATATACATATATACACACATGTATATATGGGAATCATGTAGATCAGGTGCAAGACACAAAAAGGAGGGCCTCATTGAAAGTACAAGCCCATGTGTGGCTTATACTTTCCAACTTTATGTGTCTTAGCACATGATCTATTAGATCAGGTGCCATCTTTTTCTACATTATTCTATATATATACATATACATACATATATACATATACATATATATACATATATGGCCTTCGGATAACCTATGATAAGGTCAGCTACTTTGTCCTTAGATGACTTATGATTGATTGATTGATGTGCTTGCACATTCCCATGTTATTAGGTAACAATTTGTAACTTTTGTTGGTATGAAGAGATTTGCAAATTGATAAGTGATAAGTGATGTTGTGCATTAAAAATGAAATCAAATGTATTTTCTTAAGTGATCTATTATATGTTTAAATCTGATTTTGAAGAATATGTATTTCATGTCCTATATTTGTATAATGTGAATGAGTATTTGACGCAATAATGTATTTTTCATGCTCTTATTCTTTACTGCATTATTGATATTTTCTGACAAGCATTGCTACTTAATTGATATGTTTCCTTCATCTGCAAAGCTTTCCTCATTTGCTGGTGAGAAATTAATTTTGTACTAATTGAGCCATGTAACTCACCGTTTTCAAAACATTCCAAATATTGTATAGACTGTAACTAGCACATAGCCAGAGTGCATAAAAGATGACGACTAATCGATAAAGACTTAACTTTTTGTGTTTGGCTTGCTAGTTCTATTAAAGACTAGTGGATGCTTTTGTTTTAAGAACTCCTTGTATTTTGATTAAGTTATCATGATTATAGTAACTTGGCTTTGAACCATCTTCATGTATCAATTTATATCTATTTTGTGATTTGCTAGTGAGGCTTGGCTCATGTATGAGTTTAATCTCATGCATGTGTCATTGATGTCGTGCATCTTCGCTCATCGATTATTACATAAGCCTTCCATTACAGATTTGGAGTAAGGACAGTTAAGTTGTGTAAGAGAATGCTCGACACTAGGGTATCTTATCACCAACTACCAAGTGTCTTAGAAGTTAAGTGGATGGATAGAGGTGACTACATTACGGAGTAGTTTTGAAATGGGCTCCTATACTGGTGGCGTAGTACATATACATTATGGCTACCAAAGGATTTACAGAAAAGCATGAGACTTTCGTAAGTTGCAAATGGTAAGTATCTGCAAAAAGCTAGTAAAATACGTTGATGTCTCAGTTTAGTCATAAGAGTAGAATGAGAAGATTACATGAGCTTGTTGTATTATAAGTGCTGCGTGAATATCTAAGTTAATAAGTTCTTGTGATATATGATAACTGGTAGAAATTTAAGTTCTTGATTGTAGATTAGTGTTTATATCAAGGGAAGAAGATGATTCCGAGCTTACAAAAGAGAACAATAAGCTAGCCTTGGATATATGTGACCTCCTTTTCTTTAGGTTCATGGGATCAAAGATGGAGTGGAATACTCCAATGTGAAAGTGGAAGAACTAGCATACCTTTCAAAGTTATTTCAAAGGACTTCGACTTAGGTTTAGACAGAATACAAATGTGTTGAGAAAAATATTGGTGACTAAGAATAATGAAATTAATGTAAATCCAAAGAAAAAGGCTTGGAGAGAAGACTCAAAGAAGTGATTTTGTTTTGGTGGTCATAAAGAACAAAGGAGGAACTGACCAGATAAGCAACAATGTGTGATGTGTCAGTAAGAACATCACCAAGTCTAAAAGACCACGAGGTATGCAATATGCGAGAGGACTTGACACAACGAAAAGAGCTGCTAGGGAGAGTTGCCAAAGCTGCCTTAAGGTGTTGTGATAGGATTTTCTAGCGTTTTAGTATATAAAAAGATGATTTTTATGGAAAAGATTGGATTTTTAGGGTTAGAAAGAGGGTTGTGAGAAGAAAGATAGGATTTTTATTGATGATAAATGAAAATAGAAGAAAATACAAAGATAATTTGAGTTCTTTCGAGAGTAACTCCATCCCCCTTGTCCACGTTTGAGAGGTGGACCGCTCTCCCAAGCCGCCTATTAAAGAGGGGGTCACACTCTCCATCGAAAAGAGGGATAATCTCAACCTCACACAAGTTCTCTCAATATTCGACTCCCCTATCTAATCCAACTAGCACCATATAAATACTAAACTGAAAATAAGAAATTTACAAAAAGAATCATAAATATGAAAATTACGAAAAAAACCCCCTTGAAAACGAAAAATTACGAAAATGTCACTGATGGGCCGAAATTGCAGATCTGTCCCTTAGGATGATGTTGTCTCATCATTACTCTGTCCTGAAAAATCACCTTGTCCTCAAAGTGATGCATGAAGTACATGGGTCATCCGCTCCAAGTGGGTCGCATGCCTCCTCTTGGGTCAAAATGATACGATTGGTCTCCTCCGCCCTTAACAATCCCTGTACAGATGCCACGGTGATCACGCGGCTCAGCTGAATGTCCTCCTCACCCAAAATATGAACTTAACACTCGGGATGCCATCCGACTAAAAACCATGGTCCATGGGGCCATTCAACAGAATTGTCGGGCCATGGTGGGCCCAGCAGAACAACGTGCAGGCCCAGACGAGCTTGCAAGGGTGCGGACAGGATCCGTGGGGCCTGCAACCCTGTGAGCAGGGCATGCGTCCCTGCGGGCTGTCGGCAGGCCTGTAGGCTGCATGCAGGTTGTCGGGTGGGGTCCCCGCCCTTCACAGGGTCTTCAACCGCTTCATTGAACTCCTCCGCATCGGGAAGAAGCCCTTTTCTGGACTTTTCGTTCTTCTCCTTCTCTTTCGCCATACTTGACACCTTTTGTCCTAGATCTATATTGACATCCTCCTCCGAGTTCGTCGTCACTTTCAAATCTAAAATTTCTTGAGTTAGGTTTGCAGAGCTTGCATGATAGCATCAAACGTTGCCTCCCTCCTTACCATTGACATCCTAACCCCAGTTCTGAATTCCTACATAGATTTCTTCGGATCCACCGCCATTGATGCCAAGATAGTTGTTCTGATACCACTTGATAAGATTTTCTCGGGTTTTACTGGATAAAAAGAAGATTCTTGTGGGAAAGATTAGATTTTTAAGGTAAAGGAAGGATTTTTAGGGTTAGAAAGAGGGTTGTGCAAACAAAGATGAGATTTTTATTGATGATAACTGAAAATAGAAGAAAATACAAAGATAACTTGAGTTCTTTCGAGAGAAATTCCCTCTCCATTGGCCACGTTTGAGAGGTAGACCACTCTCCCAAACCACATATTCAAGAGTGGGTCGTGCTCTCTAACGAAAAGAGGGGTAGTCTAAACCTCACACAAGTTTTCTCTCAATATTCGACTCTTCTTTCTAATCTACATAGCCTCATATAAATATTAAATTGAAAATAAAAATTAGAAAAAGTACCCTAAAACTGAAAATTACTAAAATTCCACCAGAAAACCAAAAATTATGAAAACATCCTGTACATGCCAAAACTACATGTCTGTCCCTTAGGATGATGCGGTCTTATCATTCAAAAGAATCATCAGGTTTCCATATATCTTTTATTGCAACTGGCTGAGAGAGTCCATTTGATTGGACAATCCAGTGAAACAAGTCGGGACCCTTGAGCTAGAGCACGAGTAAACTCCTTGACGGAGCAGAGGCTTACGTTAGTAATGATGTGGCAAGTACCATATTCTCAAGTGTTGTTTGATTCCATAGCCTCTCATTCATTTATTTCTACATAATTTGTTAAAAAAGATTTATCATGTGACATCTAAACACGAGAACTACTTGGTAATACCCCTAGTGGTAGCATATTAGTATCAAATCAAGGATTCGAGGATAGAATTTCGAAGATAGAAAAGGAGCTCTTGATGGATTTAATTTTACCTGATTTCAGGGAGGGATCGGTTGTCTGTAGATCATGCTTTTATCTTGTGTCATGAGAAAAAGGTGATATTCAAACTTTAAGGGAAGCTTAAGTTTTGTTTTGAGAGCAATAATGCTCAAGAGCCCTTAAGGATAATCTTAGTTTCTAAAATCATCGTATACTGGTTATATAGCTTCAAATAAAGAATTGAACGAGGATGTGAACATAAATTTGAAGGACAATCCCATGGTTTGAAAATATCCAGATGTATTCTTGAAGACTTTTTGGGAATGCCTCCAAACAGAGATATTAAGTTCTCGATTGATTTGGTAACTAGCACTAGTTCAATTTCAAAAACGTCCTATCAGATGGCCCCAATGGAGTTGAAGGAACTGAAGGAGCAATTGCAAGAACGTTTGGATAAAGCTTCATCAAGCGTACCATATTAGTAGTATGCGCCTTTGTTGTTCATAAAGAAGTAGGATGTGAGCTTCACATTTATATATGTTCTATCAAGTGCTAAATCGAGTGATGATAAGAAATAAGTACCAACTACAAAGGATTGATGATTTATTTGATCAACTACAATGAGCTTAGGTATATTTGAAGGTTTGCAATCTGGTTACTATCAACTAAAGACTAAGGCAGATGATTATTCGAAAACTATATTTCGTATCTGTTATGACCACTACCAGTACTTTGTGTTACCATTCGGGTTGACGAATGCACCCGCAACCTTTGCCAACCTCATAAACAGAGTGTTCAAGTCCTCTTGGATCGTTTTATTGTGGTCCTCATTAATGATATTTTAGTTTACTCGGGAATCAAAGAAGAGCATGATCAACACCTGAGATGCAGAATTTAAGAGATGAGAAGTTGTTTGTAAGGCTTAAGAAATGCAAGGTCTGGTTTAAGCATGTTTCATTTCTTAATTATGTTATCTCCCATGATGGAATTGCAGTGGATCCTAAGAGAATGGAAGCCGTGATTGATTTGCAGAAACTAACTAATGTCTCGGAGATTCGTAGTTTTCTTAGCATGGTTAGTTTTATAGGTGGTTTGTAGAAGGATTCTTACACATTGCATCTCTTTTGACTCGTCTTACTAGAAAGGGAGTCGAGTCTGATTGGATGGATGAATGCGAGCAAAGTTTTGAAGAGCTTAATCATGGGATGTTAACAACACCCATGGAAGCCCTACTTTATGGATATAAAAGTTTTACCATTATATTGATGCGTTTAGAAACGGATTAGGATGAATACTTGTGTTAAATAAAAGGGTTGTGACATATGCTTCTAGGTAACCGAAGCCTTATAAACAAATCTAGCCAAACAACGTTAGTTTTTACTATCAGGGTTTAGATGTGTTATCTTTATATGATGTGTTCTCGTATCTACACTGATTATAAAAGACTGAAATACATCTTCATTCGCTTAGGATATCTTCACTTAGGATGAGTTGAATTTAAGGTAGATGAGATGGCTAGAGTTATGGAAAGACTATGATTTGGTCATTAACTCCCATCTGGGCAAGGCAAATGTGGTTGCTAATACCCCTAATCAGAAGAGTTTGAGTAATGTGGCATGCCTTTTAACATCATAAAGACATATATTGATAAAGTTGGATCACCTAGGAATCGAAATTTAATGTCATCAAACACAAGCAAAGTTGGCTACCATTATGGTGAAACCTTTGTTGGTAGATAAGATAAAAGCTTATTAGAAGGAGGATCCTGACTATTAGAAAATCAGATTAAGCATATAGGCAAACTTTTGACCAGGATTTCTGATATATAGTGATGTGTCTTTGATATTTGAAAGTTAGGTTTGTGTTCCTAATATTCCAAAGAAGGAAGTTCCTAAGAGAGGCATGTTATTCTATAGACATCATGCATCTTGAAGAAAGAAAGATGTTAAGGACTCATCCACAAACTAGTAGTAATCAGCAGTCTCCAATTGTTGGTAAAAACTTATCCATAAACGAATATAACTGTGTAGATGAGGATTTTCAAGAGGATGTACCAAGACCATCAAAGAAAGGAAGACGCAAAAAATTTGCTACCTTGTAGGATGTGATGGATCAAGGATAACAAAGTTGATGTGCTCAACTAGATCTAGTGCAGACTCAGATTCAATCTATGTCTTAATGTTATGCTCAAAAGTTGTCCCTGGCTCAGGCTCGGGCTCGAGCTCGAGCTCATGCTTGGACTCGTGTTCAGGCATAGCTTCTTGTTGTTTCTTCATTTGTTCCTCCATTTATAGAAGTTTATGGAAGTCCGTAAAAATCTTTTTAATATCATCACAATGGTCTATTTACGACTCCCTTTTAAGCTCTGAAGTTTTAAGTGATTGAGGATTATTTGGCCATGGGAAGATATTGCTATTGAAGCTCCATCTTCAACCAAAACCAATAAAGCTTGTTTCCTTAAAAAGTAAGAACTTATCATGTTAATTTGTACTCAATGTGGAGAAGATGGCTCGATTCTGCGCAGGAGAAGCAGTCGTATTGTAGACGAGTTACCTTGTGCAGAGATAACTCGACTGTGCTCAGTTTGACCTATCTGACTCAGCACAAGTCAGATACGAGGATGCTGGGTATTTGGCTTCTACAGCGCAGTTGGTCGTTCGGTCATCAGTTCGAGTCTGAGGGTCGAACGCTCAGTATTGGTCGTTCGGTCGTAACACAGTTAGTGTTTGTGTTCGGTCGAACAGTCGTATAGAGGCTCATTGGTTGAAGGCTCGTACGCGTGGCTCGACACTTCGGTCGTTAGACACAGAAGAAGGTTCGGTCGGTCGAAGGGAGCCTATTAGGATGCAGCCCACTAGGAAGGGCAGAGTGCCCACTAGTGTGCAGCGCATTGATTACGTAGGAGCGGTGATTGGATTGGATGTCGTATTGTCAGGATCCGTATCCTTTGGAATTCCTAGGCAATGATACACCTATTATATCCTAGGATTATAAATAGAGGGTTTTAGGTTATGGTTTCGTGTGGAATATATTATAAGCTTTGAGAGAACCGCCATTTATGAGAGCCAACTTTGAGAGATTGTATTGTAAGCTTTTGGAGAGATCTTGTATGTTTCTTCTTCGTTGGACGAAGAGAAGATTTGTATTGTTCTTTCCTTTCGTAATAAAGCTCATCTGTGTTTCCACTTGGCCGGTCCATGTCCTAAAAGCAATCCTCTTTGTGCTCTGTTTGTTTATCTGCCCATCTTTGTTCCGGGATTCTTCGGCGATCCTTTGTATTCTGCTGTGTTAGGTGTGCCCAACCGGGTTGGCTGCACAACAAACTGGTATCAGAGCCTTCGATTCAGGAGATCAGCGGAGGAGTAAAAAATTAGTAGTGGTGGCAATGATGATTCCTCAAAGGCGTTGACTTCTGGTATTCTTCATCCTCTCGGACTATCGTGTCTAACACGAAGTTCGAAATTTAGAAGTTTGATGGAAAGATCAACTTCAGTATGTGGAGATGTAAAGTCATGGATATCTTGAACCAACTAGGCCAAGATATCGCATTGGATGAGAAGTCGATGGACATGTCCGATCAAGAGTGGAGAACTCTGAATCGGAGTGCATGTAGTACCATCCGCATGTATTTGTCGAAGGAGAAGAATACCCATATATAGAGGAGACAAGTGCAAGCAAGTTTTGGAAGGAGCTCGACGACAAGTACATGAAGAAGAACATCCAGAACCGGCTACACTTGAAGAAGAAGCTTTTCGGTTTGAAGTTACCCGAGGGGATTTCTATGGAGGAACGCATCGACTACTACAATAAGCTTCTTACCGACGTGAAGGTCGACGATGAAGACAAGGCGATGATTCTCCTCAACTCTCTACCCATCGAGTATGAGTACTTGGTGGCGGTTCTTACCTATGGTAAGGAATCGATCCCATTTGAAGAGGTGTCTAATGCTCTGACGAGCAATGAGTTCAGGAAGAACGATAGGGACACCTGCAACCGAGCTTCGAGCAACGCTCTTACAGTCATAAGGGGTCGTAGTGGTGAGAAGGGTGGAGATAAAATGGGGTATTTCAGATCCAAGTACAGAGACAAGATAAGAGGCCCCCACTGCAAGGTGGCAAAGGACCAATGTGCTTTCTGTAAAGAAAGAGAACATTGGGTCAGAGACTGTCCCAAGGCGAAGAGAAGCATGACGCAACTGCCAACGTCACGAAGGACGTTGATGTCGAGGAGTATGTATTGGTCGGTGCTTCGGAGGGAGTGACGTTAGATGGTTGGGTGCTCGAACTCTGGGTGCTCGTTCCATATGACGCCACATCGAGAGTACTTTACGACCTTCGGGGAAGGTGGTAAGTGTACAAGCTTGCTGGACGATGACCGAGCCTACAGCACGGCAGGCATGAGACGGTGTGGATGAGGATGAGCGACGGTGTTACACGAGACATCGAGGAGGTGCGCTTTGTTCCCGACCTAAGGCGTAATCTCATTTCACTCAGTTCACTCGAAGCCAAGGGTTGTTGAGTAACCATGGACAATGGAGCTCTGAGGGTGACTAGAGGAGCAATGATCGCGATGAAGGGGAAGCGCCAAGGCAAACTCTATTACTTGGATGGTTCGATCGTAGCTGGCACAACGGCTCTGACTCGTGAGGCTTAGGAGGACGACTCAATGTTATGGCACATGCGACTAGGTCATGTGGGCGAGAAAGTTTTGCAGAAGCTTATCGTTGGGGTCGTCTAAGAGGAGCCAAGACGAGGAAGATCGAGTTCTGCGAACACTGTGTGTTTGGAAAACAGATACGTGCTTCATTTGGGACGACCATCCACAGTACGAAGGGAGCGCTCGACTATGTATACACCGACGTTTGGGGCCCGAGTAGGACGACCTCATTGGGAGGGAAACACTATTTTGTGTCGTTTATCGACGAATTCTCACGCATGATATGAGTGTTTCCGCTGAAGTCAAAGGACCAAGTTCTTAGCACTTTCATCGAGTGGAAGAAGCTGGTCGAGACTCAGACTCGTCGGTAAGTCAGGCGTCTCCGAAGCGATAACGGTGGTGCGTATAGGTCAGATCTCTTCGAGAAGTTCTGCAGATCAGAAGGGATTCATTGACACTACACCGTTGCTGGTACACCGCAGCAGAATGGGGCAGCAGAGAGGATGCATCGAACCTTGCTGGAGAAAGTTCGATGCATGCTGTCGAATGCTAACTTATCGAAGGAGTTTTAGGCAGAGGCCCTGGCATATGTGACCTACTTGGCTAATCGGCTAACATCTATTGCATTGGAAGGAAAACCTCCTTTGGAGGTATGGTCAGAAAAGCCAATTTCCGACTATGGATCACTTCGAGTTTGGGGCTGCCCGAGTTACTATGTCGTGAAGGAAGACAAACTCGATGCTCGAGCCTAGAAAGCCATTTTCTTGTGCTTCAGCAAAGGTGTTGAGGGATATCGACTGTGGTGTCTGACACAGAGGGAAGTGATCCTAAGCAGAGACGTAACATTTGATGAGTCGGTATTACTAAAGAAGGAGCAAGAACCAAAGGTGGAGCTCGAACAGACACAATTGAAGCAGGTTTTCGACAACGTGTCTGATACTCTACAACGGTTGATCGACGACTCAGATCGACCCACACCAGAAGTAGCAAAAGGTGGGCTCCAGGCCGTCGATGGTGTAGATGATGGTTCAAGCTCAGTTGGTGGAGATAGCTCGTCTCCGAGGGTCGTTCAGCCGAAGGATTCCATAGCAGTATCGAGGCCGAGGCCTGAGATAAGGAAACTTGTAAGGTACTCGGAGTTGGTTTCATTTGCCTTTTCCGCAATATGTATCGATGTTCCAACTCATTCGATGAGGTAGAGCAAACCGAAGACCCGAAGCGGTGGATTAATGCAATGGACGAAGAGATGGAATCACTGGCTAAGAACGATACATGGGATCTCATGGAGCTTCCGAAAGGCAAGAAGACAATTGGGTACAAATGAGTCTACACCAAGAAGTAAGGGGTCGAATCTGGAGATGTTTGCTACAAAACTTGCTTGGTAGCGAAGATCTTCGCACAAAGAGAAGGCATTGACTACAATGAGATTTTCTCTCCTGTGGTGAAGTATTGCTCGATTTGGATCCTATTGGCATTGGTTGCTCAGTTCGACCTTGAACTGGTGCAACTAGATGTCAAGACGGTATTCTTGCATGTAGAGCTCGAAGAGGAGATCTATATGGCTCAGTCCGATGGCTATGGGAGTGGTGACGGTCGTGCATGTCGACTGAAGAAGTCACTCTACAGGTTGAAGCAATCACTACGGCAGTGGTATAAGCATTTCAAACACTTTATGACGGATGATCAAGGGTATGTTCGCAGTCCCTATGATCATTGTGTGTTCTATCGGAAGTTGGTTGACGGGTCCTTCATCTATCTTCTTCTTTATATCGATATGCTCATAACTTCATCGAATAAAGAGGAGATTCGGAGATTGAAGTCTCAGTTGAATTCTGCATTTGAGATGAAGGATCTGGGCGAGGAACGGAAGATTCTTGTGATGGAGATCACAAGAGATCGAAGTGGAGGTACAGTTCATCTTTCACAGTGTCGCTATTTGAAGTCTGTTATACAGAGATTTGGCTGTGAAAAGATGAAATTCGTAGTACCTCCGCTTGCACCTCACTTCAAGCTCAGTGCCGAGCATTGTCCAAAGAATGAATATGAGAAGAAGCTCATGCCAAGTGTACAGTATGCCAATGCGGTAGGAGCCTTGATGTACATAATGGAATGTATCACATGCTGTCAGCACAACCCAGAGAGAGCGCTGGCAAGCAGTGCAGTGGATCTTGCGCTACATCAATGGTACAGTCGACGTCGGACTGACATACAGCCGAAGTTTTCATGGTCTGCACACTGTCAGGTATCTCGACTCTGACTATGCAGGCGACTTGGATGGGCGATGATAGGATACGTCTTCACCCTGTCAGGCGCTCCAATATGTTAGTGTAATATCCTCCAGTCTACGGTGGCCATGTCTACTACGAAGGCAGAGTATATGACATTGACTAAAGCGGTAAAGGAGACGATATTGTTGATGGGTTTGATGGATGATCTAGGAGTCTACTAAGAACGGTATGATGTCCATTGTGATAGCCAGAGTGCAGTGCACTTGGCTAAGAATCAGGTCTTTCATGCTCGTACCATGCATATCGACGCTCGATTCCACTTTGTCAGGGATTGTGTGGGAGAAGAAGAAGACGACATCAACTTGCTGAAGATCGGAACAAATGACAACCCGGCGGACATGCTGACGAAGGTTGTATCGGGAGTCAAGTTCAAGCACTGTTTGGACTTGCTCAATGTGGTCCCTCAAAGAAGTTGACGTCGGCCCCAGGAGGGGGCATTGAGGCTTGGTGGAGCTATTTGAGACTTGAAAGAGTCAAGCCAGTCTCAGGAGGAGACAGTCATAGCTCTGACGAAGCATATGGTCCTTCGGGGTATTTGGTTCTTTGGAACAAAATAGGGGGAAACACCACTCGATCCTCTACCAAGGTCAGTGAGGGTCGTCCGTTGGACGGAGGCTCAAATCTCGCTGAGGTGGATATTTGTGGAGAAGTTGGCTCGATTCGACGCAGGAGAAGCAGTTGTATTGCAGACGGGTTACCTTGTGCAGTCGTATTGCAGACGAGTTACCGTGTGCAGAGATAACTCGACTGTGCTCGGATTCGACCTATCTGACTCTGCACAAGTCAGATACGAAAATGCTGGGCATTTGGCTTCTACAGTGCAGTTGGTCGTTCGGTCATTAGTTCGATTCTGAGGGTCGAACGCTTAGCATTGAGTCGTTGGGTCGTAACGCAGTTAGAGTCCGTGTTCGGTCGAACAGTCGTATAGAGGCTCATTGGTCGAAGGCTCGTACGCATGGCTCGGCACTTCGGTCGTTCGACACAGAAGAAAGTCGTTCGGTCGAAGAGAGCCCATTGGGATGCGGCCCACTAAGAAGCAGCAGAGGGCCCTCTAGTGAGTGGGGTATTTATTGCATAGGAGCAGTGATTGGATTGGATGCCGTAATTGTCAGGATCCATATCCTTTGGAATTCCTTGCCAATGATGATACATATTGTAACCTAGGGTTATAAATAAGGGGTTTTAGGTTAGGGTTTTGTGTGGAATATATTGTAACCTTTGAGAGAGCCACCATTTTTGATAACCAACTTTGAGAGATTGTATTGTGAGTTTTTGGAGAGATCTTGTGTGCTTCTTCTTCGTTGGACGAAGAGAAGATTTGTATAGTTCTTTCCTTTCGTAATAAAGCTCATCAGTGTTCCCCCTTGGCTGCTCCACGGCCTAAAAGCAATCCTCTTTGTGCTCTGTTTGTTTATTTGCCCATCTTTGTTCCGGGGTTCTTCGGTGATCCTGTGTATTCCATTGTGTTAGGTGTGCCCAACCGGGTTGGTCGCACAACACTTATCACACTAGAATTTATTCTCATCCACTAGATCATGACAGTAGCAAAAATATCTTCTATAACAGATTCACATTCTTTATACAACAATATCCATTTTTTCCATCAAATGGGTATGGCTTAATATTGCCAATGCTCGGCTCTGTTAAAATTACAAGTATCCAAAAATGTATTAAAATTTTATTAAAATATATTTTAAATAATTAAGAATACCTCCAAGATAGGTAGTGATTGTAAAAAAATACGCTATGGTTTTTAAATAATTTATAAAACCAATAAAAGACTAAATAAATTTCTAAACTAGCATATAAAAGCCAAAAACACACTACAAATACTAGAAATTAATGCCGAAGTAAAAAGATGATAACTTTGTGCGGATATTCTTAAGCGATGTACACAGATTTTTCTGGTTAAGACCATATGCTCATTCACCAACCAGACACGATATTAATTTCACGTAATAATAAAACCCCCTTCATGATCCACGAGCCCTCCAAGAGCTCGAACCGGCCCGTACGCTGTATCACGGCAAGTGAGGAGTAGGAAAAACTTTTCTTTTGGAGCGAGAAATTCTCCCGCAAATATGTTTGAATTTGTTTGCTCAAGAGACCTTAGATACTAGACCTTTTAATCTCTCTTATGGGGATTCTTAATGCGTGTTCTTGGTGCATTGAGATGGGGGAAGAGGACCCCTTTATAAAGTTCTAATAATCATCATAATCCTAATTCGTGTCGCATTCGGAATTTGAGTTGGATCCTAACTCTATCCTTAAACGCTTAAATAGAATAAGGCATGTTTATTAGGTTTTATAATCTCAATTGGACTCTAGATATAAATAATAATCTTATCCTCAAACAAGGTAGAATTATTAAACCAAAACTGTTATAAATCCCAAAACCCTTAGGAATTCATATTAGAGTCAAACTTTTTGAGTTTGTGTTAATACTAGATCCAACTCTTGGATTAAACCCACACACAACAACAATCCCTAGTTCATAATGGTCGTTAATTGTCTAATTTGAAACATTAACTTATTTCTGTTTTCTTGCAGTCATGTTAGTCGACCAGTGTACAAACACTAGTTGACTAGTATGCATTAGTCGACTAATGAACCTTCACTAGTTGACTAATGGCTACCAGAAAGCTATCAGTCGACCAATGAGTCGACTAATCTGCTGCATGTATTTGTTTTAGGAGTTTTTGCATTTCTTTTTCTTAAATAATTCGTAACTCTTTACAAACATTTCATACACGCATTCACAACTCCTTGCGACGTGTCATACCCTCTCAAATAAGTTAATCACAACTCTTGTGATCGGTCCTCGTAATCACATATGCAAAAGTTTCTTCTTTCATTTTTCCTAACGAGCCACCATCTATTTGAGACTTTAACAGCCTGATCCCTAGTACAGTAGTGACTCAATCATATCAAGGCACATGTACGACCGCATCACTATCTGTGCATGAAGACCACCCGTTTCGGAATCATCATTTCCGACTGGTGTGAGACTGAATCTCCTCCAATCAAATGTGGACTTGTAAGAGACATCTACCATGTAGTCTGGTCCCTTCGTCATAACTATATCGCTAAGGTGTTTACAGTACGACCGTTAAACCCCCATTACACCTTAAAGAAACCTTAAGTTAGATGTGATCCCCATAGTTTGAGTTTTGACGAAACTTGTTACTCTTAATAAGTTTATTCTATCTACCATGATCATGGATTTACTATGGATCCATTGACTCTCTGCGACACTAACCTCTCATACCAAAGGAGATGAATCTCTTCTTAATGGCCACTACTTTTGTACGCTTCGGATTATACCCAGCTACTGGGACAATGCCGATGTTTGGTAAAAGCCAAAATATATCCTTCCACATGTAAGGTCATTTAGCACTTCTTTGGTCATAAGGACTATGTTGCACCATCACTTGAGAGCTTCTATTGACAGTCAAAGTATGATTACCGTATAAAAGCTTCTCGACAAGTCATTCTATGAACTTGTTCTCTAACAAGCGCATGTCTATTATCTTACGCGAATGGCTATAAGACCAGCCACCACCATCACTATGGTAAAGTTGAAAACATTATTGTGAGGTTAGTTCTGCAATTGATGTTTACATGATAACATGATTGAGTGTACATTCTTTGTTCTCTAACTTTATCCGTTTAATTGAACAAAGAATGATCAATTCTACCAGGAGCGAGGTGTTTGCACGTGTTTTCTCACCACTTGTATAGTTGGACGGTTCTTGATGATGGTACGGTTGCAGTAGCTGGCATAGGATGACGTTGTCAGCTGATTAGGTACTGTGCGAGCTAACTCTGTGTGGAATAGAGCTCAATCCGAGCTATTTCAGCCAAGTCTGAGCTATTTCTAGGCTACATTCAGCTTCATGCAATACGAAGCGGCTCGGATCTGGGGTCCGACCTAATCCATCCTATACTTAAGTCAGATAGTGACTCAACTCAATGGAGACTCGTGGTAACTATGACCGATCTGTTGGGATATTAACCGATAGTTATCGAGCCGAGCTATTGAGAAAATGTAGAATTTTAGGTGGAGCAGATACTAGTATAGGGATACCTGACTTTCGTTTTGGTTCTCCAAAAAATTGTCACATCTCTCATTGTCTGAGATACTATTTATGGGCAATTACTTTTGAGGGACGTTAGAGGATAACGTCTGAGCTTTTAAACTGCTTTATTGCTTTGGCCTGAGCTGGCGCCATTGATGACGAACTCAACAGTCAATTATTGAATGCATTCATTCTGAGCTGATGCTTTAAATGAAGAAGCCCAACGATCAGCTGAGCTGTTGTTTTAAATGAAGAAACCGTCGGCATCACATGAGGGCCTCTGGGCTGTTAGGCCGAAGCTGTGGGCTATACTTTGCTTTTGTGCCTATCCGCTCAAATAAACAACTGAGTGATCATTGGGCCGGCCTAATGATATATCAATGGCCCCCATATCCCAACCTCAACCGCCGCGGTGGTTGAGGTCGAGTGATGTGGCATGCATTAATAGGTTGAGTGATGTGGCACACATTAATTGGAAGGATACGACAATCGAATTTGACATCAATGGCCCGCTGATATCATCGCAACTGATGTGTCATTATATTCCACATTTTATCTATATGATTACACGTCAAAATGATTGCTCAATTACACATTTCATACGCTTTTACGCTCATAATTGGAACTATTGTACTTTAAAAGCGTTTGGTTGTATTTCAGGGAATATCGAACGATTTGGAGTATATTGGAGGAGAGAGCGCGTGCTTCGACCCGGAAATCCTGAGGCGCCGCGTTCGGTGACTTAAAGCTACAGGGGAGCAAGGAAGGGGCAAGAGAGAAGGGACGAGGAAGAGGAGAGCGAAGAAAGCATGGTTCTATGATACCATGACTCATGGATTCCAGGTCGCTTGATCGAGCTATGATGCGGCGAAGGAATCGAGCGACCCAAAGTGCTGGAAACAGGACATCTGTGCACTCTTTTCAAATCTGCTATTACCTGAGATTTTTCAGTGTTTTTATGATATTTTTTCTAGATAGTAGACTTCAAGACGGTTCCAACGCCACCAAGAATGCGCCAATCGGAGGTCGGATGAGCTCTGGGGAATTTCTGCAAGCCGATGCTGCAATGTTGAAATCTGTTTTCGACCACCTGCTCGACCGAGCAGGATCCTACTCGACTGAGCAGAGTGACAACTCGACCAAACAGCCACCTACTCGACCGAGCAGACCCTACTCAGTCCGAGCAGGCATAGCGCGGTTTTGGGCTAAGACTTCAGACATCCTGACGAATCGACCGAGCAGCTGCCTACTCGACCCAAGTCGCCGCGAGCCCAGAACTTAACTTGCGCCCAGATTTGGCTTTGGGCACGATTTTCTGAGGGGATTTTGGGTTGTTTGCTAGGGTTTAGAGATGGATATATATTGTTTGGTAGCCGTCATTTTGGGGGGAACCTTGGGGATTGGAGTAGACTTTGTTGGAGCTTAGATCTCATTTTCTTAGGAGTTCTTGGAGATTTTATTATGGAGTTAGGCCACGCCATAGGCCCCTCCCCTGTATCAAGCTAAGTACTTCTATTCTTTTGAATTATATTTTATTTCTTCTTATTGTTTTTCTATGATGCTAGCAATGATCTTTATTGTCTTCATAATATTTGCTATACTTGAGTAGTCTTTTCTAGGGCTAATCAATTAGCCTTAGGATTTTAGGATCTAGATGTAAAGATAGGATTTTTATAATGCGTTGGGTATAAAAGGGGTTGTATTTTGGTTGATCTAGCAAAATCCCTAGAAGAACTCGTACTGAGATCGTGCCCACGGCCGGTGGAATCGATTAGCTTAAGGAGTATCCTACGGATTTATTTATGGAGTTAGTGGATTCAACCGAGGTACGTGACCACGCCCGGCTCGTGCCTTGATGGGATCCACCGACGAACTATATAACTAATTGACGGCTACCGCCATTGCGTCAATAAGAGCCACCAAAATACCTCGAAGCTCTAACCCACAAGAGTGGTACGAGTTGAGAGCGTTCGAACCAATAGAGTGGTGAGAACTTTGTAGATCCTTAATGCACGTATCGTATGCGCCTATCGCGTGACCGGGGTTAATGCGTTACATTAGATTCATGATGCTCAGATGCATGAATTCACTTCCTAGATGCTTCAATCCCTAATACAACCAATGCAACGTAAGAGTCCTAGCCCAGCGTTGACATCTGACGGTCCTAGTGGCGAGTCCTAAAGCCTTGGTCTTTTTATATTTTATTCTTTTATATTGTGTGGAATCCCTTGTTTGCGATTTCGAGTGACACGACCTTCGCATCCATCACCATTACAACAGTCCATATTCCACATCCACCAATAAACACGCAAGTCTAACTCAACATAGGAGTAGATAGGTAGTATAGCACCGCTTCTCCGTGTTCGATACCCGCTTGCCACTATATCGTACGCTTGCGGTAAACGACATCGTTTCGGAGTTAATTCCGGGCCGATCAAGTTTATGGCGCTGTTGTCGGGGATTTATCTCCGTGTAATTCGCGCCATAGCTAGGTCGCTCTAGGGTTACATTTCGAACGTATCAAGTTTATGACGATGTTGTCGGGGAGGCGTTCCGCCAATTATCTATTTACCACAATTAGGTTAATTAGATTGCGTAAAAACAAAAAAAAAAACAAAAACAAAAACAAAAAATAAACAAAAAAGAAAATAAAATAAACATAGAGAGATTTTTTTCCCACCACCTGCTATTATTATTATCTTTATCTCTCTTTGTACCGCCGATGTCTTTTCCTGGTTGTCTACTTTGTTTGATCAGGTACAGTTGATGCAGCGATGGTGCTTCCAAAGATGCGATCGGGTTCGATATGATCCTATACATATCTCGATACATTCTATCAGGCTGATGGCGAGTCCTTCAGAGAAGCCTTGTGCAAGTTCGAAATAATGTTAGGAATGCTCCAGACGGAGTCAGACCATGAGTGGGATGGTTCCAAGCTATTTGATATCTTTGCTAGAAGGCTAAATGGACCCTCACATAAGTTTATGGAGAGGATGCAAGTGGGAAAGTTCAGTGATCTGCAGTTGGCAGCAACCTTGGAGCAAATGATAGATGATGCTCGATCTACCGGTTCGCTAACCGTTATGGTAGGTAAACCTTCCGACCAAGTATTCATCGATTTCGTTATGGCTAATGTCTCTAGAGCAGGTACTATCATAGATGGAGTGTATGCTTCATTTGAAGGTGATCATATCCACCTTTACACCATCAACACTCCACAAATAGAGACATCCGAGCTGCCAAAGGAGGACACATATATGGACCTATTGAGAAGCATCGTGGACACAGTTCGATACACCGGTCCATTAACAATAACGGCAGGTGACCCTTTTGAGCTTGGATTTCAAAACTTTATTACTCATCGTATCTCTTCCACAGGCACAATTGATGATGGAGTCTAAGCTCTAGTTGATGGGCACACGACCCACTTTTACACCGTGGCCGAGGTACAGGAGCTCATAGAGCCACCTGCACCTACTATTGAGAAGGCCAACCCACACTATAGGGTGCCTTGAGCTCCAGGACAGAAACGAAGGAGGAAGCATAAAAAAAGGAGAAGATGAAGTTTACATTGCCTTCTATACCTGAGGAACCCGAGGAGGAGGCCGAAGCAGTGCATCGCGAGGAGGCCGAGCTATATTTATTTTACATATTACACGCGGAGCCAGATCCTGTCACCGAGGAGGCCATGCATTGGGATGAGGACTCAGCCATTCATGAGGATCCCGAGCATTACCCTCCCCCTTTTGAGCTATCGCATCCACCTCCACTTTCTACAGAGGCTGAGCATCCCTCAGAGGATCACCCTTCCACTGACGCCGAGGACTATCCCACAGAGCTTATTGCTCCCATTCAGCGAGAATCTTTTACTCCCTCGTCCTTTGCTTTTGATTCCCCTTATGTATATGATGTTTTTATGATTCAGATTTTGATGACTCATCGTGCCTTTTGCAGGATACACATACATATGATCAAGAGGTACGATGGGACGTATATGAGGAGGAGAGCGAGGAGTTAACACCCATGGATGCTATTGAATACTATCAGGAGGTGCGATGGGACAGGTCTAACGATGATGAGGAGTTACCTGATGAGACCCACGCTTATATGTCAAAGCTACCTAAAGAACCTGAGGCAAATAACGAGGAGTTGATCAACGTGGTGCACGAGAGTAGAGGTTTATTTCCAGGGAAGTGTTGTCAACCATATTTAATTTTAAATACTTATGTTGATGACCCTCTTTGGAATACATTTATTTTGGGGAAGAATTATTCACATCAGATTGATGCGGCTTATCTCTTGCAGGGTACAGGTGGAGTCCTTGGAGAGATGCTGGGAGCCGCATTGCTGGAATCTGATGGAGCCCGTGGAGATACGCACCTGGCAGAGCCACGAAAAGTGCAGATAGAGCAGCTGCCTGCACCGGCAAAGATATTGGACCCGTTTTTTGCTACAGGTGGTACCAATCCAGTAGTGTAGTATTTTTTGCTTTAAATAATCATGAATCCTCTCGGTAGCGAGAGGACCGTATAGGATTTTATATGCTTTCTTAGTTTAATAAATTCACCACATATGATGGCTCAATTATCTTTTGCACCCAACCCACTATTTATCATCCATGCACACCCTTGTATTTGGCGCTTATTTCGCATCTCTCCCCAATTTTTTGTGATGTTTAAGCTTGGGGGAGAGAGACTATTTTGTTGAGTGGCCCCCCCTTATCTTGTCAATGTCCTCTATTTATATCATATACACATTGAGGACAATGTGATGTTTAAGCTTGGGGGAGTGCATAGTGCACGCACTTTGCTTCATCGTGAAACACACTTCGAAATTTCTATATGAACCATGTTCACTTCTATATTTATGTCTCATATGCTTCATTTTCTATGAAAATCATGGATTTATTTTTTTATGAACTCTGATATCTGTTAGACTAGAGTTCGATTCCTTGATTAGTGTATCTTTGTTAATATGCTTTTTCATTGTAGAATCCATAGTTTCACAACCATATTCTCGAAACAGTTAAGCTAAAAATGAATGAATTAAATCTGAAAATCATTTGACTCCTGCGTGATTTGATTGATAATTCTATTGCTTCATGGATGTTTAGTGATTCAAAAGAGATATGATAACCTCACGACAACCAAAGTAGTGATGATTAGGATTCCTGAAACCGAGCCATATCTTGATTCTATGCTTTTCCTTTTTCTTTTGTGAATAGCCAATAAATGATATTTGATCATGTTTTGCATTTCATCGCGTTTACGTGAGTTTGCAAAAATCCCAAAAATGCAAAAATCAAACAAATATCCTGAATAAGAGGCCCTAGGGGTTCTTCGTAACCCAATGCCCTATGACCGTCTGGTCTGGGATGCATAGGCCGCTTTTTGTATATATTGAGTTATCTCGTGTATATGAAATATTCATACAGCCAAAAATAATATAAAAGTACAAAAATCCCATATCCTTATCTCCATTTCTATATAGAACAAAGACATGGCAAAGCTGATGGGTTCTATGAGTCTTGAAATGGTCGTAGTGTGGTGATGCCTTACCTTGATTGAATTTGCTAAATTCATTCCATGAAGCATAACAAAATATCACGCATGCTTGAAAACGTTTGATCATGACATAGTATACTGCTTAGAGAATGAGTTGTGGACATTGGTTTCATTTCTGTGAACCTAGTATATTGCATGATAAACTATGATATGATATAACTCTACTCTCATTTATCACTTATCAAGTTCATTATATTTATTGAAATCCACGTTATTTTAATTTGAGCGAGACTTAAGTATTTATTGTGTATATGTGTTCTAATTTTATATTGACGTGTGTTCACGAGATCTTGCATACCTTGGGTTCTTGTATTTTCTGAATTTAAGATTGAACCCCTTGTCTCCATTACACGCCACCGCCTCACATCTCCATTGTATCCCTCTCCCATGTTAGCTTCTTACTAGTCTTCCTCGAGGACGATTAAGAGGCAAGCTTGGGGGATTTTGATGTGTCCTTATATTCCACATTTTATCTCTATGATTACACGTCAAAATGATTGCTCAATTACACATTTCATACGCTTTTACGCTCATAATTGGAACTATTGTACTTTAAGAGCGTTTGGTTGCATTTCGGGGAATATCGAGCGATATTGAGTATATTGGAAGAGAGAGCGCGTGCTTCGACACCGGAACTCGTGAGGCACCGCGTTCAGTGACTTAAAGCTGCTGGGGAGCAAGGAAGGGGCAAGAGAGAAGGGACGAGGAAGAGGAGAGCGAAGAAAGCATGGTTCTATGATACCATGACTCATAGATTTCAGGTCGCTCGATCGAGCTATGATGCAGCGAAGGAATCGAGCGACTCAAAGTGCTGGAAACAGGACAGCCGTTCACTCTTTTCAAATCTGCTATCACCTGGGATTTTTCAATATTTTTCTGATATTTTTTCCAGATAGTAAACTGCAAGACGGTTCCAACGCCACCAAGAATGCGCCAATCGGAGGTCGGATGAGCTCTCGGAAATTTATGCAAGCCGATGCTGCAATGCTGAAATCTGTTTTCGAACACCTACTCGACCGAGCAGGACCCTACTCGACCGAGCAGAGTGACAACTCGACCAAACAGCCACATACTCGACCGAGCAGCTACCTACTCGACCGAGCAGGACCCTACTCGACCGAGCAGAGTGACAACTCGACCGAGCAGACCCTACTCGATCCGAGCAAGCAGATCGACGTTTTGGGGGAGAGCTCCATCCTACGATAGCTCGACCGATCAGCCGCCTACTCGACCGAGCAGCTACCTATTCGACCGAGCAGACCCTACTCGGTCCGAGCAGGCAGAGCGCGGTTTTGGGCTAAGACTTCAGACATCCTGACGACTCGACCGAGCAGCTGCCTACTCGACCCGAGTCGCTGCCTACTCGACCCGAGTCGCCGCGGGCCCAGAACTTAACTTGCGTCCAGATTTGGCTTTGGGCACGATTTTCTGAGGGGGTTTGGGGTTGTTTGTTAGGGTTTAGAGAGGGATATATATTGTTTGGTAGCCGTCATTTTGGGGGGAACCTTGGGGATTGGAGGAGACTTTGTTGGAGCTTAGATCTAATTTTCTTAGGAGTTTTTGGAGATTTTATTATGGAGTTAGGCCATGCCATAGGCCCCTCCCATGTATCAAGCTAAGTACTTCTATTCTTTTGAATTATATTTTAGTTCTTCTTATTGTTTTTTCTATGATGCTAGCAATGATCTTTATTGTCTTCATAATATTTGCTATGTTTGAGTAGTCTTTTCTAGGGTTAATGGATTAGCCCTATGATTTTAGGATCTAGATATAAAGATAGGATTTTATGATGCGTTGGGTATAAAAGGGGTTTTATTTCCGTTGATCTAGCAAAATCTCTAGGAGAACTCGTACTAAGATCGTGCCCACGGTCGGTGGAATCGATTAGCTTAAAGAGTATCCTACGGATTTATTTAGGGAGTTAGTGGATTCAACCGAGGTACGTGACCACGCCCGGCTCGTGCCTTGATGGGATCCACCGACGAACTATATAACTAATTGATGGCTATCGCCATTGCGTCAATAAGAGCCACCAAAATACCTCGAAGCTCTAACCCACGAGAGTGGTACGAGTTAAGAGCGTTCGAACCACGAGAGTGGTGAGAACTTTGTAGATCCTTAATGCACGTATCGTATGCGCCTATCGCACGAGCGGGGTTAATGCGATACGTTAGATTCATGATGCTCAGATGCACGAATTCACTTCCTAGATGATACAATTCCCAATAAAACCAATGCAACGTAAGAGTCCTAGCCTAGCGTCGACATCCGACGGTCCTAGTGGCGAGTCCTAAAGACTTAGTCTTTTTATATTTTATTCTTTTATACTGTGTGGAATCCCTTGTTTGCGATATCGAGTGACACGACCTTCACATCCATCACCATTACAACATTCCATATTCCACATCCACCAATAAACACGCAAGTCTAACTCAACCTAGGAGTATATAGGTAGTATAGCACCGCTTCCCCGTGTTCGATACCCGCTTGCCACTATACCGTGCGCTTGCGGTAAACGACATCGTTTCGGAGTTAATTCCGGGCCGATCAAGTTTATGGCGGCGCCGTTGCCGGAGATTTATCTCCGTGTAATTCGCGCCATAGCTAGGTCGCTCTAGGGTTACATTTCGGACGCATCAGCAACCAAGCATACTAACTTGGCATAACGGAGAATAGATAACCTCGGTCGCATAGCTAGATTGGCCCGCAAGGGCAGCTGCGTAAGTGGCCCCGATCGTATAGCCAGATCAGCTCAAGAGGTAATTGTCGAGGTATCCATGCTGATATGTAGACCTGCACACTTTAGAGAAAGTAAAATGGGAAAAGCCGATCATGTTCTTTCCATTAGTGCTCTCTTGGAGTACATTTTCAAAGATATATTAGCTCGGCAAGATATAATCTTCTTTGAAATGAAAAACAGAGAAATCGAAAGAAAAAATAACATAAGGGTTTGCACGGTTTACTTGTTTTTTACTGATAATACCTCTGCAGATGCCTTATATTTCAAGGATGGACGAGTTCTCTATCGTCCATTATTACAAGACCAAATCTTCAGTAATCTTTTACGGACCTTCCCACTTGGCAGCAAGCTTGCCTTGACAGATGATCTCTGAGGAGAATGTTACCTTCCTCAGGACTAGGTCACCCAAGTGGAAGCTCCTGCCACTGACTCTGGAATTATAGTACCGAGCTACCCAATACTTCTGTCCACATGGTGCGGTGTAATATCTTTCGCCTTTACAGTAATTGGCCTTTCAGGCCCTCGATTGGTGGGTTGAGTCATCGTCGGTGTGGCTGAGGATATAGATGTGAACTCCAATTTTCCACAGACTGCGCCAAATGTTTACAGGTATTTTCTAATCACTAATATTGTTGGATGATTTTGATGATGGTACGATTGCAGTAGCTGGCATAGGATGACATTGGCAGCTGACTGTGTAATGTGCGAGTTAACCCATGCAGAATAGACCTCAATCCGAGCTATTTCAGCTAAGTCTGATCTATTTTCGGGCTACCTTCAGCTTCCTGCAACACGAAGAACTCGTTAGGGAGGGTCGGATCTGGGGTCCGACCTAATCCTCTCTAATACTTAAGTCAGATAGTGACTCAAAGGAGGCTCATGGTAACTATGACCGATCTGTTGGGAGATCAACCGATAGTTATCGTGCCGAGCTATGGTGAAAATGTAGAATTTTATGTGGAGCGGATACTAGGATATGGGTACCTGACTTTCTTTTTGGTTCTCCCAAAAATTGTCAATCTCCCTTTGTCCGAGAGACTACTTATATGCAATTGATTTTGAGGGACGTTAGAGGGTAACGTCCGAGCTTTTAAACTACTTTATTGCTTTTGGACTGAGCTGGCGCCATTGATGGCGAGCTTAACTGTCAGTCATTAAATACTCTCATTCTAAACTAATGATTTAAATGAAGAAGCTCAACTGTGAGCTGAGCTATCGTTTTAAATGAAAAAACGATCGGACTCATGTGAGGGCCTCTGGGCTGTTGGGCCGAAACTGTGGACTATACTAGGCTTTTGGGCCTGTCTGCTCAAATAAACATATGTGTGATCATTAGACCGGCCTAGTGCTGTATCACGAGGTTTACCAAGTTGATTGGATTTTTAGTTCACCTTTATCATTGCTACAAAATCATTACGTGAAGTCTAAGCTTGTGATGACAGTTTTGTCGAGGAAAAGGGAAAAAAAGGAACAATGCATTGAGCTTGTTACCGCAATTCTATGCCATTTATCATTATTACATGATTTCAAAATTTAAACTGTCCTTTCATGAGAATAATGAGTTCTTGCTTGAGTTGAAGCTGATTCATAAATTGTTTAAAGTATGTTTAGACGTAGATGTCATATATAAAGGTTTCAATGTTTCTTTTTGTACTTATCAAGTTCTGTACATTTTCCCCACCACATGCTTTCCCAGAAAAATATCTGTCAATCCCATCCATCCTACATCCTAATCGTCATTCTTCACCATCTTGCACATTAGCAAAGTATCGAGCTACCAACAGATAGATTGTAAATTATAATCACACTTCAGATCATTCCTCTTTCTCACAAATGTGAATTTTAAGAGGAATATAGTTGGGAATCAGAATATTATTAAGAATAGAGTAAGGGTATTTCTGCTCTTGTACTAATGGTATTTCATCTATATAAACAGCACCGTATACCACAGTTTAGGGTGTTGCATATTTTCTTATATTAACACTTCTAAATCTTGCTTTGTGACAAAGCGTGCCAATGTAAGCGTTAACGTCTGGAAACCGAATCATCCATCATGAACTCATAAGCTTTGGCAGTCATACGCGCTGATAATACTGAACTTGGTTCTGATGGTGGCCGGTGAAGGCAGCCTTGGAATCATTTAACTAGGCTAACCCTTGGATTCTATGGTTGTTCTGGGACTGACAGCAGCAGATTCATGAGCATGCAACTGTCACAACCACCGTCAGACGCTGACCTGACTGGTCTGGGGGAAGGCTACCATGAGATCCAGTGGTCTCATGATCATGTCTCCCCAATTCTGGTGCTAAATGGCTGGTCATGGTCATCTGAGCTGCCACCCAAATGGCCAAACGTATCCCAGTAAAATTGGCACCACCTCTCACAAGTAATGTACTTCATCTATGCTTCTCCCCTGATACATTATTTATTGCATCCAGCTATCGAAGGATTCCTTCAACGGTTCAACCAGCTAAGATTGCTCCTGATAATTAAGGATTACTTGATACAGTAGCATGAGAAAATACTGATGCAAACAAATGCAAATGCCTTTTTTCAAAGAAAAATTGATGCCGGCATTGTTGATCAGCTTGTAAAATATATGAAATATATTGTTGGGCACGTAGCCAAAGTGTATGTCTATGGAAAATTATGCAGTGCTAATGTTTAAGACAGTTTGATTGGAGTATGATGAATTCACTTGATTTTTTTTGGTGACATATATTTAATAGAAGAACATAACATTCTGGCTGATTTATTACTCTGCATTTTACAGGTAACCTACTGAAGTATCTGCTTGTGTGCAGATTTGCACTGTACAATTGTGTGGAAGAAATATCAGATCATGCCTTTAAGGTATCAGTTATCTTCTCCCTCCTAAGTACAAGAAATACATTGTACAATCATTAATTCAGTGCTTTGTTTTGAGGACTCTGAACTCTTATATGCTAGTGAGATTAAAAAGAAAATAAATGATAGCTTCCAATTTATTTTTTTATTCTGCATTATTGACCCACGGTGAGTTTGTTCTTTTTGGATCCTTCTGCTAAACATATATGTTGTCTTTGGGCAACGTAATTCCGGGATACGATCACATACAAACGGTGGCGGCAAAAGTGGAGTCAAGAAGCGACCACGGTAAAATCCTAGAGAGGATTGGTAGTTTTGAAATTACAGGGCAGAAGCAGTTCTGTAGTTACAGGGCGCACTACCGGTCTCGTAAGTTAGGACACACTGCCGGTCTCGTAATTTCTGGGCACAGTTATAGTCTCGCAATTTCTGTACACAGTGTTGGAATTGTAATGTCAGGACAGAAAACCTTAAGTCGGGAATATTTTGGTAATTACGGGACGGTAGCTCATTACAGAAAGTTTGTTATAAATATGGGGAGAAGATTAGAGAAGGTATATGAAGAATATAGTGTAAGATTTGTAGTTAGATTTATTAGTTCAGCCCTAGCTTTAGTGTGAGAGTCCGTTGGCTCTTGTGATGGATTGATGTCTATCATAGTACAAAACTCATTGATGTGCGTTCTTAAAAAAAAAAATCAAAAGTTCAAGATTCAGTGCATCCTTACTCCTCTAATAACCATAGGTTACACTTAACAGAGCTCAAGTATTTTGGGGAAAGAAGTTGTATCGCAGATCATTTCTGTGTGATATATGCCAAAGTTTCTTTAAGATACGTGCAAAAACTTGTTTAGCTTTGTGTTGATTGTTAGATAGTTAGATACACGGGTCTTCTGGAAGAGCTGTGAAAAGAATAGGACTGAAGTTAGGAAGCTGTCAAGCTGTGTAGGTGGCATAATGAAAGCTTTAACCCAAGCACAAAACACTAAAGCTGTACTCGTGTCTCAATCCTTAACCTATTTCTTTATTAAAGAACAAACCGAGTTCGTATGCCAAAAGGGATTCACAAAGCTCACCCTGATCATTTGTGCCATGCTCCCCTCCAACACTGCAAATCATACTGCATCATGTTCAGGTTTGATATAGTTAATTATTAACTTGGTAGTACCTACCCCATTTAATAGGAAAGGCGTATGATGGCGAGAAAAAGGTCGATTTCATTTGAACTAAAGCAAGATATTTGCAGCGGAGCAGCGTTTTGGACTGCAATATGTTAGCAAAGTGCCCACGAAGTTTGAACCCATGTAAGATGGTTACGAGGCTAGACATATGTGCATGTGGGCAATAAAGTCACTATATGAAAGATTTCGTCATAGCTAAAAATTATGGGAGAAATTATGATAAAATTAGGGGCAAATGCGATATTTTTATTGCTAATAGATTGGATCTAACAAGATACAGCCTCTAATTCCAGAGGAATGTCAATTTTCTTCCAATAATCTAAATTAACTAATGGACTATCAATTTCTCACAATATACCCCATATTAAAACCCCTAATGACCTCTTCCCTCTTATTTATACAATAGCCATTTTTAATTAGGTAATTAGTCAGAAAGACCAAATTACCATCCACTTGTGTTTTTCCATCGCCGCTCATAGTTAATGACCGGCCTAACATTACTCCCCTTCCAACGAGACACCTTGTCCTCAAGGTAAATTTCCCTAAACTTTGCTGGTTGAGTCGATTGGCTCACATGCCGTGACCTATTTCAAATGAGGGTGTTCGTCCTCTTCTACTTCTTCCTCCTCAGCTTCTGCGTCATCATCTTTTCATCACCGACAGTCAAATCTAGAGGGCGCAATCTCGACAACGATATCTCAAGCATACTTCTCGTCACAACGAAAATACAACCCCTTCGCGTGTTTATTCTGTATCTCCGTCTCCATAAGGCATTTAACCTAACTTTCAGGTCGCGTCTAACCGTTCATGTCTTAGGTTGTGTGAACCCTACTGGAGGCGTCGTTTGTTCCTCTATCATGATATTGGTACGGAAAGTAAACTCGCTCGATATGCCATTGGAACACCACTCCGCTATGTTCATGTCCTCGTTCTTCTGTGCAAACTCCATCGTTTCACCTAGCCCCCTGAGCCTTAAAAGGTGTAGTTTGGCTGCTTTGAGCCCTTTCATGAAATTTTCTTCCAACACTACATCCGACATCCCTTTCACTAAGCCTGGCAGCAACTCGAGTCTCTCCCTATACTTCATGACACTCCCTTATTGATTCAGTGCGAATAGATGTTCGTGCAAAATCGCCTCCTTGAGTATCACAAAACCTCTTTAGAATGCGTTCTTTAAGCTTCTCGTAAGATCGCATGTGATGTCGCAACTCTCTCCTTTAGAACCTTGCCAACTTCTTTCACTCCAGACATAAGACCCATGACATCAACTTTTCCTCCTCTGGTAGTTTCTTCATGGTCAAATACCGTTTGACTCGGTATACCCACCCATAGACATCCTCTCCCTCGAAGATTGACATCTTCAACATCCGAATTTGTGAGTCGGTGCCTAATTGCCACTGTCTGGCCTTAAATCGGTGATGCACGTAAAGGAATCAATGGTACATATTCAAATTGGGAGCTAGGCGGTACCCGAAACCACCCATCATAACTCTCCCGCCATGCAACCATGCCCCCCAAGACAGCCCACCTTCCATCGGGCCCACCAGGCCTTTCGTCGTGCCCATCGGGCCTCCCCAGAGTTTGTTGTTTCTTACCTAGGCTATCGGGCCCTCCCACGTGTCTGGGTGCCCCATGGGGTTCATCGTCACTCCCACATGCCATCGGGCCTTCCCATGCATCTGGGCGACCCCTCGAGGCTTGTCACCACATCCCCAGGCCTTCGCCAAAGTACTGTTTGCCTCATCGAGACCTTCTGACCTCGTTGCCTCCAAGGGTCAGGCGGTCGTTTGCCACCTAGGCGCGTGGAAAACATGCGCCGGCAACCTCCGTGTGTGCGGGCCCAATGCGCGGGAAGCGCATGCTGCCTACCTCCTTGTGCACGAGCCAGGCACAGACAAGGTGCGCTGCTTACCCCCCTTGTGCATGGGCCAGGCATGGGGGAAAGGCATGTCCATGCCCTCTTTTATGCGGGCTAGGCTTGTGTGACGAGCAGACCACACACCTCCTCCTTCAAGGTCCAGATGTGCAGGAAGCATGTGCCACCATGCTCCTTCGGGCCATCTTCCGCCCAAACGCCACCGTCACGTGTGGACCTCGTCGGATCTGGCCTGATCCAACCGCCCCCTTGGCTAAGGCAGCCCATCGTTAGATATTTCGTCTCCTTCGACTCCTCCATTTGCGATGGCTTTTCCCTTAAGATTTTATCTTTCCTGCATTGTGCTGGCATCTTTGACATTTCACCCGTTCTGTTTTGTCTTTTGCTGGAACAACCGTCAGTGTTGGGTGGATGTTCATATCGATCAACTATTTCATCATGGTCTCTGGAGATGAAAACTATTGTTGAATGGTTGTGAACCTTTCCTTCATTGTGTTCTTTAGAATTTGCATCTCGTTTTTCATTTTCTCTTCTAATGCATCAACCTTCTTCATCATCATTGTCCCAGATTCAAGTGCTCTGATACCAATTTGATAGGAATTATTGCAAAATTAGATCTGCTTCGGTGACCATGAAATCACCGAATGAATTTCTGAGAAGATAGAGAATAATGGGCATCATATGACAATGGAGACATATCCTCATATATCAAGACACAAAAAGTGGGGTGGTACAATAAGTATAAATCTATGTGGGCTTGTACCACTCATCTTTGTGTCTTGTATAAGAGGAGATGCATCACATGTCATATGATACACATTATTCTCTTTATACAATAACCCTTTTTAATTAGGTGAGTAGTCAAAATGTATAAACTATCATGCCCTTGTGTTTTTCCAGTGTGGCCCATAGGTGATGACCAGCCTAACAGTAAAGACACAAGTTATACGTACAAAACCTCTTGAATAATGAACAAAATTTGAATAATAGAGCTTAATGACTGGCGTTATCAAGGACATTTGCTCAATAACCTAGTAGTTCCTTGTCATTTCGCCATTAGAAGCATTGGTTTTTTGCTTATATGTTGCTTAATTTATATCTAATTTGAATTTTTTCATTCATATCTTGGAGTTGTTTGTATTTTAATTAGTCAATTTCGTTAAGTTGCACTAAATTACTCCATGTTCTGTTCAAAATCCAAGCTCGACTTGATACAACACTGAGCCGGCCCAACAGTCACCCAGTTGTTTATTTGAGCAGACAAGGCCAAAAGCCCAGTAGAGACCACAACTTTAGCCCAACAGCTCAGAGGCACTCACGTGAGGCCGCCGCTTCTTCATTCAATAGCGACAGCTCAACTAACTGTTAGTCTTCTTCATTTAAACCGCAGCTCGGAATGAAAATATTCAATGACTGACCGTTAAGCTCATCATCAATGACAACTGCTCAAGCCAAAAGCAATAAAGTGGTTTAAAAGCTCGAGCGTTATTCTCTAATGTCTCTCAAAAGTAATCGCCTATAAATAGTCTCTTGGACAATGGGAGACGGGAGGGAAAATTTAGGACACTTTCTGAGAATCTTCTAACAACCAGGTACTCGACATGATAACTATCGGATGATCTCCCAACAAATCAGCTATAGTTACCCCAAGCTTTCTTAAGTTACTATCTGACTTAAGCATCGAATGGGATTAGGTCGGGCCCCAGATCCGACCCTCCCTAGTAAGCTCTTCATGTTGAAGGTAGACCGAAAATAGCTTGGGCTCTGCTGAGATAGCTCTGATTGAGGTATATTCAGTCATGTATCAGCTCGTGCCCAGTCGGCTGCCAGCATCATCATACTTTAGCTACTACAACCCTATCATTATCAATGACCGTCTAATAGCATCAGTGGTGAGAAAAAACATGTAAGCACAACCAAGGTTAGGGATAAACTACAATGTATAATGATCAAATTGCTCTTAATTTAACCAAAACGTTCAACTAATACACATGCACTATGGAGGGAATTCAAATTTTTAGGGCTAAAGGATTCAGAGTTGGCACTTAACTATTAGGATGTTGTATTTAAGAGAAGGGGGAAAAGGCAAAAGATATTTTTCGTCAAAATTAACAAATATTCCCTAGAAATTTGAAGAGAATTCAACCATCAAATTTGATGTGCCATAAGTAAATACACATATTTGAGGGACAAATGTCAAAATATGGAAGAATTAAATGCCAAAAAACCAAAAAAAAAAATCATTTAGTAATCGTCTTGATTCAGCATGTGCTCTGAGCAGTTGCTAATACATAATAAATGGATACAATTAGAGGCATCGCCTCCTTTTGATGCAGTGCAGTCAGTGATGTAACAGTAACTGATGTTCTATTTATTTGCTAAGAGACAAAGGAAGCAAAAAAAAGTTGGGGAAAAGGGGAGAGGAACAGAGAGCTGCTCTCTTCTTTAGAACAATATACAGCATTTTTTTACAGTCCATGCTCATGCTTTTCATTTGTTTGACCGTCATTACTCAGAGCTTCCAATGCATGAAACTGCACTGTTGAAATATCATCTCAACGAATAAGATTATTAATGAATAAGATTCGAGTTTAACTCAATGATGAATCATCACTCATCATGATCAGTCAGAAAATTTTCAGAGAGTAGATGTGAAGTGTGGTGAATACTGGTGACATAGGTGCAGAAATTAACATACGGGAAAAGATGATGAAAACCTAAAGACGGCTACAATGACAATTAACTTCCTATCCGTGACTTGATTCTTGACTTGCAATTAGAAAGCTGTGGTGTGGTTAGCCAAAGAGTGTGGTAATGAAACTCAGTGCTGAAGAATCCAAGCATTAATTGAGTTCTTTAATCGTTCTTCCAAGTGACCATTCAAACGGACTGAGGGTCCATGGGCTCTTACCTGATTGAATGAGACCCCCCCCTGAAAAAGGGTAAGAGTTTTTCCAAGTACGCATATTTGATCTCTTGCTTGTTGCTTGCCCAGTTTAGCCAAAAGTTTGGGGAGTCTCTGTACCTTCCTGTAGAGATTGTGACCTTTGCTTCTGTTCATTTTCAGTTTCTGCAAGATTCTTTTTTTTTTTTTGCTGCAACCTTTTATTTTATCTGATCGAAGATTTCCATCACGATTTGAGTGCCTTAATCGACATCTCTTCCTTTCTTTTTCCTCGCCCGTCCCACTCAAAACAAAACTATGTTCAAATACGAAGAAATCATTTTCTGATGATGGCATCATCATCATCAAGAAAATACAAGCGCACGATGGGAAGTCGATTGCTTTGAACAAAGATGTGTGTGCTTATTGATACAGTCTGGATCATAATCAAACAGTTTCAAGCGTGGGCGTAACCCTGAAAATTCCACGTTCGAGCTACATGAACTAGCAAGTAACATGCACATCATATAACAGCGGGTATTATTAAGACTAATCTATGAGTTGAAGTGGGTTAGGTTAGTCGGACATTTGCATCCAAATTGTTGCTCTTAGATATTTTTCGAGCATGCCTAATTCTCGAAACGTGCTTCAAAAGTGCTTCGAAAGAGCATGCCTAAAAGGCTCGAGTAATGGAGGAGTTTAGATTTGCAACTCTTTTTTCTTTAAAATCAAGCTTGGATGATTACGTGCAG
Source organism: Scilla litardierei (assembly GCA_030789695.1). Lineage (NCBI taxonomy): Eukaryota > Viridiplantae > Streptophyta > Magnoliopsida > Asparagales > Asparagaceae > Scilla > Scilla litardierei. The sequence goes on from CM061142.1 coordinate 379,912,466, forward strand.
GAAATGAAGAGGGGAGACCGAGGAGAGAGACAAGATAGGGATGAGAATTGGGGAGTCATCACAAATAGCTTGTTGGAATTTCTTTCGAGCTACCTTTTATTCTTCTTTCACTTTCGAAGCTCAATAGAATACACTCAACCGTCTCTCTCAAAGCTGAAGCTGGAGGACTAGTCGTTGGTAATATTATATTCACTCGATTGCAGTTTTCCCCCTCTTATTTATTTATTGATATGCTTTGTTGTAAGACGATGGGGGAGGATGAGTCCAGCTTAGTTTTAGTTTGATGTCGTTATTCCGCGATTTGGACTGATAATTTGGTTGCAGCTCTAATTTCAAGGAATGGAAAAATTCTTGTTTGGTTAGAGGCAATATTTTATCTTTATTGTGGAAAAATAGTAATTGAATGCTTGCAAATGGTGATGCAACCAAATTGGTCGTAACTTCTAGGGCGATACATGTGTGGTTGAGTAGATCCATATTTGAAATATGAAAGCTGAGCAGAAAGATGGAATCTTCTTAGGCTTTTCAGTCAAATTGGATCTTTATGTTATGATTTACTGATCACTTGGAGAGTAAAAAAAATTTAATAGTTCTCATCAAGAAATAATTGCACCCTAAGATAAACACCAATATACTAAAAAAAATCAATATAACTTTATGTATTTGGGATAACACTACTGTCTTTGGGATAACACTACAAGGAAAATCACTATTACTATTACTGACTGCAAAAGCAGTCAGTAACAGTCAAATTGCAGTCAGCAAATATTTTCGCTGACGGCATCTTCCCGTCAGCACTCATGTCAGCATGCGGTGGTAAATAATATAATTACTGACGACCGCCGTCAGTGATGGCGAACAGTCGCCATTAGGGATAGTTGCATTAACGTTGACGACTGTCGTTAGCATATATTGTTATATCGCTGACGGATCCTTCAGGGATTGTTGTGATATTGTTGATGGCTACCATCAGCGATAAGGCGAATATCGCTGACGGACACGTCATCAATAGTTTTTGTATCGCTGATGGCAGCCATCAAAGATAGTTTTGTTACCGCTAACGGATACTATCAGTGATGTCCGCATTATTAATGATGGTTCTATCAGTGAAATTATTGTATCGCTGACTGATACCGTCAATGATAACCTTATCTCCTTGACTGTATCTGTCAGCGACTGAACTATCCCTGACGGGGGCGCCGTCAGCGATAATGACTTTTTTAAAAAATAATTTTTTAGAATATAAATTAATTGTTCATTAAAATTGAACTATCACTAACGTTGCGCCGTCAGCGATCCTAAATTTTTTAATGGAGTGGCTTCCTGCCTAGGCTCCCCGCCTTTTCTCCGACCTTAATCTAGATGATTTAAAATCCCTTTTATTACCATAATGAAAACTTGATTACACTTACGGGTGGTGACCAAACTGTGTACAAAAATCAGTTCAAAAATAACGCACAATGATAGATTCTGTTGTACAATAGTACATCCTCGCAACAAAAATAATAATAACAGATCTAAATCAGAAAAATTTCACCGAACATAGGTTGCAAGATCCTGATCATGTAGGCAAAAACTGTTCGTCAATCTGATGTCATGATCAAAAATATAAGCCTCTGAAGTTTGTTGCTCAATTCAGCTTTCAGAATGTCTGTGCGTAAAGAAGGCTGTTCTAGCTCTGCGGATGTTGAGTATTCGACTTCTCCCTGCTTGGTGTTAATGATGAGCAAACATATATACTTGTAACTAATCCCCTATTTGCAGTTAATCCATTGCCTAAGCATATCATGAAGATCATTTAGCAATGTATGTCACTCAAAGATCAATGAAAACAAAGAAAGTGAATTGGATGATCAAAGATGGTGAGTGAAGCTTCTGGAAGACTTCAAGCTCATACGTTGAAAAGAAGAGAGGTTTCTACAAGTGTAATTTTCCTTTTCTCTTCTAGTATGTAGCTTAGAAGTAGAACTATATTGGAGCACACACACACCTTCATTTCAGCCTTAGGAAATCATTAGATCTATTTTTCCTTCGACTCCAATTCATTTCAATCAAGATTGTGCATCTCATGATCTCAACAGTCGACTGCTGAACAATTTACAGTCGCATGTCCAAAACCAGTCGACTGTGTTTTGTTCTACAGTCGCCTGTTATGCACATACTTAATTGGTTATTTCTTGGGATTCTAAGCTTTTACTTTATCAGGCGACCGCTGTACATTTCACAGGCACATGTCCAATTGACAGTTGAATGTGGTTTGTTAATCAGTCGCCTCTCTATCCTCTGCCCAAACCAATTCTCAGTTTTGATCAGGCCAGTCGACTGATGTTGTATTTACAGTCGACTGTCCAATGGCACAGTCGATTGTCAATGCTGCAACAGTCGTTTGTCTTTGAGCCTCTCTATAGACTCAACTCTCTGGAAAATGTCAGGGTTTTTGACAGTCGTCTGTAGAAGGAATTACAGTCTCCTGTTGGATTTACAGTCGACTGTCTTCTCTTCATCAGTCGCCTGTCCTGTATTCTCAGACTTTTCTAGGATCATCTTGACGTACCCTCATTACGGTCAGTCACCTGTTGAAGGATTTACAGTTGTCTGTTGGTTTAACAGTCGACTGTCTACGCCTTACCAGTCGACTGTCCACATGGGAAGTTACCGTTTGAATTCTCACCTACCCTCTGACACAGTGTCGTAGTCGTCTGGTTGTTGTACAACAGTCGACTGTCGCGAGTGCAGATTTTATCCGTTGGCTGTTTCTCAACGAATTTGAAAGGGGCTTTTCGGGATTTTGTTTGAAGGGTTTGAGAAAACTATAAAAGAAGCCTCTACTGTTCCATTGAGAGGTTGATTCATTCAAGTATCATTTGCTCAAACATTGAAGGTTTTCATTCTCTCAAGATCAAAGCTCTCAAATCCTAAAGCCCTAGAATTTCAATCTTCAATCTCTTGCTCTCCAACCTAGAACCAAAGAGAAATCTTCTAGGCATTTGGTGTAGTCAAGAGAAAGTGCTTTTTCTCTCTTTCAAGAGAGTCATTCAACACACAACACACTTCTCCTTCAAGTTCTACGTCAAGGCATAGGTGATTGTAAGTGTTGTTTTAATTTCAGATTTTATAACTTTCGTTATTTGATTTACTCTCGAGTTATGAGAGTGGTTCGCTTGCTCTCAAGTTGTGGGAGTCAATGACATCGAGTGTATTTCGATTTCACTTGTAGGGTTGCTACAAGTGGGGTTTTAAGTAAACCTCAAGTTAGGATTCTAACTTGAGTATCCGGTGGTTACTGTGTGGAAGGGACGTAGAATTACCAGGAACAAGTCGGGAAGTGACTTGGGTAATCCGAACCCTTGGAACATCCTTATGTTTGCATGTTTCATTTTAGGGTTTACATTTATTCCGTATTACTTGTTGGTTAGGAATTTAATTTGGTGTAACTATCTTTTTAAATTGCATAAACACTATTCAACCCCTCTCTAATGTTTTCCTCATAGCCAGAGACCTTACAATTGGTATCAAAGAGCTTGTTTAAAGCTATGGCATCCAACAACAACAACGTTTCTCCACCGACTTCATACAACAATCACGATCGTGATGGAGCGTCCTCAGTATTCGAAGGACAATCAACGGTGCGTCCTCTGCGTTTTAATGGCACAAACTTCAGCTATTGGATATGCCAGATGGAGACGTTTCTAAGGAGTGCTTCGCTCTGGAGAACCCTCCACAAGGAATACATCGAGCCCACCGAAGAGAATTTCGAAAAATAGACGCCTTCCGAGAAGTCCACAGAAATCAACAACGCAAAGGCAATAAACGCTCTTCATTGTGCGTTGGACCCGAATGAGTTCAACAAGATATGCACATGTAAGAGTGCATATCAAATTTGGAACCATCTCGTCATTACCCATGAGGGAACGAACAAGGTAAAACTCTCTAAACTATATGTTATCGTGCAAAATTTCGATATGTTTCACATGCAGGAAAATGAGAGCATAGCGACGATGTACGGACGCTTTACCGACATCACGAATGAACTTGAAGCGCTTGGGCAAACCTATATCCAACCAGAGAAGGTGATAAAGATAATAATGCCGGTGGCCTCCAAATGGGAACGAAGAGACATCGCCATTGAGGAGGTCAACGACTTGAAGAACTACCATGTCGTGAATCTCATCGGCACTCTCATGTCTTACGAAGTAAGACGGGAGAACCGATTGAAGATTCGAGCTATGATGAACCCTTCGGAGGCCAAGAAGAAAGCTTTAGCATTCAAGGCTAATTCTTCGTCCTCCGATAGTGAAGAATCAAAAAATGAGATGGACTTGGAGGAAATGGCCCAAATGGTGAAGAAGCTCCAACGTTTCTTTTGCAAAGGTAAATACCCATCTAAGAGTAGATTTGTGTCTACTAATAACACTTCCTCTCTTTGCTTTAAGTGTAATAAGCCAGGGCACATCAAGAAGGATTGCCCAATGCTGCGAAACAAAGAGAAGTGGGAGGCTCCGAAGTACCACAAGTCCGACAAGAATAAGAAAGATAAGAAGAAAGGACTAGTCGGTACATTCGATGATTCAAGTGGAGACTCGTCAAGTGATTCTGATGATGAGAAGGGTGAAAGCACCCACATGTGTTTCATGGCCCGGGAAGATCCACTCTCCGATGGGAGTGACTCCGACATGGATGAACCCGAGGTTACTATGGATGAATTGCGTATTGCTAATGAAGAACTTTTTGCTAAGTATCAATCTTTAATGCTTAGATATACTAGCTTAGAGAAACTATCTGTTAGCAACCCATCCATACCATGCATTATCAACAATGACACCATTGTTGATACACTAACTCTTGAGAAAGCAAATTTGGCTTCTCAAAATGTCATTTTGAGAAATGAGGTGAATACCATCAAGTCTCAACTAGATCAAACACATCCTAAGGATAATAGCGATCTAGCCTCACAAAACGGAAACAATTGGGTTTAGAGAATGATTCTCTTAAAACCCAAGTGCACGAGCTCAAAGCACGGGTATCCACCTTAGATACCAACATTTCTTCTCTTAAGGAGAAATATGAGCTCATATCCTCCCGTATTATAAGATTTAATAAGGGGAAAGGACAATTGGACGACTTGCTAGCAAACCAATTTCCGGCCACACACCGTGTTGGTCTTGGTTTTGTGGAAGCAAATGCATCCAATGCTCGCACCTCCTATAGTGGTGTCACCATAGACTTTGTGAGGCCATCCTCCAGTGCATCCACAAGTGGTGTCAAAGACAATATAGGTAGCAAACCTACCAAGAAAGTCACCACTTCACAATCTCTTCTTTTTGGCAAGAAACCCGCCAAGGGTGGAAACCAAAAGAGAAGTTATGCTTACATGTACACAAACCTTCATCCATGTAGGGAATCTCCTACTTAACAAGTGGATACTCATGACACTTTCTATGCTCCACACCCACGGACACGTACAAATCCACACATGAGAAATACTCATGTACGTGCTCCTACACACTCATATGCTCATACGCATCATTCTTACATGTATGCACATCCTCCACATGTCATGCATGCTCCTTATGGTTCATACAACATGCATATTTCTAAGCATGCATACAACCCACATATGTCAAATGCGTATCCTCCTCCTCATTTATATGCTAGAACTCATGTTCCTAAGAAGCATGCACCACGTAGAAATAAAACACATATGCATGCAACTAGGAAAAGGACTCCCAAAACATACACTATTTGGGGTCCTAAGAACACTAGCTTAAATGATAGGAATGCCTATGTGGATTCCTACTTTCAGGATATTATTAATAATGATAACTATGTTGGGAAGCGGAAGTCCACTTGGACTTGGCTTCCAAAGGGCTAATTCCCTTGGCAACAAAAATTGGGTACCATGAGCTTATGGTATACTATGTAGGTAACCAAGAAAGAGAAAGAGAGCAATAAACGTCATATTGGCTCTAAAAGGACAAGATGGATACTCGACAGTGGTTGCTCCAAACACATAATGAGAGATTCCGCACTACTCTCCGAAGTGACTAGCATCAAGGATGGTGCAACGGTCACTTTTGGAAGTAATCAAAAGGGAACCATCATTGGAGTAGGTAAAGTCGGTAATCCTTCCAAACCACTCATTACTAATGTATATTTAGTTAGTGGTTTATGTCATAACCTTTTCTCCATTAGTCAACTTTGTGACAAAGGTTACAAGGTCAACTTTTGTTAACTTTGGAGATGGTATATGTGAAATTATTGATTTTGATTCTCATGTTTTATTTACCGGTATTAGGCGTAAGAATATTTATTATTTGAGCTTGCCTAAAACCATAGAACAATGCTTAGTTGCTAATTCAAATGAACAACTATTATGACATCGCCATTTTGGTCATGTTCATTTTAAGCACTTATATAAATTAGCTAAGCGTGATCTTGTCAAACGATTTCCAAAAATTTCTTTTAATAAGAAAAACTTTTGTGATTCATGTCAATGAGGTAAACTTAGTAAATCATCTTTCAAACTTAAAAAAGACAACTTCTAAGAGGCCCCGAGAATTACGTCGTCTAGATTTGTTTGGGCCAACTAGAACGGCTTCTTTAGGTAATGTTCATTATGAATTAGTTGTCGTCTTGCTCATTATGAATCATCAATATATTTACGCTTCAAATCGCATGTGTCAGGACTCTACCAGTAGGACTAGGATAACTCATGTTGCTTATGATCTGATTCGTGAAAAATTTCCTTTTGCCCAAGTGTTTAGAATTCGAATTCTTTTTTGTTTTACTTGGTGCAAATCCCCTCGTCGTGTACTGTTCTTCCACTTGGGAGAGTACACAATTTTGCCAAAATCCAAATATAAAATAAAATAGAAAATAAAGAACATGTATAGCCAAAATCCAAAAAAATATCCAAATATCCAAAACCCAAAAAAAATAAATATTCATGTTGTGAATATTGCTCCTATCCGCCAAGAATAAAGGGAAGGCGAGAATTTGCACCAACTGCTCTCCTCCACACATACTCAACCCCTTTCGTTTTCGAACACACTGGGCATTTGAGCTTTCTAGCAATCATCTAGGCAATCATGCCGTGATTTCCTACTTTCTAGCGGGAGAGTCCCTGACATATGATATGTTTCTATTCTTACCCTATTCTCATGCATGCTGGAACTATTATTCTCCGCTATCTCGAATTGATTCGATATTTGGGTCATTACATGGGTATGTGTATATGGAGCTTGATTGCACAATTTAGATAGTTACACCGTCTGCTAGCTCACGACCTCACTCACTCACGCTTCACCGTGTGGACCCACGACACTAGTAGGGACTCATATTCCTGGGCTTAGTGATATGATTATCGCATGCTTGCTTAGTGTGGCGTGTTAGTTTTTGTTGGCTCTGACGGGTGATCTAAGATTTTCTCTTTCTGTTTCTTCATTTCTATTTTTCCCTCCGAGCTCCTATTCTCACTCGTCTTCCTCGAGGACGAGGAAGGGTTCAGCTTGGGGGATTTTGACGTGCGTTTATATTTTATATATTCACGCACGTCTTTTCCGTAATTTCCCTTCGTTTTTCGTTATTTTGAGTCCGTCTTTCTGTGATTTTTAGTTCCTTTTCACTTTCGTTGTGTTTTTGTGCTTTTGCAGGATATTGTTGGCGTAGGGGACATACAAGGCTAACATCATGAGTCCTCGGAGCAACGGGAGGTGTCACACGAGATCCTGAGAGCAAATCATCAACAGAAACCACGTTTCAGCTCTCAACCGATCGGGTGGACAGATCCACCCGATCGGTTCATGCGGCTGTATCAGACCCAAAGAAGAAGCAATCCCACCCGATCGGTGGATGTGACGCAGCTTTCTGTTTTGAGTGTCAAAGTCCACCCGATCGGTTGACTTGTCAACCGATCGGGTCACCTGTAGCAGATTCTTCTCAAGTTCTAGAACCCAACGACTCACCCGATCGGTTCAGCAATCGGGTGAAGATTATCAGAAGCTGAAGACCAAAATCTCCGATGACTCACCCGATCGGGTGAAGTTTCAACCGATCGGGTGAACGTTTATTTTTGTCTTTTAGTGGGAATATTCCATATCATCTTGCCAAAATGTATAAATAGACCTAGGTTTCCCAGAAAACGTAATCCCCATTTTTCGTAAGCCGTTTTTGGGGCTTTGGCTGCTTTAAATTTATTTTCACTTGTAAGTTTCTTGATCGTTCTCATACTTTAACATTGCATTTATATTACCATTTGCTACAGTAATCTATTGCTTGATTCTCATTTTGATGGCTAAAATTTGTTTTATTGCATCTCATGCCATGATTAGTGAGTAGTTCTTAAATCTGGGACATTGGTGGAAGCCCCTTCGTGGGTTCTCCCTAGGACGACCATAGGATTAGGGATTCGATAAGATATATGGATTTAGATGGTTACGCGGGGGCATTTTATTGTCACTTGTAGGAGAAAGACCGCCTTTGACCGTCGGGCCAAGAGGAAATAAATCGGGAGTTTGATCCCCTAGCCGCAGCTCACACCCCTAGCGTAGACATTGATTCCTCGCGCGTGGAAACGGCCTGGATGAAATGTCGGGAGCAATCGTTGCGAGCTTAGTGCTCCCGGAGTCGGACGATGCTGGACATAGGAATGCCCACCGTCCGAACCCGGGTAGACCTAGCGTATCATCCTGGGCATCGACCGGAATATCGGGCCCATGGGATGCTTAGTACCACTATTTGAGGCAACGTCTCACCCTAAGCCCTAGAATCCGATCACACTCATATCCGTCGGTCGTAATAGTGAGAACTCATGATAGGGTGGAAGCCAAGGTACTAGGTTGCCCTTTTTATCTCTTACACCTTTTGCATTAGTTTACCATCGTGATATTCAACAAGCGATTTAGCTAGGTCACCCACCGGGTGATCATGATCTTAATTGTTCACAAGCACAACACACGCCTCCATGTGTTCGATCCTCAAGCCACACTTCGACACCGTGCGCTTGCGGTTACAAATTTTAATCCTAGTATCCCTGTCCCGATTTGAGTGCCAAATGGGCAGGCGGTCAAGCTTTATGGCGCCTTGCCGGGGAGGCAACGTGCTTGTTACATTTAGGACACTGTGATCCTTGAGACAAGCCCACACCCTTACTGGGAAATTTTCACCCTCGCCACCATTACTATCATTTCTATATTCTTTTGTGCCACTGATATTTTTCTCCAGGTATGTATCTTTGTTGATCAGGTATTATGGATTATACTATATGGACCACAGATTTTGATCAGAGTGCTCAGATAGGAGAATACTATTTTGATCAGAGTGCTCAGATGTGACAATACTATTTTGATGAGAGTGCTCAGATGGGAGAATACCTTTTGGATGGGATGCATGCTTCCATGTAGACCACAGCTTTTGATCAGAACGCTCAGACAGGAGATCACCTTCTTGATGAGATGCTTGCACATCAAATTGAAATGCAAGCCAAGATTGAAAGGGGTGATTTTCTATTGGAATCGGTGGAAAGAGACATTGAAACCAATGCGCTCATGCTTAAGGCTGCAATGATTTCCAAAGATATCAGTTCTACTTCTTCATCTTATGGGCAAGAATCATCGCCCATCATATTACCAGAGCCAGAATGTGCCATCGTCGATCCCACATCCTACGATACAGCTATTGCATATGAAGAGTGGATGGACGAAGGGGAAGTGGAGGAAGTAGAAATTGAATCATATGCACCACCAGAGGAGGACACATTTCAGAACTTATTGGAGGGCCTCTTGGAGTCAGTAATGTTCACCGGTTCAGTTAGCGTTACAGCAGGCGATGCATTTGAGCTACGATTCGCATATTTTGTTATGAACCATGTTTCGGCTGCGGAAACAATTGAGGAAGACGTCCATGTCAGTCTTGAGAGGATAGACTACATTTTTGGATTGCTTGCGGGCATTCTCCTCCACATGATACATCCCCACAAGTTGACACACATGAGCGACCTGCATCACCATTTCAGAGAGAGCCTACATTGATAGTTGATGAGAAGGCCTTACACACGGAGCCAGCGCTTATCGACAAGGAGTTCATGCATCGAGACGAGGACACAGCCATTCATGAGGATCCCGAGCACTACCCTTCTCCATTAGAGCTTCCGCAGCCACCTCATCCTTCCATTGACGCCGAGGACTATCCCACAGAGCTTACTACTCCCACACAGGGAGATATTTCTACACATCCCATTTCTGAGTCATGTATTCCATTTGATATTTATTTTGATTCAGATATTCTTGACACGTCGTACCTTTTGCAGCACACGTACGATTATGTATCGGAGGTATGCTTGGACGTGTCATATCTAAACGAACATGTCAAGGAAGTCCACACCTATGATCCAAATTTACCTGAGCAGCTGAGAGATGACACCATGGAGATAGCTATCACAGCACAAGATGATATTGAATTATTTCCAGGGAAGTATCGTCCACCACTATTTATCTCATATATTTCTATAGACGATCCTCTTTGGAATACTTTTATTATGAGGGTGAAATTTTTGCAGCGGGCTGATGCATTCTATTCTCTGCAGGGTACAGGTGGAGTTCTTGTGGGAATGCTGGAGGATGCATGGCTGGAGTTCGTAGGTGTTCGTGGACACACGCGCCTGGCGGAGCCACGGAAGGAGCAGTTGGAGCAGTTGCCTGTACCGACAAAGATACTGGATCCGCCTTTTGCTATAGATGATATCAATCCAGTAGTGTAACATTAGCGTAAAATTTTATGCTTTCAATAAACACGAATCCTCTCGACAGCGAGAGATCCATCTTTTTGTTTGTCTTTCATGATTTTTCCGTCTCTTTGGCTGTGCCACTCTCTTTCGAGGAGGATGATGAGCCTGCCGCTCATGCACCTTGATTTCCATTTTTTCTGATTTTTCTCCTAGCCATTTTTTCTGATTCACCATGATGACATCTTTTTTCTAGCATTATTGAGATCAGCTTGGGGGAAATCTATTTTCTGTGATTATTGTCGTGTCACTTGTTTGAGGTGTGTTTGTTTTGTGTGTCTGTGTGTATGTCTTTTGTATAGTTCGTTCGGGTATTTATTTTCTTTATTTTTCTCTCTTTTTGTGTGTTTTTCATGTTTTTCCCGTTTCTTTGTCGGTGCGTACTTCCCTCCCATCTTTCGTTGCCCTCCCGCATTTACTCCTATTGCATTGAGGGCAATGCAACGTTCAGCTTAAGAGAGTCGCACTTTGTACGTCAGTTGCGTCTTTTTCACCGTTTTGAGTCGTTTTCGTCGTGGTTTTCTTTTTCTTTCCATCCTTTTATTCTCCCTCTCCTAAAGATGACCCCGCATGATGAAACCACCACGGAACCACACACACACTTAGCTTAGCTATGATAATCATTCTCACTAACCCAATGAAGCCGAGTCATATTGCATTTTATGCTCCGTGGGTTCACTTTGCTTTTGTGTGAGTTGTGTGTCGTGACTAGCTAGTTAGTGTGCTTCTACGTTGTGATTTTGGTTTATGTGCCTGTCCTTGGATGATCCCTAGACTATCATACTTCAATTTCGAATATGCGGTATATTGCCTCCACTGTCTGCTTCTTTATGCATGAATCATCTATATATTTACGCTTCAAATCACATGTGTCAGGACTCTACCAATAGGACTAGTATAACCCATGTTGCTTACGCTCTGATTCGCGAAAAATTTCCTTTTGCACAAGTGTTTAAAATTCGAATTCTTTTTTGTTTTACTTGGTGCAAATCCCCTCGTCGTGTACTGTTCTTCCACTTGGGAGAGTACACAATTTTGCCAAAATCTAAAAATAAAAAAAAAGAGAAAATAAAGAACATGTATAACCAAAATCCAAAAAAATATCCAAATATCCAAAACCCAAATAAACATAAATATTCCTATTGTGAATATTGCTCCTATCCGCCAAGAATAAAGGGAAGGCGAGAATTTGCACCAAGTGCTCTCCTCCACACCTACTCAACCCCTTTCGTTTTCGAACACACTGGGCATATGAGCTTTCTAGCAATCATCTAGGCAATCATGCCGTGATTTCCTACTTTCTAGTGGTAGAGTCCCTGACATATGATATGTTTCTATTCTTACCCTATTCTCATGCATGCTGGAAATATTATTCACTGCTATCTCGAATTGATTCGATATTTGGGTCATTACATGGGTATGTGTATATGGAGCTTGATTGCACAATTTAGATAGTTACACCGTCTGCTAGCTCACGACCTCACTCACTCGCGCTTCATCGCGTGGACCCACGACACTAGTAGGGACTCATATTCCTGGGCTTAGTGATATGCTTATCGCATGCTTGCTTAGTGTGGCGTGTTAGTTTTTGTTGGCTCTGACGGGTGATCTAGGATTTTCTCTTTCTGTTTCTTCATTTCTATTTTTCCCTCCGAGCTCCTATTCTCACTCGTCTTCCTCGAGGACGAGGAAGGGTTCAACTTGGGGGATTTTGACGTGCGTTTATATTTTATATATTCACGCATGTCTTCTCCGTAATTTCATGTCGTTTTTCGTTATTTTGAGTCCGTCTTTCTGTGATTTTTAGTTCCTTTTCACTTTCTTGTGTTTGTGCGCTTTTGCAGGATATTGCTGGTGCAGGGGACATACAATGCTAACATCACGAGTCCCCGGAGCAACGAGAGGTGTCGCACGAGATCCTAAAAGCAAATCATCAAGAAAAACCACGTATCAGCTCTCAACCGATCGGGTGGACAGATCCACCCGATCGGTTCATGCGGCCGTATCAGACCCGAAGAAGAAGCAATCCCACCCGATCGGTTAAGTGATCGGGTGGATGTGACACAGCTTTCTGTTTTGAGTGTCAAAGTCACCTGTAGCAGATTCTTCCCAAGCTCGAGAACCCAACGACTCACCCGATCAGTTCAGCGATCGGGTGAAGATTATCAGAAGCTGAAGACCAAAATCCCCGCTGACTCGCCCGATCGGGTGAAGTTTCAACCGATCGGGTGAACGTTTATTTTTGTCTTTTAGTGGGAATATTACCTGGCATCTTGCCAAAATGTATAAATAGACATAGGTTTTCCAGAAAACGTAATCCCCATTTTTCTTAAAAGCTGTTTTGAGGGCTTTGGCTGCTTTGAATTTATTTTCACTTGTAAGTTTCTTGATCGTTCTCATACTTTAATATTGCGTTTATATTACCATTTGCTACAGTAATCTATTGCTTGATTCTCATTTTGATGGCTGAAATTTGTTTTATTGCATCTCATGCCATGATTAGTGAGTAGTTCTTATATCTCGGACATTGGTGGAAGCCCCTTCGTGGGTTCTCCCTAGAACGACCATAGTATTAGGGATTCGATAGTATATATGGATTTAGATGGTTACACGGGGGCATTTTATTGTCACTGGCGGGAGAAAGACCGCCTTTGACCGTCGGGCCAAGGGAAAATAAAACGGGAGTTTGATCCCCTAGCCGCAGCTCACACCCCTAGCGTAGACATTGATTCCTCACGCGTGGGAACGGTCTGGATGAAATGTCGGGAGCAATCTTTGTGAGCTTAGTGCTTCCGGAGTCGGGCGGTGATGGACATGTGAATGCCCACCGTCCGAACCCAGGTAGACCTAGCGTATCATCCTGGGCATCGACTGGAATATCGGTCCCATGGGACGCTAGGTACCACTATTAGAGGCAACGTCTCACCGCTAAGCCCTAGAATCCGATCACACTCCTATCCGTCGGTCGTAATAGTGAGAACTCATGATAGGGCAGAAGCCAAGGTCCTAGGTTGCCCTTTTTATCTCTTACACCTTTTGCATTAGTTTACCATCGTGACATCCAACAAGCGATTTAGCTAGCTCACCCACCGGGTAATCAGGATCCTGATTGTTCACAAGCACACCACACGCTTCCCTGTGTTCGACCCCCAAGCCACACTTCGACACCGTGCGCTTGCGGTTACAAATTTTAATCCTAGTATCCCCGTCCCGATTTGAGTGCCAAACGGGCGAACGATCAGTAACTTAGATAAATTTGAGCCAAGATCCGATGAAGGAATTTTTGTTGGATATTCCACACATAGCAAAGCCTACCGGATATACAACAAAACCTTTTCAACGATCGAGGAATCACTAGACGTATCATTTTATGAAGATTTTGATTTTCATCATGTTATTGATGATAGAGTAGATGCTATATGTGATTATCTTAGTAATGTCAAGATTAATGATTCCATTATTGAGACTAACACTGCTAACGAGATTGCTGAAGGTGTTCCAAGTGATGCAGGGATTCCCAAAGTTTACCCAACCGTTCGCAAACACCCTCATGACCAAATTATTAAAGATATTGGTGTGGGTGTTCGAACGAGGTCAAGAATTGAAAAATTCTCTCATTGTGCATTTGTATCTACCATTGAGCCAAAGAGCATCCAAGAAACATGTGAGGATAACTCTTGGATAGTGGCAATGGAAGAAGAGCTCATGCAATTCGAGAGAAATGAAGTTTGGGAGCTTGTTCCTATTCCAAGTGGTCACCAAGTTATTGGGACCAAGTGGATCTTCAAAAACAAGACCGATGATAACGAGGTCATCACAAGGAACAAAGCAAGTTTAGTAGCTCAAGGCTACCGGTAAGAAGAAGGTATCGATTTTAAAGAATCCTTTGCCCACGTGGCTAGATTAGAAGCTATTAGATTGCTTTTATCTTTTGCATCTCATAAGAATTTCAAATTGTTTCAAATGGATGTTAAAAGTGCATTTTTAAATGGTATTGTTAATGAAGAAGTTTATGTCTCTCAACCACCCAGTTTCATTCATGAAAAATTTCCAAACCATATTTTCAAACTTAAGAAAGCATTTTATGGGTTGAGACAAGCTCCTAGAGCTTGGTAAGATCAACTCAAAACTTTTTTTGGATTTAGGTTTCAAAATGGGTGAAGTTAATTCAACACTTTGTATTAAGGATTATGAAAATAACATCCTATTAATTCAAGTTTATGTAGACGATATCATATTTGGTTCTACTAACCTTAATCTTTGTCAAGAATTTTCCAAGTCTATGAAGGATGAATTCGAGATGGCCACATGGGTGAGCTCAACTATTTCCTTGGACTGCAAATTCGACAAATGAAGGATGTGACTTTCATACATCAAACCAAGTACACATGGGAGCTTATCAAGCGATTCGGGATGTAATCGTCTTCAAGCAAAAGGACTCTCATGAGTACGATAACCATCTACACAAAGATGAGAACGAAAAAGATGTAGACGTTCATCTATATCAAGGTTTAATTGGTAGCTTACTCTATTTAACTGCTATTAGGCCCGATATCATGTTTTCCGTATGCATGTGTGCTAGATACCAAGCTAGACCTAAGGAGTCACAATTGATTGCGGTTAAACCAATGTTTCGTTACCTCAATCATTCACTAGATTATGGGTTACTTTACTCTAAGTCTAGCACATATGAGTTAATCTCATATAGTGATGTCGACTTTGCCGGATGCAAATCCGATAGGAAGAGTACTAGTGGCACTTGCCATTTTCTAGGAAATTCCTTAGTTTCTTGGTTCTCCAAGAAACAGAACTCGGTATCATTGTCCACGATTGAAGCGGAATATATTGCCGGGGGTCTTACATACGCACAAGTTCTTTGGATGAGACACACTCTTAAGGACTATGGTGTCAATTGTGATACTTGCCCTATCATGGATGATAACCAAAGTGCTATATGTCTTTCTAAGAATCCGATACATCACTCCCGTACCAAACACATAGATGTGAGACATCATTTCATCAATGATCATGTAGCTAAGAAGGACATCATCTTAGAGTACATTGAAACCCAAAAACAAATCGCCGACATCTTCACTAAACCTCTTAAAGAAGATTCATTTGTGAGGTTGCGTGGAGAATTAGGGATTATGGGTGAATCTGAGATTTAGGAGTTCAACTTTCATGTAATATCATCTTTTGAACTCATATCATCATGATAACTTCTCTTCATTTGATAGATTATATGTTTCTCATATATTTGTTTTAAGAGAGGTTATTGGGATTTCGTTGATTTCGTGTGTTCTCGGATTGTTTTAAGAGATTGGTGTAATAAACGACTTATTTCTTGATATTGATTTCGTGATGAGTTTTGTGTTAGAATATAGGTCCTAGGGTGAGTTGTATCTATCCTCTGGATTTTAACCTCACTGTGCATTTTTGGACCAGGTTAGACGACTGTCACTTTTTGACAGTCGACTGCCATACTCTATTATATCTTACAGCAGACTGTATCTTTCTCACAGGCGACTGATGACGACTTTACAGTCGACTGTCTGATTGACATGCGACTGTAGTTTGGTCATCAAGTGCATGTCCATATTGTCAGTGGTCTCTGTTTTTATCATCGATTTCTTTGATTCTCAGTCAGTCGACTGATGAGTAATTTACAGTCGTCTGTCTATCCAACAAGCGACTGTGGTTTACCCAACAATCGACTGCCTGTCAACCTAAGCTCATCTCTTATCCTATCAATCAGTCGACTGACTATTGTACTTCAGTCAACTGTCTCCTGTTGTGGCGGTTCGTTAATTTGATTTGAGCCGTCGATTGTACAATCCATCGACCCAGACTCTTTTGACCCTCGTTATATCTACGAGAGCCTTTGATTCGCTCCAAAGTTTTCTTTCTCATCCGACTGAAAACTCCCTTGTCTCCTCCTTCGAACTTCATGGTCGATCTCTCCTCCGTTAATTTCGAGCCGAGATGAAGCCTCTCTCCTTCGATTGTTTGCTCGATTGACTCTTGTAAGTCGATCGACAAGTCTAAGCCTCTTTCGTTTATCGTCGCTTGCTTACGCTAGCTTCTCTCATTCGTACCTCATGGATCCGGTTGGTCCTTCTCACCAGGAGAGCCTTTGAAAATCTTTCTTGATGTATCCTCTTCACCTCCATCTTCTGAGGAGTTCTTGGATATCTCGGTTGGTGACCCTATTCTCTCAGCAAATATCGCTGAACCCTCCTCTCCGCCTGCTGAACAACCTCCTCATACTCCTCCGTCAGTACTGCTAGAGGACTTTCTTCTCGGTCGACTGTGTGACCGTGCCACTGCCATCGAAAAGCTTGCTTCCTCAATGGATCAGAAGCTCTCTCTTCTTCTACAGCTTCAGTACAAATCGTGCGTACTTCATGGGCTCCCCATTCTGGCCGATCTTCAGGCCATGTTTCCTCCGTCCGTGGTCCGTCCGACTTAGGACGGATACGGATCCGAGCTCTGGGGGTCCGCCAAAAACCCAACAGTGGTATCGGAGCCACGGTTATGCTATAGATATACTATAGCGACTTTTTAATAGTTAAAAAAATGCTTAGCTTTCATATGCATAACTATTTAGCTTTATGTTAAATTAGTTTTGAAAATATTTTTGTGTTTCAAAAATTTATTTTGCAACACGGAAATTTATTTTAATTTTGGGACAAATTATTTTTATGCGATAAATCTAAAAGGTAGTCTCCTTTGTTTTAAATACTTTATAAAATTTTTATGAGCCATTAAGAATTTTAAAAGAGTGTTTAAAGTTTATGTAAACTTTAGAAAAATTTTATTTTTTGAAATTTAAGAATTTTTCTTTAGTTACATAAAGTTAGAGATCTTTAAAACTTTATTTGAAAGCTTCTAAAAGGTTTCTAAAAGTTTTAAAAGAGTTTTAAAATTATTTTAAAATATGTAAGTATAGAAATGATTTTATTTCATGAGATGAAACATAAATTATTTTCTTTTTGTTACATATATGTTTCTAAAATTATTTTGTGACATTTTAATTTTAGAAATAAGGTTAAAATTTTTTTTAAAGGCCTAGGTTTAAAATTATTAGATAATTTTGTACGACCTAGTTTTATGCGATAAAATTTTTTTAAATGAAGGCCTTAAAATTTTAATCTTTAATTTTAAGTGTTAAAATTTAGATTTGCATGTTTGTATTATATAGATAATTTTTAAAAACTTGCAAATACATTTTATATGTCACTAAAAATGAAACTTTCTTTTATGCGGATAAAGTTAGTTGCTTCATTTCATGTTGAATAATGTATTCACAAACCTTGTTAGGTTAGCCATTAAAACATGATAGTGACATGATGTGTTTGATAAAAAAAAAACAACATCGAACCCAATACCTGATTAGGGTAGTCCCTTTGTTTGTAAATCATTTCATTAAAACGTTTAATTAATGATTTTCATAAAAAGACAATGTTGAATTGTTTTATTAAAATCCTAATTAGATTGGGGTAGCAAGTTGAACGAAGAACCTTATAGTTGATCAGGACTTAATAAAAGATGTTCAACCAATCTGAAAAATTTTGAATTTTAGGATCCACTAGTTGATAAGGATTAACTAGTTCTTTTAATTAAAAGCCATTTAGTTGTTTGGAAAACATAAGATTGATGACAACTCCTTCAATGGATCATGATGTCGGTCAATGTGCTTGGCTAAAGTTTTTGGACCAACCTAGCTAGACTGGGTAACAAGTGGTCCTGGCTTAGTCAATTCCCTGGCCGCGTCCGCTGGACCGCAAGGAGTCGATTCATGACTATGTAAGTCCATCGACTATACCTAAGTCAATACGATAATAATCTTGTTCAAGATAAATCGTAGCCCTCCTTGTTTTAGGAGTTGGCAACTGTAAGAAACATGTTCCGGTTGTTGAGCTACACTCAAGCCGTGACATGTCAATCTTATAGAAACCGATTTCTTGATTGACATCTTAACCTGACTGAAACCGTTGTCTCACCCTTCGAGCTTCGGCGTAAGTCTAACCAAGAATGTAGTCTAAGACCTGACCCAAACCGGTGCGTCGTGCATACACCGAGCAAAGGGGCAAGTCAGGCTAGACACGAAAACAAGGGTCCGACTAGGCTAGCCATTGTGATCCGGTTGAGCACACTCATGATCACAAATGACTAGGTGTAAAAATCGATAGGGAATCATAGTAAATATGATTGACGACGAGTTCGTCTACCGACTGCAGAGTCGGACAACTTGTTGAGATACACTCAAGGTTGTCAGACTCAGGGTAGTCGGATCCCTCTCTCACAAATATTATTTTATAATAAATTGTTTATTATTATGGCTTTAAATAAATTTAGTGGGAAAATATAGTTTTATTAAAACCATTAAAACTATACTACGAACATATACTAACTAAAGTATCTATAAAATGCAGAATGGACTCAGGTCTAAAATACATGGTAGAAAAGAACGTGCTGGATGGAACCAACTACAAAGACTGGCTTAGGAACATTAAGTTGGTCCTTTCCCTAGCTGGGATTGGATACATATTGTTCGAGGACGCTCCGGATAAGCCCGATGAGGATTCAACCCACGAAAAGAAAGAAGCCTTCAAGTTGTACCAGAGGGATGCAGAGAAGGCAAGATGCCTTACTCTAGCTTCGATGACCAACGAATTGCAAAGGAAGCATGAACATATGGATGTTCAGAGCATACTCCTTAATGCACAAGAGTTGTATGGCAAGCGATCCAGAGCTGCCAAGTTCGAAGCTACTAGCAACCTCTGGGGCACAAAGATGACGACAGGACCCGTACAAGATCATGTTATCAAGATGATCGGGTACGTAGAGGACGCCGCCCAGTTAGGATTTGTCCTGGACAATGAGATGTCCACGGACATTATCCTAAAGTCTTTAACTCCCGAGTTCAAGCCCTTTATAACTGGCTTTATAATGAACAGCCTTGAGACGGATCTTCCCTGTCTCCTCAATATGCTCCGGCAATTTGAGGAGATTGAGAAGAAGCCGACTGCACTGGTTGTTGGCTCTGCCACTTCCAACCAGCCGAAAGGCAAAGGGAAGAAGAGGCAGGTCCCACAACCTGCGAAGGCTAAGAATGGGAAGAAGAAGAACAAAGGGGCCCCGTCGAAATCTGAGTGCTTCCAATGCCACAAGGTTGGCCACTGGAAGAGGAACTGCAAGATCTATCTTGCAGAGAAGAAGAAGGGGCATACTGATGCCTCAACCTCAGGTACAAATTAAAATTCAATTAAATGCAATTATTTCCATTCATATAGTGTGAGACACTTATAGACATCTGTGTACTGTATACAGGTGGCTGATAAGAACTGGAGATTGGAGAAGCACGGAGATCGGTCGGCAATCAAAGCAACAGTTGCTGCTGGGACCGCTCAAAGACTTCTGGAGACGCTGATCGTGATGGAGATGATATTTTTCTTATTTGAATAAAATGTATCATCTTTAAGGATCGAAAACAATGAATGAGTGCTTTGCACTCAAGGTTTATTTTTGATAAACAAATTAAGGTTCTTTTTATGAACCCGTTGTTTTGGAATGGATGTCTCGTTTGTTGCAATTGAAATTGAATTGGCTTAAATTCTGTGGATGTGGCTTTTCTGTGATGGTTGCGTATATTTTCGAATAATGGTGTATAGCTTCGATAATATTGATTTTGGAGCTAACTAAATGTTAAAAGTCAATCAATAGTTAAATGTAGGTTCCAGGGGGCGTATAAATTGTGTGCGGTCACAATAATACGCATTATCTGCATTTAGTTATTAAAAGAGTTAATACTAAATGTGGTTAAAGGAATAAGTGCAGTACAGGACGTTTTGATTGAACGAGTCAATGTCAAGATTCCTTAAAACGATCTTGACTTGACTCATTCGTCAAACCGAATCTGACACTTGTACATTCCATCTGAGGCACTTACCAAATGGTTATTTTTGCACATAAATCTAGATATGATTTAGATATTATGTTGAAGAAATTTGACCAGGTAATTCTTAAAGTCAGTGGGAGCAAGCTCATATACTTAGTTCCGTTTATCGGACTAAGTAAAAAGGATTTTTCACTTTAATGAATCTTCTATATAAATCATTAAGTCAAAATTGTTTTGATTTAATCATATATATATAAGAGACTTAGGGTGTCGAATATGTACTTGACATATTGACACAATAAAGTGGAGTGAGCTAGAACTGACTTACGGAAATGTTAGACCCCACATCTAAATCGTATAAGCCAACTGTTAGCTATACGAAGTTAGGAAAATTGATCCAGATCATTTTTCCAAAGGATCAACCCTGTGTGATCTAGAGATGTAATTTCAATCCATTAAAATTCGTTGTAGATACTAATTAGTAGAACCATTCTTAGGTTTGCCATATCAAATGTCAAAGTGACTGATATGCTATAACGTCATGATATACCGAGATAAATAGCCTAAGTGCAAGTGGGAGATGTAGTAAGATATATGCCCATAAGGCAATTTATCTTGATTATACGTCTTGTTCATACCGTATACGGTACGTATTATTCTAAGTATAAAATCATTTGTATTAATATACTTAGATAATATCCATAGACTTATAGTTAGGCCCTTACATATTTAGATGAGATCTCGATTATGAGTAAGTAAGAGACCGAATAGAAACGTAAGTCTAAAACGGTTCGTGATCGTAGATGTGTCGAGAACTGGATATCGACACATCGGATAGATCACTGTGTCTTCGTCTTACCTTTGGGTAATGATGATCTCATAGTCATTCGACTTGGTGAAGTCGGAGACGAGACACAGGTGCTCATTGGAGAATGAGTTCACTGAACGACCAAGTTAGAGTTATTAAATGGTTAACTTTAATGATCTGTCTTTAATAACTCTAGGGTGATGATAGGTTAGTTGATCCTTAAGACCTGAAGTCATCTGTACAAACCTGTGAGCGGAAGGTATAGCTTAGACCCATGATCTAGCTTCGAGGACCAGTCCTGCTGAAAGATCTTAGGTTGGGCTGCACCTGAAGATCCCAAGGTGAGTAAGTGACTAAGATGGGATTCGTCACTTCCATTAAAGGGAAGTTAGTGTTATAGGCTCAGTACAGTCTTTATGTTAATCCTCGGCCGGGGTACGTTGCAAGTAGTACAACGTGTATACAATAAAGACCGCAGTATACTGACCAATGTTGTCTAACAGGGTTGACAGTAAACCATACCCTAGGCCAACAATAACACAGTCTTGACGAAGGGATTTTAGCTAACGGAATTCATCACTGACACAGCCAATGCAAACCCTATGATACTTTTGTCAAAGGGTCGATCACGTTATGATGACTCTGAAACAGGGACGACAGCTACTGCTCGTAGTGACCGTCGTCTAGGGGTTTCGAGCCCCAACCTGTAGTAAGGTCAGGCTGTATGGTCTCACACCGAGGAGTGTTCGTGTCTTAGTAATAGGAATATAGAATAGAGAGAAATGTCATTTGATGATATTCACAAGTTAAGTTGTGAAAGTTAGTCGCATTAGCAATAGGGACACAACGTTGCATTAGATGCTAACTTTAACTAAACGTGTTGTAAATTAGTTACGACGAATTTGGTAGGAACAAACTTGTTGGAAAAGGTTACCTGGATGACGGGATCGTCCCGGTCTAGACACAGGTTCAAACGGCGTCCAAATCGGAGCTCAAACGAGCCCAGAAACGCATAAAGAGTTCAAGGGGAAGTGGGTTAGACCCACTGGGCCAAAAGGCCCATGTGCAAAGGCA
Organism: Scilla litardierei; assembly: GCA_030789695.1. Classification (NCBI taxonomy): domain Eukaryota; kingdom Viridiplantae; phylum Streptophyta; class Magnoliopsida; order Asparagales; family Asparagaceae; genus Scilla; species Scilla litardierei. Next base: position 379,935,029 of record CM061142.1, read on the forward strand.
AAACGGGCGACACCCGCTGGCTGCAACGGGCGCACGCCCGTTGCACAGCGGGCGCGGCCCGCTGCAGCAGCGGGCGCGGCCCGCTGCAGCAGCGGGCGCGGCCCGCTGTGTGCAGCGGGCGGGCGCCCGCTGCACAGTGGGCTAGCGCCCGCTGATACAGCGGGCACGGCCCGCTGCAGCAGCGGGCGCCCGCCCGCCGCAGCAGCGGGCGGGCGGCCCGCCCTTGTTTCCTTGGGCGGGCGCGCCCGCAACTTAAGTCAAAATTAGGTTTTTGAAACCCCTAATGACGGCTACGAATTTTGTGTAAATTGCTAAACTTTGAGCAATTGTTTGAGGGGTCAAACGAAGTCGAAATTCGTCACCGTCAGTTCCTACGCGATCACCATTCCAAGCTTTTCTGATTGATAGCTTGTTTGGTGTCTGAAGTTTAGTATGTGAGGAGAATTAATTCGTTAAAGTTTGACTTTGTGAAAGGCTAACTTTAAAGTTGAAATTAAGCCAAATGGCTTAATTGAATTTTTCTCTTCATGGGAATTGTCCCACATTGCCCGCAACGAGAAGTTGAGTGCTCACTCCCTATATAAATAGGGGTGCACTCTCCTCGTTGAAAACACACCAGTCAACGATCGAGTAGCTCCAGATTTTTAGAGCAAGCTTGATCGGCGACTAAATCTCTCTCTCTATTTTCCTATTCTCCGGAGTAGTCCTAGCACGACTACGAAGGGGGTTTGGATCTGATCCGGACGTCTAAGACGCGGGTTCTTCTCAAGTGAAATTTTCTACCGCGTGTGATCGGCTCGGAGGCGAAAGCAGCTCGGGCGAATCGGTGCGAGGGTGCGAGGCGGCTCAGGGAGATCGGGTCAACGCGGCTCGGCTACGAGGAGCTTCTCAAGACGGTGCGGTACATCTTGCCTGCTCCAGGGCCAAGATTCCGGGTATGTGGTTAAGCGTTTTCTAGTGTAGTTTTAATTAGTCGCTTTAGTGTAGATCCTTCTTGGGGTGGTCAGACCCACTCCAAGTCGGCATAGATCGGGCTAGGTTCTGGCTCCCCAGAGCCTAGCTAAATAGTTTAGCTAGTGTAGAAATTTGATTTCTGGTTTTTCCGCTGCGCTTTTGTGCCTCCGTGGTCCGTCCGACTTAGGACGGATACGGATCCGAGCTCTGGGTGTCCGCCAAAACCCCAACAATTATGACTCATGATGTTGTAGTAATGGCATATGTATTTTGTTCCTTTTAATGTACATGGTGATGTGGATGTATTTTGTGTCATTGTACCAATCACACACACATATATATGAAATTGCAGTCTCCTCATTTTGCTTCACACATTGTATAACTGTCTATCTTATATGTGTGCATTTTGTGAAATTGTCTATTTGTATGCGATATTCTCTATGTGATGTGATTTGAGACGATTTTCGTTTTCATGTGTCTCTGAATGTTGATATTGGACTTCCATTCCTTTACTCAACTAAGTTTTAATGTGTTTTATGAGTTTTTGTAATGTATGTCAATAAGATGCCCGTGTGTGATTTGTCTCTCTCCGAAGATTTACAGGCATCAAATTGAATATACTTCCTATGTTTACACTCCCATGTTAGAACTTATTTAGCACGATTGTTGTTGTTATTTTACTCCCACCTTTTTGGATAATGCCGTAGGGGGAGAGAAATAAACAGATTCATAATGTATGTGCTAAGTAAATTCTAATTTCACTTGAATCTAAGATTGAAGTTGCCTTAGATTCAGGGGGGAGTAAGATTTAATGAATATGGATTATCAAATCCTAGATCTCATGGATTCAAGCTAATCATTCCATTCATGCATATCTTACTCATTTGCTTCATTTGATATATAGATGCTCCTATATTTATTGACTAACTTGATTGGCATCTATGTAGGGGGAATAAGTTTTCTTTAAGCACAATTATTTATCTTTTTGTTTATGTTTGTTTGTCATCATCAAAAAGGGGGAGAATGTTGAGTATTGGACTTCTCCCTGCTTGGTGTTAATGATGAACAAACATAAATACTTGTGACTAATCTTCTATTTGTAGTTAATCCATTACCTAAGCATATCATGAAGATCATTTAGCAATGGATGTCACTCAAAGATCAATGAAAGCAAAGAAAGTGGATTGGATGATCAAAGATGGTGAGTGACGCTTTTGGAAGACTTCAAGCTCATACGTTGAAAAGAAGAGAGATTTCTACAAGTGTAATTTTCCTTTTCTCTTCTAGTATGTAGCTTAGAAGTAAAACTATGTTGGAGCACACACATCTTCATTTCAGTGTTAGGAAATCATTAGATCTATTTTTCCTTTGACTCCAATTCATTTCAATCTAGATTATGCATCTCATGATCTCAACAGTCGACTGCTGAACAATTTACAGTCGCCTGTCTAAGAACAATCGACTATGTTTTGTTCTACAGTCGCCTGTTATGCATATACTTAATTGGTTATTTCTTGGGATTCTAAGCTTTTACTTTATCAGGCGACTGCTGTACATTTCACAGGCGCATGTCCAAGTGACAGTTGACTGTGCTTTGGTAACCAGTCGCATGTCTATCCTCAGCCCAAACCAATTCTCAGTTTTGATCAGGCCAGCCGACCGATGTTGTATGTACAGTCGACTGTCTAATGGCACAGTCGACTGTCAATGCTGCAACAGTCGTCTGTCTTTGAGCCTCTCTATAGACTCAACTCTCTGGAAAATGTCAGGGTTTTTGACAGTTGTCTGTAGAAGGATTACAGTCGCCTGTTGGATTTACAGTCGACTGTCTTCTCTTCATCAGTCACATATCCTGTATTCCTAGACTTTTCTAAGATCATCTTGACTTACCCTCATTACGGTCAGTCGCCTGTTGAAGGATTTACCGTCATCTGTTGGTTTAACAGTCGACTGTCTACGCCTTACCAGTCGACTGTCCACGTGGTAAGTTACCGTTTGAATTCTCACATACCCTCTGACACAATGCATCAGTCGACTGGTTGTTGTTCAACAGTCGACTATCGCGAGTGCAGATCCTATCTGTTGGCTGTTTCTCAATGGATTTGAAAGGGGCTTTAGTGGATTTTGTTTGAAGGGTTTGAGAAAACTATAAAAGAAGGCTCTACTGTTTCATTGAGAGGTTGATTCATTCAAGTATCATTTGCTCAACATTCAAGCTTTTCTTTCTCTCAAGATCAAAGCTCTCAAATCCTAAAGCCGTAGAACCAAAGAAAATCTTCTAGGCATTTGGTGCAGTCAAGAGAAAGGGATTTTTCTCTTTTCCAAGAGAGTCATTCAACACACAACACACTTCTCCTTCAAGTTTTACTTCAAGGCATAGGTGATTGTAAGTGTTGTTTTAACTTCAGATTTTATAACTTTCGTTATTTGATTTACTCTCGGGTTGTGGTTTGCTTGCTTCCAAGTTATGGGAGTCAAGGACATCGAGTGTATTTCGATTTCACTTGTAGGGTTGCTACAAGTGGGTTTTAAAAAAACCTCAAGTTAGGATTCTACCTTGAGTATCTGGTGGTTACCGGGTGGAATGGACGTCGGATTACCGAGAACAAGTCGGGAAGTGACTTGGGTAATCCGAACCCTTGAAACATCCTTGTGTTTGTATTGTTCATTTTAGGGTTTACATTTATTCCGCATTAATTGTTGGTTAGGAATTTAATTTGGTGTAACTATCTTTTTAAATTGCATAAACACTATTCAACCCTCCCTCTAGTGTTTTCCTCATAGCCATGGACCTTACAATTGGTATCAAAGCGCTGGTTTAAAGTTATGGCATCCAATTGCAACAACGTTCCTCCACCGACTTCGTACAACAAGCATGATCGTGATGGAGCGTCCTCAGTATTCGAAGGACAATCAACGGTGCGTCCTCCGTGTTTTAATGGCACAAACTTTGGTTATTGGAAATGCTAGATGGAGACGTTTCTAAGGAGTGCTTCCCTCTGGAGAACCCTCCTCAAGGAATATGTCGAGCCCACCGAAGAGGATTTCGAAAAATGGACGCCTTCCGAGAAGTCCGCAGAAGTCAACAACGCAAAGGCAATGAACGCTCTTTATTGTGCGTTGGACCCGAATGAGTTCGACAAGATATGCACATGTAAGAGTGCATATCAAATTTGAAACTATCTCAACGTTACCCATGAGGGAACGAACAAGGTAAAGCTCTCTAAACAATATGTTGCCGTGCAAAATTTCGATATATTTCACATGCAGGAAAATGAGAGCATAGCAATGATGTACAGACGCTTTACCGACATCACCAATGAACTAGAAGCGCTTCGGCAAACCTACATCCTACCAGAGAAGGTGAGAAAGATAATAATGGGAATGACCTCCAAATAGGAACGAAGAGCCATCGTCATTGAGGAGATCAACGACGTGAAGAACTACCCTGTCATGAATCTCATCAGCACTCTCATGTCTTACGAAGTAAGACGGGAGAACCGATTGAAGATTCGAGCTATGATGAACCCTTCGGAGGCCAAGAAGAAAGCTTTAGCATTCAAGGCTAATTCTTCATCCTCCGATAGTGAAGATTCAGAAAATGAGATGGACTTGGAGGAAATGGCCCAAGTGGCGAAGAAGTTCCAACGTTTCTGTCACAAAGGTAAATACCCATCTAAGAGTAGATTTGAGTCTGCTAATAACACTTCCTATCTTTGCTTTAAGTGTAATAAACCAGGGCACATCAAGAAGGATTGCCCAATGCTCTGAAACAAAGAGAAGTGGGAGGCTCCGAAGTATTACAAGTCCGACAAGAATAAGAAAGATAAGAAGAAAGGACTAGTCGGTACATTCGATGACTCAAGAGGAGACTCGTCAAGTGGTTCTGATGATGAGAATGGTGAAAGCGCCCATATGTGTTTCATGGCCCGGGAAGATCCACTCCCCGATGGGAGTGACTCCGACATGAATGAACCCGATGTTACTATGGATGAATTGCATATTGCTAATGACGAACTTTTTGCTAAGTATCAATCTTTAATGCTTAGATATACTAGCTTAAAGAAATTATCTGTTAGCAACCCATCCATACCATGCATTATCAACAATGACACCATTGTTGATACACTAACTCTTGAGAAAGCAAATTTGGCTTCTCAAAATGTCATTTTGAGAAATGAGGTGAATACCCTCAAGTCTCAACTAGATCAAACACATCCTAAGGATAATAGTGATCTAGCTTCACAAAACACACAATTGGGTTTATAGAACGATTCTCTTAAAACCCAAGTGCACGAGCTCAAAGCACGGGTATCCACCTTGGATACCAACATTTCTTCTCTTAAGGAGAAATATGAGCTCATATCCTCCCGTATTATAAGATTTAATAAGGGGAAATGCCAATTGGATGACTTGCTAGCAAACCAATTTTCGGCCACACACCGTATTGGTCTTCGTTTTGTGGAAGCAAATGCATCCAATGCTCGCACCTCCTATACTGGTGTCACTATAGACTTTGTGAGGTCATCCTCCGGTGCAAGTGGTGTCAAAGACACTATAGGTAGCAAACCTACCAAGAAAGTCACCACTTCACAATCTCTTCTTTTTGGCAAGAAACCCGCCAAGGGTGGAAACCAAAAGAGAAGTCCTGCTTACATGTACACAAACCTTCATCCACGTAGGAAATCTCCTACTTAACAAGTGGATACTCATGACACTTTCTATGCTCCACACACACGGACATGTACAAATCCACACATGAGAAATACTCATGTACGTGCTCCTACACACTCATATGCTCATACGCATCATTCTTACATGTATGCATGTAACGCCCCGCTTCCCAAAAGACACCAGAAGCGAGAACGTTACGCGGTCCGCTTGAACTGGAGCGGTGAAGCTTGAGTTCAATAAGCGTCTGTGATAAAAACACAGATGAGGTCCTTGCAACTGCCATTCAGAACAATCAGAAACACATTCCAAAAAAGGTAAAGCCACGTCCAGATATAAATAAGGCGTACACGAAATTACAAGACAAGCCACAGCAGGGCTAAAGGAATTACAACAGAGCACTAATCCTACTACAAGGTACAGAAAACAAAACTCAAAATAGTGACGGAAGGGACTCTAGTCTTCCGCAGAAAGTGGCTCGGCGCCTACGACGAACTCTGGCTCTCTAAGTCAGACGTCGCGTACTGGTCCTCCTAGTACTCAAGCTCTGAACCTGACATACATCCACAAACATGAATGTATGTCAGCTAGGGGTCTGCAAGAAAGAGTTAGCATCCCAAGGCGAAGTATATAACAAGTATATGAAATTTAGAAGCATTTGATATTTTGAATGAAACGACTGCAGCAATTTAACAATTAGCAATTTCGGAGCAGAAAGAAACAATCCTAGCATGCAGTTCTAGTCGATGGCAAGTTCAAAATTAGATTCTCTGAGTTTGGTAGCATTTCAATATTCACGAAGACCAAGTTAGCGTTACAAAGACCATGCCAAGAAACCACATCTAATCTAGGGTTCTCGCCTTTAGGTCGTGATGAGAAGGTCGTTCCTCTCACGGGGGCTTACCGTGATTGACACTAACCCACCGCGTCGGGTGGTGCTCTTGAGGAGAGTAACTTTCATACGCCCAGTGGCCGCTCAACCCTAACCCCACCCAAAAGTTTTGTCGAAACACGAGCCGGCCTAGTCGACTCACACGACATCACGATATCACGATTTCGCCTTCGAGGCGCACGATTTCACGATGTCCAAACTGTTAAACATGTCAAGACTCACTGAATTTCATTGTTATCAAGGTTAGTGTTTTATGGTGACAGTTCTGCAAAGCGGAAACGGGTCGAACGACCGTTTCCGTAATTTCAAATAATGACGATTTTGTCCTTTTTGTTCAACTTGCTACAGAAACAATTTTTTTTCTCTAGTTGTTTAAATTGGGGATATATCGTGTGATATACCGTTGGATCCCAATTTTCGTCCTAGTCATTATGGTGTCAGTTTCCTACGTTATTTCACGTCACAATTTTTGAGTTACACAGCAAAACTTGAAGGCGGCGTAAACGTGCCGAAACTTCTAAAATTCATAACAAATCATATACTTGCCTGATTTTGGCGTTCCTGGTGTCGTTGGATTCGTCTCGACGAATACTATGATGTGGAAGGTTCGGTTCACTGTTTTGGCAGAAAATAAAATCAGAATATGCGTTTCTTGTTCAGGACAGATTTACAAAAATACCCCTACGACGTCTAATCACCCAATTTTATTAAGTCTTCTACTTTACGGTGGGGGTTATGAGTTATAGGGGTAGATCTACTGACCTGAAGTGTATCGAGGGGTCGGATGACGTCAACGGGCCGTGGCGACGCGTGAAACTCCGAAACATCGAGTGTCGAGCGTTGGGTGGAGCGTTCTCGTCAGATCCGGGGTTGTCAACATGCACACAGCCTGTGCGTGAGTGCTCTGTAGCTGTGGAGACTCGCTGCGGCCTGTTGCATGGTAGCGTGGCTGTTGGAGGTTGGATACGGCCTGCTGCGGATGCGTGGAGATGGAGATGGGCGTGGGGCAGGCCGTGGGAGGAGAATGGGGGAGCTCGGATGCTGTGGGTGTTGTTGCGGGTTGTTTTGCGTGGTGGTGAGAGGCCGGCTGTGGGTGGTGACTGTGAGGGGGAGGAGATGGAGGCTTGTGGGTTTGAGGAGGCCGTGGGTGGGAGATCTCGGAGGAGGAGGAGGAAGGAGCTCGGGCAGGGGGTTGGTTGCGGCTGTGGAGAGGAGAAGGAGGGGAGGAGGCCGGTGGAGGTGGAGGGAAGCAGCCGGCTGTGGACTTGTGTGGGAAAGGAAATGAAGGAGGAGGGGAGCTCGGCTTGGTTGCATGAAGGAAGAGCCGTGGGTATGGTCGATGGGCTGGGCGGCTGAGTTCGGGGAAGGGGAGGCCGCTCGCGGGGTAGGGCGGCTGCGTTTCTGGTTGCCCCTAGGTCTCTAGGGTTTGTAATATATAAATATAGGGAGGTATCATGGTTAGGTCTGTGGAGATAGCACGTGAGGGGCTCCTGTGTGTAGTCTAAGGGTTTAATAAAAGTAGGTTGAAAAGGATGATGCGGCTGTGAAGTTTTAGACTTAGGTTTGATTTTATAAACAAAATAATGGAGCTAGGGCTGTTGCGGCTTAGGGTAGGCCTTGGTTGAATTAAATAAAAATAAAGTGTGACATAGGGTTTATAGTGTTTGAAAAGATGTAGGCTGAGAAAGAAGTATAGGCCTTAGGTTCTTATTTGCTTTTATAGGAACTAGGGTTTTGAATGAAATACACAGAAGAAGTTGCGGCTGCAGCTTGGAAAAGCACGGGCATAGGGTTTTATAAAGAGGGTAGCCTGTAGGTTCCTATTTTAATAGCTAGGGTGCTGCGCTTCTAAGTTTAGCCTTAGGGTTAATAATATAAGTTGTGTATGGTTGTGAAAGAAACAGTACCCGAGTATGGTGGTCGCTTTTAGGTTGAGTTTTCTAATGTTTCTTCTCCCTTTATTAAATTTTTTTTTGTTTCAGGTGTTGTGTGCGTGGTGTAGGGCTGGGTGCGGATCAGTTGGGTTGGGCCTAGGCTAGTTTAGGAAATAGGATTGAATTCAATAGGTTTACTTAGAGGAATTAGGGATAATCAATTTGGTTTAAATGGGATTTATTATGAAGGTTTTTCAAACATTTAAACAAGGTTTAAATTCGAAATTCGAATTTTGAATCAAAAAGTTTAAAGCAAATTTTAAGAAGAGCCCCTTTTAAAATAATTTACTAAAAGAAAATAATAATAATAATAATAATAATAATAATAATACGTGTGAAGGACAGAAATGGATATGGGTACGGTGACAGAAACATCGGACTACGGATACAGGAGGAAATGCACGAGAAAAAAAACGGATAACATAATGATGAGAACCGGTCGTTACATCCTACCCATTAAAACGATTCCGCCCTCGGAATCTTATCGGCTAAGACACGGGAAAAATATCAGGGTAACGCTCGTATCTCTCTTCTAGTGTATACACACGATAAATAACCATCATGCCATAACCAAGTAGTATTTCTAATATTCATCTCGTCACAAAAGTATTACTATATATCTTATACACTCACAATCTATAAGGATATAGTACCACATGTCACTTAGACATACCACTAATGCAACATATAATCATTCCTAGTCAATTAACACTGCAATCATACAACCACTTTTACATACCGCATATCACCATATACACACATAATAATACAAATCATTACACGTATATACATGCACGTAATACGTTACACCACACACAGATTTATACAATCCTTACTCCTAGCACTAGGGTCATCGTAATCTACCCACCTTAAGATCAAGTCCGTCTCCTGACTTCCCTAAATAGGCCGACGTAGAGGTGGGGGACTTAGTCACTAAAGTCGTTCTATTCTGGACACACATACACTATAAAGAAACCATCTACATCCATATACACACACTTACAAATTCACATACATATATCCCATACGTATACGTGCTTACACTGCTCCATTCTTAACTCGCATCTATATAGGTCACATATACACTCACTGGCATACACAACCATGATAATATACATAGGTAAGTATACTATTTCATACATTCACACATACGTAGTCACAACATACGGCTATGCATACCTCCTGGTATACACATGCTCACACATCACCCCGTAGGGGTAATATTATAATCTTACTATGCATACAACACACTCATTCATACAATACATATATATACACACATATATCTAACCACGTACCTATACATGCACAAGTACACACCGACATGTTATCACACAATAATCTGCACGCACAACTATGCGCACACCTATCAACATTGCACTTAACACGCATATCACTATACTAGCATCCAATTACAAACATTAATAAGTACAACTATGGTACATATACTCCTAGTAACTGGCCAAAACTAAACCTAATATTCCTATAATGATATAGTCAATTACTCGCCTAGGTATAAACATAACACTTACTATTCTATACCTGCATATATACATATATATCACAAATTACCGTACATGCACATATAACACAATAGACCATCACTGCATAATAATATTCTATGGGTAAGCACACTCATACGTGGGTGGTATATAGAGATTAGCTCACGCGGTCCACAGTCACTATCTATATACATGCACCACAACACCACAATCAAGCTAAGGGTCCCACTATACTTGAACTAAAACTGACATAAGGAAAGATAAGCTCTAATGTGATAACTAAGCAAGGTGCAAGAATGAGGCAACGAGTTGATGTTGTGAAGGTCGATTTCGAAGATGGTATGGCTAAGAGAGTAGTTTGGTTTGGCGACAAAATATTTATGAACCAAGGTAAGGAGATAAGGATGATATGTGTGAAAAATAATAACATCGTAACATTGCGAACATATGGTATAAGTTAAAAATGTAAAATGTGATTAGTCAAATAATAGGTGAAGAGTAGTACGGGCCTAGTGATGTGGTGCTTTTTTTGCAAGTGGAAATGGGTTTTGTTAAAAAAAATGAAGGCAATGATTTTTTTTGAAACTGACACACACGGTTTTGAAGTTCTTATTTAACTTAGTAAGGTATATATATATATATATATTGTTTTTTTTAAAAAAAACTATATAGGAATGACTGTTTTTGAAATATGTTGGTAAGAAAAGATGGTATTTTGAACTCAGCAAAATAGAAATAGAGGGTTTTTTAAAGTTCATTGTCTGAGGAAAATAGAGTAATTATATGAATTAGAAGTGCGAAAGATGTATGTGAGGAAATCGTTATAAGTTAGTAATTTAAAGGTCGCATCAAAAGATTTTCAAATAAAGATTGGGTTTAAGTCGACTGAAGTGTAGAGAATCTAAGTGAAAGCTTTCGAAAAATTTTAAACTTAGTGAAGAATTCAATAAATGAAATATTGAAAATACTTTTCATGAGGAGAGGTTCAAGGTTAAAGATGGCGGATGTGAAGAGTTGATGTGAATCGGGAACAAGAATCAGGTTCGACGATTGAGACGTAAGGACGACTAAGAAGTAACTCTGTGAATACGCTACGGTGGCTTTCTACGATCATTAACATGGAAGTGTAGTGATTGTAAAAATAATAAAATCAGGGGGAAAAATGGTCATTGGGTCGACTAAGGTTTAGCACTAAGGTTTGTTAAGAACTAGACTGTGATAGGGAAGCCGAGGTGGCAGTTCATAGGGGGATCAAGGTCGGGATCTTATGAATCTGGGTTGTCTTACGTCTCGAAGTCTACTCATTGCAGGCGTCTCAGGTTCGACTGGCTTGGCGACGGTCGCTACGGTCGGTTGGGCCCTAGATTCGATAAATCTAAGCGAATGACTAATGAAGCTAATACGATCAGAGAAAAGCTATGTTGACTCCTAAGATTATAATACGAAGTTGTGGCAAGGGTGTCTAACTAATGAGCACAAGGATCTAACTAACTCTTCCTATCATCCTGACATTGGGTTCCTATCGTGCTGAGACAAGGCATTCGAGTAATTTCACGTACGAACTAATTCTGGACGTTTTGGCTAATGAAAAGCGTTCTCATTGTTCTGAATTTCGTAGTTGCATGACCTGCATGGGCCATCACTAAAACCTGTAACGCACCGCTTCCCAAAAGACACCGGAAGCGAGAACGTTACGCGGTCCGCTTGAACTGGAGCGGTGAAGCTCGAGTTCAATAAGCGTCTGTGATAAAAACACAGATGAGGTCCTTGCAACTGCCATTCAGAACAATCAGAAACACATTCCGAAAAAGGTAAAGCCACGTCCAGATATAAATAAGGTGTACACGAAATTAGAAGACAAGCCACAACAGGGCTAAAGGAATTACAACAGAGCACTAATCCTACTACAAGGTACAGAAAACAAAACTTAAAATAGTGACGGAAGGGACTCTAGTCTTCCGCAGAAAGTGGCTCGGCGCCTACGACAAACTCTGTCTCTCTAAGTCAGGCGTCGCGTACTGGTCCTCCTAGTACTCAAGCTCTGAACCTGACATACATCCACAAACATGAATGTATGTCAGCTAGGGGTCTGCAAGAAAGAGTTAGCATCCCAAGGCGAAGTATATAACAAGTATATGAAATTTAGAAGCATTTAATATTTTGAATGAAACGACTGCAGCAATTTAACAATTAGCAATTTCGGAGCAGAAAGAAACAATCCTAGCATGCAGTTCTAGTCGATGGCAAGTTCAAAATTAGATTCTCTAAGTTTGGTAGCATTTCAATATTCACGAAGACCAAGTTAGCGTTACAAAGACCATGCCAAGAAACCACATCTAATCTAGGGTTCTTGCCTTTAGGTCATGATGAGAAGGTCGTTCCTCTCACGGGGGCTTACCGTGATTGACACTAACCCACCGCGTCGGGTGGTGCTCTTGAGGAGAGTAACTTTCATACGCCCAGTGGCCGCTCAACCCTAACCCCACCCAAAAGTTTTGCCGAAACACGAGCCGGCCTAGTCGACTCACACGACATCACGATATCACGATTTCGCCTTCGAGGCGCACGATTTCACGATGTCCAAACTGTTAAACATGTCAAGACTCACTGAATTTCATTGTTATCAAGGTTAGTGTTTTATGGTGACAGTTCTGCAAAGCGGAAACGGGTCGAACGACCGTTTCCGTAATTTCAAATAATGACGATTTTGTCCTTTTTGTTCAACTTGCTACAGAAACAATTTTTTTTCTCTAGTTGTTTAAATTGGGGATATATCGTATGATATACCGTTGGATCCCAATTTTCGTCCTAGTCATTATGGTGTCAGTTTCCTACGTTATTTCACGTCACAATTTTTGAGTTACACAGCAAAACTTGAAGGCGGCGTAAACGTGCCGAAACTTCTAAAATTCATAACAAATCATATACTTGCCTGATTTTGGCGTTCCTGGTGTCGTTGGATTCGTCTCGACGAATACTATGATGTTGAAGGTTCGGTTCACTGTTTTGGCAGAAAATAAAATCAGAATATGCGTTTCTTGTTCCGGACAGATTTACAAAAATACCCCTACGACGTCTAATCACCCAATTTTATTAAGTCTTCTACTTTACGGTGGGGGTTATGAGTTATAGGGGTAGATCTACTGACCTGAAGTGTATCGAGGGGTCGGATGACGTCAACGGGCCGTGGCGACGCGTGAAACTCCGAAACAGCGAGTGTCGAGCGTCGGGTGGAGCGTTCTCGTCAGATCCGGGGTTGTCAACGTGCACACAGCCTGTGCGTGAGTGCTCTGTAGCTGTGGAGACTCGCTGCGGCCTGTTGTGTGGTAGCGTGGCTGTTGGAGCTTGGATACGGCCTGCTGCGGATGCGTGGAGATGGAGATGGGTGTGGGGCAGGCCGTGGGAGGAGAATGGGGGAGCTCGGATGCTGTGGGTGTTGTTGCGGGTTGTTTTGCGTGGTGGTGAGAGGCCGGCTGTGGGTGGTGACTGTGAGGGGGAGGAGATGGAGGCTTGTGGGTTTGAGGAGGCCGTGGGTGGGAGATCTCGGAGGAGGATGAGGAAGGAGCTCGGGCAGGGGGTTGGTTGCGGCTGTGGAGAGGAGAAGGAGGGGAGGAGGCCGGTGGAGGTGGAGGGAAGCAGCCGGCTGTGGACTTGTGTGGGAAAGGAAATGAAGGAGGAGGGGAGCTCGGCTTGGTTGCGTGAAGGAAGAGCCGTGGGTATGGTCGATGGGCTGGGTGGCTGAGTTCGGGGAAGGGGAGGCCGCTCGCGGGGTAGGGCGGCTGCGTTTCTGGTTGCCCCTAGGTCTCTAGGGTTTGTAATATATAAATATAGGGAGGTATCATGGTTAGGTCTGTGGAGATAGCACGTGAAGGGCTCCTGTGTGTAGTCTAAGGGTTTAATAAAAGTAGGTTGAAAAGGATGATGTGGCTGTGAAGTTTTAGACTTAGGTTTGATTTTATAAACAAAATAATGGAGCTAGGGCTGTTGCGGCTTAGGGTAGGCCTTGGTTGAATTAAATAAAAATAAAGTGTGACATAGGGTTTATAGTGTTTGAAAAGATGTAGGCTGAGAAAGAAGTATAGGCCTTAGGTTCTTATTTGCTTTTATAGGAACTAGGGTTTTGAATGAAATACACAGAAGAAGTTGCGGCTGCAGCTTGGAAAAGCACGGGCATATGGTTTTATAAAGAGGGTAGCCTGTAGGTTCCTATTTTAATAGCTAGGGTGCTGCGCTTCTAAGTTTAGCCTTAGGGTTAATAATATAAGTTGTGTATGGTTGTGAAAGAAACAGTACCTGAGTATGGTGGTCGCTTTTAGGTTGAGTTTTCTAATGTTTCTTCTCCCTTTATTAAATTTTTTTTTGTTTCAGGTGTTGTGTGCGTGGTGTAGGGCTGGGTGCGGATCAGTTGGGTTGGGCCTAGGCTAGTTTAGGAAATAGGATTGAATTCAATATGTTTACTTAGAGGAATTAGGGATAATCAATTTGGTTTAAATGGGATTTATTATGAAGGTTTTTCAAACATTTAAACAAGGTTTAAATTCGAAATTCGAATTTTGAATCAAAAAGTTTAAAGCAAATTTTAAGAAGAGCCCCTTTTAAAATAATTTACTAAAAGAAAATAATAATAATAATAATAATAATAATAATAATAATACGTGTGAAGGACAGAAATGGATATGGGTACGGTGACAGAAACATCGGACTACGGATACAGGAGGAAATGCACGAGAAAAAAAACGGATAACGTAATGATGAGAACCGGTCGTTACAATGCACATCCTCCACATGTCATGCATGCTCCTTATGATTCATACAATATGCATATTTCTAAGCATGCATACAACCCACATATGTCAAATGCATATCCTCCTCCTCATTTATATGCTTAAAACTCATGTTCCTAAGAAGCATGCACCACGTAGAAATCAAACAAATATGCATGCAACTAGGAAAAGGACTCCCAAAACATATACTATTTGGGGTCCTAAGAACACTAGCTTAAATGATAGGAATGCCTATGTGGATTCCTACTTTCAGGATATTATTAATAATGATAACTATGTTGGGAAGCAGAAGTCCACTTGGACTTGGCTTCCAAAGGGCTAATCCCCTTGGACCCAACAAAAATTGGGTACCATAAGCTTATGGTATACTATATAGGTACCCAAGAAAGAGAAAGAGAGCAATAAACGTCATATTTGCTCTAAAAGGAAAGGATGGATACTCGACAGTGGTTGCTCCAAACACATGACGGGAGATTCCTCACTACTTTCCGAAGTGACTAGCATCAAGGATGATGCAACGGTCACTTTTAGAGGTAATCAAAAGGGACCCATCATTGGAGTAGGTAAAGTTGGTAATCCTTCTAAACTACTCATTACTAATGTATATTTAGTTAGTGGTTTATGTCATAATCTTATCTCCATTAGTCAACTTTGTGACAAAGGTTACAAGGTTAACTTTGGAGAGTGTATGTGTGAAATTATTGATTTTGATTCTCATGTTTTATTTACCGGTATTAGGCGTAAGAATATTTATTATTTGAGTTTGCCTAAAACCGTGGAACATTGCTTAGTTGCTAATACAAATGAACAATTATTATGGCATCGCCGTTTTAGTCATGTTCATTTTAAGCACTTATATAAATTAGCTAGGCATGATCTTGTCAAAGGTTTTCCAAAAATTGCTTTTATTAAGAAAAACTTTTGTGATTCATGTCAAAGAGGTAAACTTAGTAAATCATCTTTCAAACTTAAAAAAAGGCATAACTTCTAAGTGGCCCCTAGAATTACTTCATCTAGATTTGTTTGGGCCAACTAGAACCGCTTCTTTAGGCAATGCTCATTATGGATTAGTTGTCATTGACGACTTCTCTAGATTTACTTGGGTTTCATTCTTAACTAATAAGAATAAAGCATTTGAAGAGTTTACCATATTTGCAAAGAAGATTCAAAATTTCTTAGGATCCACCATTATCACTATTCACAGTGATCATGGAGAAGAATTTGAGAATGAATCTTTTACAAAGTTTTGTGATGACACCGGGATAACTCATAATTTTACTTTTCCTTAAGCACCACCACAAGATGGTGTTGTAAAGAGAAAGAATAGGACTCTTATTGAGTGTGCTCGTACCATGCTCCATGATAGTCATCTTGGAGTACAATTTTAGGCAGAAGAAGTGCACACGACATGTTATGTGCTCAATAGGATCCTAGCGAGACCCCGAACGAACAAAACCTGCTTTGAGCTATTTTATGACAAAAAGCCTCAAGTTAAATATTTTCGAGTTTTTGGTTCAAAATTTTTTATCAAGAACACTTTTGGTAACTTAGATAAATTTGAGCCAAGATCCGATGAAGGAATTTTTGTTGGATATTCCACACGTAGCATAGCCTACTAGATATACAACAAAACCTCTTCAACGATCGAGGAATCACTACACGTATCATTTTATGAAGATTTTGATTCTCCTCATGTTATTGATGATAGTGTAGATGCTATATGTGATTCTCTTAGTAATGTCAAGATTAATGATTCCATTATTGAGACTAACACTACTAACGAGATTGCTGAAGATGTTTCAAGTGATGCAGGGATTCCCAAAGCTTACCCAACCATTCGCAACCACCCTAATGACCAAATTATTGGAGATATTGGTGTGGGTGTTCGAACGAGGTCAAGAATTGAAGAATTCTCTCATTGCGCATTTGTATCTACCATTGAGCCAAATAACATCCAAGAAGCATGTGAGGATAGTTATTGGATAGTGGCAATGGAAGAAGAGCTCATGCAATTCGAGAGAAATGAAATTTGGGGCCCGTTCCTCTTCCAAGTGGTCACCAAGTTATTGGGACCAAGTTAATCTTCAAAAACAAGACCGATGAGAACGAGGTCATCACAAGGAACAAAGCAATGTTAGTAGCTCAAGGCTATCGGTAAGAAGAAGGTATCGATTTTGAAGAATCCTTTGTCCTCATAGCTAGATTAGAAGCTATTAGATTTCTTTTATCTTTTGCATCTCATAAGAATTTCAAATTCTTTCAAATGGATGTTAAAAGTGTATTTTTAAATGGTATTGTTAATGAAGAAGTTTATGTCTCTCAACCACCCGGTTTCATTCATGAAAAATTTCCAAACCATATTTTCAAACTTAAGAAAGCGTTATATGGGTTGAGACAAGCTCCTAGAGCTTGGTATGATCGACTCAAAACCTTTCTTTAGGATTTAGGTTTCAAAATGGGTGAAGTTGATTCAACACTTTTTATTAAGGATTATGAAAATTACATCCTATTAATTCAAGTTTATGTAGACGATATCATATTTGGTTCTACTAACTTTAATCTTTGTCAAGAATTTTCTAAGTCTATGAAGGATGAATTTGAGATGAGCCACATGGGTGTGCTCAACTATTTCCTTGGACTGCAAATTCGACAAATGAAGGATGTGACTTTCATACATCAAACCAAGTACACATGGAAGCTTATCAAGCGATTTGGGATGGAAGCGTCTTCAAGCAAAAGGACTCTCATGAGTACGATAGCCCATCTACACAAAGATGAGAACGGAAAAGATGTAGACGTTCGTCTAAATCGAGGTATGATTGGTAGCTTACTCTATTTAACTGCTAGTCGGCCCGATATCATGTTTTCCGTATGCATGTGTTCTAGATATCAAGCTAGACCTAAGGAGTCACACTTGATTGCGGTTAAACGAATGTTTCGTTACCTCAATCATTCACTAGATTATGGGTTACTTTACCCTTAGTCTAGCACATATGAGTTAATCTCATATAGTGATGCCGACTTTGCCGGATGAAAATGCAATAGGAAGAGTACTAGTGGCACTTGCCATTTTCTAGGAAATTCCTTAGTTTCTTGGTTCTCCAAGAAACAGAACTCGGTATCATTGTCCACGACTGAAGCGGAATATATTGCCGCAGGTCTTACATGTGCACAAGTTCTTTGGATGAGACACACTCTTAAGGACTATGGTGTCAATTGTGATAATTTCCCTATCATGGTTGATAACCAAAGTGCTATATGTCTTTCCAAGAATCCGGTACATCACTCCCATAGCAAACACATAGATGTGAGACACCATTTCATCAATGATCATGTAGCTAAGAAGGACATCATCTTAGAGTACATTGAAACCCAAAAACAAATTGTAAGGGACCCTGCGGGGCTACACACACACTAGAGGGGGTGAATAGTGTAATAGCAAGCAAAGTGCTTAATTAAAAGTTACTAAAATTAAAGCACAATAAGCAACGAAAATTAAACAGAGTGCTCAACAACAACAATCGCAAACACAGAGATTTTACCCTGGTTCCCCAAAACTTGGGTACGTCCAGCCACACCAGTATTCACTATATTTCCACATAGAGAAGTGAATAAAAAATCCCACAAAGGGATACCTCACACAGAGGATTTAGGATTCCCACAAAGAGATATCCTCACTCTCACACAAAGAGACCTCACACAGAGGATTTAGGATTCCGACAAAGAGATATCCTCACTCTCACACAGAGAGACCTCACACAGAGGATTTGTTCTTTCACACAGAAAGAACCAAACTCCCACAAAGAGAGTAACTCCCACAAAGAGAGTAACTAATTCTCACAAAGAGAATTAGGGTTTCGAAACAAAAACAAAACGAAACAACACTTACCTATGCCTTGATATGATCTTACCAATGTGAAGAAGAAGGCATGCAAGTGAATGGCCAAGTGCTTGAGATTAGCTTTGATTGCACTTGTTGATCTTTCTCTCTTCTAGGAATGAATCCTAACACTTCTCACTTGAGTGTATGAAAATAAAGAGAAGAAATATGATCTCCAAGAAAGGAATGAGATTGAAATCCCTTGGAGAAATTCCCTAGAGCTTAGATGCTATAGCATAAGAATGAAGCTCTAATTATGGAATGTGGGAGGAGTGGCTTAGAGAAGAGATTAAATGATCTTCTATGAATTCCTAACCCTTTCAAGAGTTCTAAATGAACTAAACCAACTCCTATATATATGAAGTCAATAAGATCCCATAAAACCAGCCAAAAACCCAAAGGGAAGAAATCTGCAACGGCTAGATTTTGGCAGTTTATGGTGCAGACAGTCGACTGATGAACAAAAGATAGTCGACTATTCAACGGCTAGAAAATATCCCAACGGCTATAATCTGAGCCAGGACAGTCGACTGTAGAAGACTACACATGCGACTGTAAAACAGACATTCGACTGTATATCCTTCATCAGGCAACTGCAGCAGGGATGGACAAGAAACAGAGAGTTGCACTCTTTCTCCAGATATGCATACATGCGACTAATGTCAATAATACAGTCGACTGTCTTATAGTCAGGCGACTGTAATACCTTCATCAGTCGACTGCTGTATAAGATGGAGAAAAGACAGAGAGAGATGCATATTTCGCACTTACGCCTTTCAGACGACTGATGGCCATTTCACAGGCGAATGTAAAAACAGCAAAAGGCGACTGTCTTGCAAATTGGGATGAAGGCCAGAAAATGCAACAAGCGCACATGCGACTGTCGACCAATTCACAGGCGACTGTAAGAGTATAGGCGACTGTAAATTGAACGTCAGTCGACTGATGCGAAAAGCTCAAGATGAGTCAATAGAAAAGTTGACTTAAGCTGTGCATCACAGTCGACTGAAGAAGGCTCGACAGGCGACTGGAAATCACCCAATCGACTGTGAAACCTTCAGCAGGCGACTGCAGGAGAGCCAGAGACTCCAAATGATTCTTTGGGCTAGATGAACCTATTGGGTTGGATTCTATGATAATCCTAAGGCTCACTAAGATGATTAAAAGCATATGCATGAGAGTATGACCGTCTATCAAGGCATTACAATAATCCTAGACTCAAAAAGAGAAATGCAAGTAAATGAAATTACATGGACTACAAATTGCATCTCCTAGAGTCTAAGTCTTCAAGCTCACTATACCTTGATGCTCTCCATCATCTCCAAGCTTGGGCACTCCTTGATGAGCTTCCCTTCATCAAGCTCCAAGCTTTGACAATGCTCCTCTAGATGTCCATCCATCATCATGATCCAAGCTTTGGCTTCATTAGATGATCTTCATGACTTCATCCAAGCTTGAGCACACCATCACTCTTGGAGGTCTTTAAGATATTCCTTGTAATATCCTCCAAGCATTATGCTTTGTCTCATCAACATATAATCAATAAGATAAACTGAGACTAAAACATAAGATTGATTAGCACACTAACATAATGTATTGATCATCATCAAAACAACGTTAGTCTTGAAACCAAGAACTAACACAAATCGCCGACATCTTCACTAAACCACTTAAAGAAGATTCATTTGTGAGGTTGCGTGGAGAATTAGGGATTATGGGTAAATCTGAGATTTAGGAGTTCAACTTTCATGTAATATCAACTTTTGAACTCATATCATCATGATAACTTCTCTTCATTTGATAGATTATATGTTTCTCATATATTTGTTTTAAGAGAGGTTATTGAGATTTCGTTGATTTCGTGAGTTTTCGTATTGTTTTAAGAGATTGGTGTAATAAACGACTTATTTCTTGATATTGATTTCGTGATGAGTTTTGTGTTAGTATATAGGTCCTAGGGTGAGTTGTATCTATCCTCTGGATTTTAACCTCACTGTGCATTTTTGGACCAGGACAGACGACTGTCACTCCTTCGACAGTCGACTGCCCTACTCTATTATATCTTACAGCAGACTGTATCTTTCTCACAGCGACTGATGAAGACTTTACAGTCGACTGTTTGATTGACATGCGACTGCAGTTTGGTCATCAGGCGCCTGTCTATATTGTCAGTGGTCTCCGTTTTTATCATCGATTTCTTTGATTCTCAGTCAGTCGACTGATGAGTAATTTACAGTCGTCAGTCTATCCGACAGGCGACTGTGGTTTACCCAACAATCGACTGCCTGTCAACATAAGCTCATCTCTAATCATATCAATCAGTTGACTGACTATTGTACTTCAGTCAACTGTCTCCTGTTGTGGCAGTTCGTTAATTTGATCTGAGCCGTTGATTTTACGATCCATCGACCCAGACTCTTTTGACCCCTCGTTATATCTACGAGAGCCTTCGATTCGCTCCAATGTTTTCTCTCTCATCTGACTGAAAACTCCCTCGTCTCCTCCTTCGAACTTGTCGATCTCTCCTCCGTTAATTTCGAGCCGAGACGAAGCCTCTCTCCTTCGATTTTTTGCTCGATTGATTCTTGTCAGTCGATCGACAAGTCTAAGGTATCATCCTCTTTTGTTTATCGTCGCTTGCTTACCCTAGCTTCTCGAATTCGTACCTCATGGATCCAGTTGGTCCTTCGTCACCAAGAGAGCCTTTGAGTATCTTTCTTGTTGAACCCTCTTCACCTCCATCTTCTAAGGAGTTCTTGGATATCTCGGTTGGTGACCCTATTCACTCAGCAAACATCGCTGAACCCTCCTCTCCGCCTGCTGAACAACCTCCTCATACTCCTCCGTCAGTACCGCTAGAGGACTTTCTTCTCGGTCGATTGTGTAACCGTGTCACTGCCATCGAAAAGCTTGCTTCCTCAATGGATCAGAAGCTCTCTCTTCTTCTACAGCTGCAGTACAAATCGTTCGTACTTCATGGGTTCCCCATTCCAGCCGATCTTCAGGCCATGTTTCCTCCGTCTGTGGACACTGCCCATGTTGTTGTCCCCTTTCATGTAGGCTTTGTGCCTTTGCCTTCTGACGTCCTGACCCCGTGCATGCTCATGCAGAAACTTCATCTGCGGGTGCGTCGTCATCCAAGAGGAAGACTACTGCTTACCCTACTCGTCGCTCTGCCGGGCTGATGTTCCGTTCATCTGGTCGCCCCTCAGACCACACAGTCATCCATATTGACTGATGCTGTCCGCTACTGGATAAGACACTCACCATAGATTTTTTTGTTATTTTGGTTGGAGTGTCGTTTTTTTGTATCTCAGTTTGTATGACTGATGTTGTCTGAATGATGTTATTATGACCCATGATGTTGTAGTAATGGCATATGTATTTTGTTCCTTTTAATGTACATGGTGATGTGGATATATTTTGTGTCATTGTACCAATCACACACACATATATATGAAATTGCAGTCTCCTCATTTTGCTTCACACATTGTATAACTGTCTATCTTATATGTGTGCATTTTGTGAAATTGTCTATTTGTATGCGATATTCTCTATGTGATGTGATTTGAGACGATTTTCGTTTTCATGTGTCTCTGAATGTTGATATTGGACTTCCATTCCTTTACTCAACTAAGTTTTAATGTGTTTTATGAGTTTTTGTAATGTATGTCAATAAGATGCCCGTGTGTGATTTATCTCTCTCCGAAGATTTACAGGCATCAAATTGAATATAACATCCTATCTTTACACTCCCATGTTAGAACTTATTTAGCACGATTGTTGTTGTTATTTTACTCCCACCTTTTTGGATAATGCCGTAGGGGGAGAGAAATAAACAGATTCATAATGTATGTGCGAAGTAAATTCTAATTTCACTTGAAACTATGATTGAAATTGCCTTAGATTCAGGTGGAGTAAGATTTATGAATATGTATTATCAAATCCTAGATCTCATGGATTCAAGCTAATTATTCCTTTCATGCATATCTTACTCATTTGCATCATTTGATATATAGATGCTCCTATATTTATTGACTAACTTGATTGGCATCTATGTTGGGGGAGTAAGTTTTCTTTAAGCACAATTATTTAAATTTTTGTTTATGTTTGTTTGTCATCATCAAAAAGGGGGAGAATGTTGAGTATTGGACTTCTCCCTACTTGGTGTTAATGATGAGCAAACATAAATACTTGTGACTAATCTCCTATTTGCAGTTAATCCATTGCCTAAACATATCATGTAGATCATTTAGCAATGAATGCCACTTAAAGATCAATGAAAGCAAAGAAAGTGGATTGGATGATCAAAGATGGTGAGTGAAGCTTATTGAAGACTTCAAGCTCATACGTTGAAAAGAAGAGAGATTTCTACAAGTGTAATTTTTCATTTCTCTTCTAGTATGTAGCTTAGAAGTAGAACTATGTTGGAGCGCACACACATCTTCATTTCAGTCTTAGGAAATCATTAGATCTATTTTTCCTTTGACTCCAATTCATTTCAATCAAGATTGTGCATCTCATGATCTCAACAGTCGACTGCTGAATAATTTACAGTGGCCTGTCTAAAACCAGTCGACTGTGTTTTTTTCTACGGTGGCCTGTTATGCACATACTTAATTGGTTATTTCTTGGGATTTTAAGCTTTTAATTTATCAGGCGACTGTTGTACATTTCACAGGCGCCTGTCCAAGTGACAGTTGACGATGGTTTGTTAATCAGTCGCTTGTCTATCCTCAGACCAAACCAATTCTCAATTTTGATCCGGCCAGTCGGCTGATGTTGTATTTACAGTCGACTGTCCAATGCCACAGTCTACTATCAATGCTGCAACAGTCGTCTGTCTTTGAGCCTCTCTATAGACTCAACTCTCTGAAAAATGTCAGGGTTTTTGACAGTCGGCTGTAGAAGGAATTACAGTCGCCTGTTGGATTTACAATCGACTGTCTTCTCTTCATCATTCGCTTGTACTGTATTCCCAGACTTTTCTAGGATCATCTTGACTTACCCTCGTTACAGTCAGTCGCCTGTTGAAGGACTTACAGTCATCTGTTGGTTTAACAGTCAACTTTCTATGCCTTACCAGTCGACTGTCCACGTGGTAAGTTACCGTTTGAATTCTCACCTACCCTCTGATACAGTGCAGCAGTCGATTGGTTGTTGTTCAACAGTCGACTATCGTGAGTGCAGATTCTATCCGTTGGCTGTTTCTCAACGGATTTGAAAGGGGCTTTTGGGGATTTTGTTTGAAGGGTTTGAGAAAACTATAAAAGAAGCCTCTACTGTTCCATTGAGAGGTTGATTCATTCAAGTATCATTTGCTCAAACATTCAAGCTTTTCTTTTTCTCAAGATCAAAGCTCTCAAATCCTAAAGCCCTAAAATTCCAATCTTCAATCTCTTGCTCTCCAACCTAGAATCAATGATAAATCTTCTAGGCATTTGGTGCAGTCAAGAAAAAGGGCTTTTTCTCTCTTCCAAGAGAGTCATTCAACACACAACACAATTCTCCTTCAAGTTCTACTTCAAGGCATATGTGATTGTGAGTGTTGTTTTAATTTCTGATTTTATAACTTTCGTTATTTGATTTACTCTCGGGTTGTGAGAGTGGTTTACTTGCTCCCAAGTTGTGGGAGTCAAGGACATCGAGTGTATTTCGATTTCACTTGTAGGGTTGCTATAAGTGGGTTTTTAAGAAAACCTTAAGTTAGGGTTCTAACTTGAGTATCCGGTGGTTACCAGATAGAAGGGATGTAGGATTACCGGGAACAAGTCGGGAAGTGACTTGGGTAATCCGAACCCTTGAAACATCCTTGTGTTTGCATTGTTTCATTTTAGGGTTTACATTTATTCCGCATTAATTGTTGATTAGGAATTTAATTTGGTGTAACTATCTTTTTAAATTGCATAAACACTATTCAACCCCCCCTTTAGTGTTTTCCTCATAGCCAGGGACCTTACAACGGATTCACGAGGCTAACTCGTGAGAATTGCCGCTTTCACTCAGGCAGAATCGGTCGATCGCCTTTTTACGTGACTACGGGCTATGCGTAAAGAAAGCGGGCTGCTACAACGGCTTTGTGTGACTTGTGGCTCAATGAATCTGTCGATCGGACAGTGATTCCGCCCGAGTCTGCAGCCAATGCGTGACTTTGCTCAACACCCCAAGCTATGCCAAGATGCGTGACTTGCTTGTGGTTGATTTCTTCGAGCGGGGCTTGGTGCAGATGATGTTGCGCTCCACCAGATGGAAAACCAAGGCGGATGCGTGAATTTGGATGCGTAGCTTGGCATGCTCCTTTGCTTGCGTGACCTGGGGATGATGTTAGGTCTTTGGCTTACAGAATTTGGAGATCCCCTTGACCTTGAATGAATTATGAACACAAGCTCTTTCTTGCTAGCCACTCTTGTATGAGATGGTGCTGGAAGCTTAGGACTTTGTTTCTCTTGATGCTTGCTAGAGTATGCTTGAAGGAAATGTGGTCTTGCTCCTCCTTTGCGTGGCTTGGTGATGGGCTTTGGCTTGCAGCAAAGGTGAAGATGAAAGCTTGCTTGATGATGGCTACTTGGAGATGGTTGTGTGACCTGAAACTAGGTGATTTGCATGATGGCTTGTTGCTTCAACTTGAATGCTTACATGAAGAGAAGAGCTTTGCGTCAATCAATGAAGATGGAGAGAACTAGGGCCGGCCAAGATGAGGGCTTTGTAGAGGGTAGGGCCGGCTAGAGTAGGGTATTGCATGTTGAATAATTTCTCTTCTTGGGAGTTTAGGACTTGTGCATGAGAGGTTTAAATAGAAGAAGGTCCAAGTCCTAATAGCTCTAGGCTTCTTTGTGTTTGATGTGTACAATAACTCTAGTAGCCTCCCTCTTGGATATGAACTATTGTCTAGGACCATTGAACTCGGACATTTTTTGATGAAGTAGAGCTCATTTGATTTTATTTGCAAAAATAATTTATCCACAAATTATCTTCTCTTCCTTTGACTTTCTAGAATAGTTTGACCAACGTAAGATTACCAAATTACCCCTTTGGTCATAGTAGTCTTGTCTTGATCTGAAAATTACTTCACCAAAATTACTAGTAGCCATGTGACTTGTTTGTCATCATCAAAATCAAAATGTGACCTAGTTAGTGGGCTAACTAGGCCAACACTAACTAGGCCAACAAACTCTCTCTCTCTCTCTCTCTCTCTCTCTCTCTCTCTCTCTCTCTCTCTCTGTGATGATGGCAAACACGTATAGAAAATTGAGATAAAAACATAGAGCTATGTCAAAACACATGCACATAATCATGAACATAGTACAATGCTCCCCTATGTATGTGCTCTCATGAATTTTATTGACACGCCCCACCCCCACCCCCCCCCACCCCCACCCCCCCGAAATTCATGCATATCTCAACTTTTCTATTTCTCCTCCTTTTGACATCATGCAAAAAGTACGACAAGCAAGAGAAATCACCAATTTCATTGAGACATGTAAGAAGAAGACAAGAAATATTTCTAGCATATCAAAGATACGCGAAATGACAATGATGTTCAAATTAATGTGTACTTTTCACTTACTCGAATATGAACAATGTCATGAGCATCGAAAGCATACGTTCATTACACGAAAATAATAAGTGGATTTCATCATATAATATACTTCAATAATTGGAAAAAAATGTGTAGAAACCGAAGAGTTCAAATCCTGAGATTGTCTTTTGCAAATTGAGAACTTTCATCTCTTTGGTTCGTGTCTGTAGCATAAATCTAAAGGGTTCGTGGTTGTAGATGCTTCGAGACAAGGATATCGAAACATCGGATAGACCATTGTGTCTTAGTCTTCATCGTTAAGCGGTGGCGATGATCTCATGATCGTTCGACTTGGCGAAGTCGGAGACGAGACACAAGTGCTCATTAGAGAATGAGTTCACTAAACGATCCACAAGAGTTATCATATGGTTATATTGACCAATCTGTCAATGATAACTCTAAGTGATGATAGGCAAGTTGGTCTTTTGACTTGAGGTCAATTTACGAACCTGTGCGTGAATAGTGTCACTTAGATCAATGACCTAGATTCGAGGCTAGGCCTGTCGAAAGGTCTTTGATTAGGTGTCACTTAAAGCGCACGGGGAGAGTAGTGGCCAAGAGAGGATTCGTCTCTCCCGGTCAATGGGAGTTAGTGTCGAAGAGTTAGTTCGGTCTTTAGCAAAATCTCTGCGCAGAGTATGTTGGAAGAAGTCCAACATTAGTTGACTAAAGATTGATAGAAACTAACCAGAGTCAAGTTATTGGGGTTGACAGTTATACCGTACCCTAGACTTGATCTACACGACATAGTTTAGACGAAGAGACTATAACTGCAGAAATCATCACAGACACGGTCAGGGTGGTCCTGACAATTCTCATGTTGATGAGCTAACCACATTATGATGATTCTGAAACAGGGACGGCAGCCACTG
This sequence comes from Scilla litardierei, assembly GCA_030789695.1. Classification (NCBI taxonomy): domain Eukaryota; kingdom Viridiplantae; phylum Streptophyta; class Magnoliopsida; order Asparagales; family Asparagaceae; genus Scilla; species Scilla litardierei. The sequence continues at coordinate 379,962,097 of CM061142.1, forward strand.
CTCGTGGTCACCGTTGTATAGGGCTTCGAGCCCAACCTATAGTAGGGTCAGGCCGTAGGGTCATACACAGAGTGAGACCTTCGTCTAGTAATAGGTAGAAATAGTTAGGAAGAATATTTTGCATTTTGATGCAAGGGATGGAATAATTGCATTTGATGCAATATGATAATTTAAGTCTAGATAGGGACTAATTTGCATATGATGCAAAAGAGATTAAATGTGTCTTAAATTGTTTAAGACAATATTTAATATAAGAAACGCAAGGAAAAGTTCACGGGAAAGACGGGAATGTCCCGGTCTACGCCCAGGTTCGAACGGCGTCCAAATCGGACGCCAAATGCCCAACTTATGCTCAAAACAGCCCAATGGATCAGATCGGGTCAGACCAGGCTCCTGGGCGCCTGGCAAGACCCAGGCAGAGCCAGGGCGCCGGGCTTGGGCGCCCGGCCCAGACTAGGGCCTGGGCACAGGCCCAGGCGCTAGGCACCTGGGCCTGGGCGCCCGGCCCAGACCAGGGCCTGGGCACAGGCCCAGGCGGGTCTGGGCCTGGGAACAGGCCCAGGCGCTAGGCGCCTGGGCCTGGGCCCAGGCAGGCCCGCCCAGGCACCCTGGGCACCTGTGCGCCTGGCCCAGGTCCGGGCCAGGCGCCCAGGCTGGGCGCGCCAGTCTGGGCGCACCCAGACCAGGTTCTAGCCTGGTCTGGGCTCGCCCAGCTGGCCTGGTGGGTCCCACACTGTAGGTTTTCTAAAACCTAAGCAGAATTGTTTTTGACGGCTGGTTTTTACGAAAAACAAGTCGTAGGCTGAACTTTGGGTGATCAATTGAAGGGTCAAACGGACTCCGATTGACTCGCCGTTTTTTCCTATGCGTTCACCGTTGAACACCCTTCGAATTGATAGGTTGTATCAATCATGAAGCTCAACGGTGAGGGAGTTAAAATTCACGGAAGTTTGCAATTTGTGAAAGGCAAACTAACTTGATTTTAATTAACTCAAATTAATAGTCCTACATCGGTTGTGAGGAAAAGGGGAGAGTCCGCCGTCTATATAAATAGGGGCCTCCCCCTTCCTCCAAACTTGTCCCAAGCTCTAAATCTGAGCGGCTCTCGTAAATGTTGGAGCACGCTCGGATCTAGGCTTCAATTAATATTCTCTCTCTCTTTATTTCTGTCTTACTCCTAAGGGCTCTAGCAAAGCCGCGAAGGAGTTCAGATTCGGATCCGAAATCTTGGCGAAGGTTTCACTCGCGTGAAACTTTCTTCCGCGCGTGGTTGGCTCAGCGATACGGGGATTGATCGCCTCAGGATGCGGAGCGGTTCGAGGAGCCGTTCGAGGAGCGGCTCGGCGTGGGATGGCGAGCGGCTCGGAAGACGGTGCGGAACATCTCGCCTGCCCTAGGGTTGAGATTCTGGGTATGTATTTTATAAGCATTAGTTTAATTTAATCGCAGTAGGTTAGATCCTTCTTGAGATGGTCAGATCCTTCCCGAGTCGGCATAGATCTTGGCTAAGGGTCTTGTACCTTAGGGCTAAGTTAAATTGTTTAACTGCATGTTAATTAGATTAACTTGTTTATTCTTCCGCTGTAATATTTTCATGTCTATGTTCCGTCCGACTTAGGACGTGAATAGAGTTTTTGTGCTCTAAAGGTTATAGAAACCCCTTCAGTGGTATCGGAGCCTAGGTTTGCGTAAAGATCTAGCACTGCGATTTTATTAAACATTGAAGTGCTTTTTAAAATACTTTTAAAATGTTTTAAAGTTATGAGATAATTTTAAAATATTTTTGGATGCCCTATAAAATGTTTTTTAGATGTTAAAAAAATTTTATATGATAAATTTTAAGCATGAAATTTTTTTAAAAGATGTTTAAATATTTTATGTGATAAAAATTTATGCATGCATTTTTTAAATGATGTTTTAAATTTATATGATAATTTTAAAACCAATTTTAAGACTTTAAAACTTTATGCGATAAGTTTAAAATGTTATTAGATGTTTTAAATTTATGAGAAATTTTAAAATTGTTTTAAAAGTTTAAAATTTTTATGCGATAAATATTTTTAGTAGCATGCAAATTTGGTGATCTTTTAAAAACAATTTGTTATTTTTATGAGATAAAATAAAATGTTTTAAAAATCACAATTTTAAATTTAAATGTTAAATTTAAGTATGCATGCTAAAATTGTTTTTGTGATAAACATTAGTCTATTTAATTGTTAAATAGTTGTACACTTTTATTTTATACGATAAAATTAGTGTAACTTTATGTTAATGATATGACATCTTGTCCCTTATTTGATAACACAAGACAACCCATTAGGTTAGCCATTAAGAAATCATTAAAATTTATTAATTGAATTTTAAGGACATGCTATGTTTTAATAAAACTTTTAACAACCCTTTACGATCTAATTGCTGAATAGGGCAGTTCCTTTAATGAATTTTTAATTCTAATTGTTATGAAATTAATTCGCATTAAAGGACTTCGCTTTTAGCGATGTTAATAAATTTATTAAAATCCTAATAAAGATTAGGATATCACGTGAACCTTATAGTTGATAAGGATTTAATAAAAGTTATTAAACAAATCCTAAAATTTTGAATTTAAGGATTCAGCTAGTTGATAGGATTAATTAGTTGTTAATAAAAGCCTTTTAGTCTATGGCACACATATAAAAATGACAAGCTTCATTCAATGGACCATGATACAGTAAATGTGCTTGACTAAGTTTTCTGGTTCACCCTTTAAGGGATAGTGATCCTGGCTTAGTCAATTCCCTGGCTGTGTTCCGCTGGACCGCAATGACGCGAATCATGATTGTATGACACCCTGGACTATATCTAAGTCAAATACGTTAATAATCTTCTTCAAGATTAGCCGTATCCCTCCTTGTTTTAGGGGTTGGCAACTATAGGACCCGTGTTATAGTTGTTGAGCTACACTCAAGCTGTAACATGGCAATCTTGTAGAAACCAACTCCTTAAATACATAAGATGAAATCTTGACTTGACCCAAACCGTCGTGTTGTGAATACACCGAGCGCCGGCATAAGATATGTCAATGATGTAGTCTGGCTAGATGTAGTCTAAGACCTGACCCAAACCGATGTGTCGTGAATACACCGAGCGCCGGGGCAAGTCAGGCTAGACACGAAAACAAGGGTCCGACTAGACTAGACATTGTGATTTGGATGAGCACACTCATGATCACAAGTGGCTAGGGGCAAAAACCGATAAGAGGGTCATATCTGATATGATCGATGAAGAGTCATCTTCCGATCGCAGAGTCAAGCAACTTGTTGAGCTACACTCAAGGTTGTTAGGCTCAGGGTGATTGGATCTCTTACTTATTAATTTAATTCGATTAAATCGTTCATTTTTAAAAAGCTTAGAATGATCGTAAAAATAGTGGGAGGATATAGATAGATAAAAACCATTCTATCTATATTTAATATTGAACATATGCTAAACTAGGGCAAGACTATGTTTACCAATGGAATAAAAATATAATATTTTAAATGAAATAAGTTAACTGGTCAAAAGGTTGATTAATTGAATATCAAGTTAAATTCTAATTGATAGAATTAAAACTATATTCTCATTGACATTAAAATGACCTTCTAAAGAACAGACTTAAGAAATATGATTTCATTAAGTTCTGGGTCCAACAAATGAATTCACGCTACATGTCACTCGTCTCTATATAAGGCAGCTTGAACATATAGAATATTCGAAGTATGTTTCTCCCTACAACTTATCGAGCTACACTCAAAGTTGTATGGACAAACAATTTTGATCCGCAAAGTTCGAGAATTCGGTCAAACTGTTTGAGTCGAATACGAGTGCATGAGCGGTGCAAGGCTATATATCCCAACCGGATCTTGAGACGAGCAACTTGTTGCAAAGCTCAGGCGTTTGGATACATGAGATGCTTGCGTAGTTATTCATTTAAGTTGGGCTATTTAATATCTAAATATGATTTAGAAAAGGAAGAAGGCACTCCGGAAAGTCAATCGAGTTAAATAGTTTAATTTATCATTAGTGAAGGCATAAGGAGGAGGAAATGAAAATGTTCTGATGTCACGATTTCATAATTTTTGTTATACAAAAGGTTACCACATTTTGACTAATGTCGTCACATTGCTTCTGAAGCAATAAGTAATATGTATAAAGATAATATATGTATTAAATGTTAATATATAAATACACAAGATAATAGCAAACTTGTATGGCAAAATAGACTAGGCCGTATCGAGAGAATAAGCTTCACAAGTCACATAAAGAGGGGTCTGACCTCTCGTATTATGAAGTCTGCGGACACTTGTGAGTCTTATCCTCTTAGATATAATGGCCGATACCCATCTGTGAGACATTGGGAGAATGAGTAGTCAAACTCAATCTCGTACATACTGATGTACCCGAGTCTAGATTAACCAAAATAAGTTATTCGTATATTTTATTAAGACACGTGTTCTTGATGAAACACAGTCTGATAAAATAAAGAACGAAATGACAAAAGTATTAAACTGATTCGATTAGATCAAATGGTCAAATACTTTGCTATATAAAATCTTGTGTAATTAAAAGAAAATATGATTTTCTATCAGGTCAAGTCTGTTAACACATCCGTGTGTTAAAAGGTATGAATCACACTTAGTTAGACTTGGTGCGATCCATAGCTAGTGACTCTGAGTTAAGTCCTCCCTCTGGGTTAAGTCCCAGATAGTAATGCCTAGGTTTTGATAATATTCTATGAGGACATTATCTATAAGATATTCATTAAATCAATCATTAGGAAGTTGCATAATTACTCGAATCTCGAAAGACGAAGAGTCGTGTTAGACATCATAATTGATGATGACTTAGTCAACTTCTAGGATAAAATTCGGAGTAGCAACTCCGATTTATAACTTGATGCAATCAGAATAGGTTCATGTGCGTAAATAAATTTTGGAATTTAGTATACGTGCACAAGGAAAATGTTTCCTCATTTCCTGCAAGTAAATCTTTAAGATGAAAGAATGGTGCAGAAAGAAAATAGTGAAGTACAATCATGTTGGTCAAGAACGGTTTTCATCCTAATTCCAATAAACGGATTATGTTGAAACTGTCTCACCAGCAGATGTGTACGGATCTACTCGGACCAAATTCGATGTAAACGCTCATGTTAACCATGAAAAATTGGAGCATTCACTTATAAGTTCGTTTTTCTAAATATGATTTAGACGAACTAACTTATATGAATTAGCCAAAGTTTTCAAAGTCAATGGGAGCGTATAAATTACATGCGAGGTATCAAAGAGATGGAACATTTATTTTGACAAAGTAATCAAAGAGTTTGATACTTTATCAGAAATAGATATGAGCCATTTAAAATGACCAGTAACTAACTTAAAATTATTATCGTAAGGTACGATGAACTGGATAAGATCCAAGGAAATAAAACATTATGGATTCTGAAAGACCAAGTGAATTATTTGAATGAGATTCAAATGGTTGGTCTTACATAAACATAGAAACCCCTTAAGTCTATAGTGTAGACGGTTTTAGCAGATCCACTCACGAAGGCTCTACCACATGAAGTCGGGAAAACTTATGTGTAAAAACGATATAAGATACAGAGATAAATGGGCCTGAGTGCAAGTTGGAGAAGTAGGGATATGATGCCCTTGAGGCTATTTATCTCTGTGTGCATAGCACAAACGTCTTGTTCGAAATAACAGTAAGCTGTTTGGTAATTCTTTATCTAAGTTATAATGTAGTAAACATTAGATATTAAATTAGGTAAAGTCCTGAGACTTTATGCAAGGTCAAACATGTATCGAGATGAGTATCTCGATCATGGAGAAATGTTTGACCGTCTGTAGCATAAGTCTAAAGCGTTCGTGGTCGTAGATGCTTCGAGATAAGAATATCGAAACATCTGATAGACCATTGTGTCTTAGTCTTCATCGTTAAGCGGTGGCGATGATCTCATGATCGTTCGACTTGGCGAAGTCGGAGACGAGACACAAGTGCTCATTAGAGAATGAGTTCACTAAACGATCCACAAGAGTTATCATATGGTTATATTGACCAATCTGTCAATGATAACTCTAAGTGATGATAGGCAAGTTGGTCTTTTGACTTGAGGTCAATTTACGAACCTGTGCGTGAATAGTGTCACTTAGATCAATGACCTAGATTCGAGGCTAGGCCTGTCGAAAGGTCTTTGATTAGGTGTCACTTAAAGCGCACGAGGAGAGTAGTGGCCAAGAGAGGATTCGTCTCTCCCGGTCAATGGGAGTTAGTGTCGAAGAGTTAGTTCGGTCTTTAGCAAAATCTCTGCGCAGAGTATGTTGGAAGAAGTCCAACATTAGTTGACTAAAGATTGATAGAAACTAACCAGAGTCAAGTTATTGGGGTTGACAGTTATACCGTACCCTAGACTTGATCTACACGACATAGTTTAGACGAAGAGACTATAACTGCAGAAATCATCACAGACACGGTCAGGGTGGTCCCGACAATTCTCATGTTGATGAGCTAACCACATTATGATGATTCTGAAACATGGACGGCAGCCACTGCTCGTGGTCACCGCCGTATATGGCTTCGAGCCCAACCTGTAGTAGGGTCAGGCCGTAGGGTCATACACAGATTGAGACCTTCGTCTAGTAATAGGTAGAAATAGTTAGGGAGAATATTTTGCATTTTGATGCAAGGGATGGAATAATTGCATTTGATGCAATATGATAATTTAAGTCTAGATAGGGACTAATTTGCATATGATGCAAAGGAGATTAAATGTGTCTTAGATTGTTTAAGACTATATCTAATATAAGAAACACAAGAAAAAGTTCACGGGAAAGACGGGAATGTCCCGGTCTACGTCCAGGTTCGAACGGCGTCCAAATCGGACGCCAAATGCCCAACTTATGCTCAAAACAGCCCAATGGATCAGATCGGGTCAGACCAGGCTGACTCAGGCCAGACTGGGTCTGGCCTGGGTGCCTGCCAGACCCAGGCAGGCCCAGGCGCTGGGCACCTAGGCCTGGTCCCAGGCAGGCCTTCCCAGGCTGGGCGCGCCAGTCTGGGCGTGCCCAGACCAGGTTCTAGCATGGTCTGGGTTCGGCCAGCTGGCCTGGTGGGTCCCACACTGTAGGTTTTCTAAAACCTAGGCAGAATTGTTTTTGACGGCTGGTTTTTGCGAAAAACAAGTCTTGGGCTGAACTTTGGGCGATCAATTGGAGGGTCAAACGGACTCCGATTGACTCGCCGTTTTTTCCTATGCGTTCACCGTTGAACACCCTTCGAATTGATAGGTTGTATCAATCATGAAGCTCAACGGTGAGGGAGTTAAAATTCACGGAAGTTTGCACTTTGTGAAAGGCAAACTAACTTGATTTTAATTAACTCAAATTAATAGTCCCACATCGGTTGTGTAGAAAAGGGGAGAGTCTGCCGCCTATATAAATAGGGGCCTCCCCCTTCCTCCAAACTTGTCCCAAGCTCTAGATCTGAGCGGCTCTCGTAAATGTTGGAACATGCTCGGATCTAGGCTTAAATTAATATTCTCTCTCTCTATATTTCTGTGTTACTCCTGAGGGCTCTAGCAAAGCCGTGAAGGAGTTCGGATTCGGATCCGAAATCTTGGCGAAGGTATC
>CM061142.1:379970242-380013455 GCA_030789695.1 Scilla litardierei
ATGGTGTCGCATTCCATAGAGCATGCAAGTGTTTACGGATTGCAAGGCGGGACCAAGTGTCAAGTGTAATGCACGCATTCCCATATGAAGCCGGTCGAAAAAGCACGGCTCTGTATAGGGATGTGTTAGACGAGCATGATAACGAAAGTCTAACGCTCATTTCCATCTCCAGATGTGACACTCCTATCCTAATCCATCGTCCGACGAAGGACCATTTGACTTGAAGTCCATTACCGAATGGCATAGCAGGGAATCCCGAAGGCCTTAGACGTTTAATATTTAGTTAATTCAACTTCCCACAACCAACCAATCAATTCCAACATGACAACCCAAACACATTCTCCTCCTTTCATAAAAAGCTAAGTGTTAGACGATCGCCTTCCCAGAGTTCGACATTCTATAAATACTATAACGCATCTTGCACTTGCAGTGACTCGTCCGTCTCGGACGAGAACCGTGTACATGGGGGAAAGTATGGGTTATCTCAGTAAGAAGTGCAGCCGCCAGGTGGAGGAGGAGGTGATGTGGGTGGAGCAGAGGTGGTTGGTGGTGCTGAAGATGACTGTGGTGGAGAGGGTGGTGCATGTGGTGCAGAAGTAGATGGCTGTGATGGTGGTGGCATGAGAAGGAGGGTAGGTGCAGCCACGGGGTAGTGGCCTTGAGAATAGTGCCAATGATAGACGGTGTCAAATTGCGACTACAAGGTCGTAACAATGGACTTGAGGCCGTCTACAGAGGACTGGAGTGTGGTCAAGACACTGTCCATGATCGACCTAAGATCATGAATGGCCTCCTTCACTCATGTAATGCACTCATCCGTGGAAGGATGTGGAGGAGGAGGGACAGAGTAGCTAGTACCCTCACCATGTGGGCGAGGTTTCAATGAAAAGTGATGTGGGTGTGGCCTGACGGGGCCTAACTGTGTAGCGGTATGAATAATAGGGTCCTAAGCGGGGTGGAACTGTGCTTGTGTAAGTGGGTAAACAGCTGGACCAGGATCGAATCTCTATTACACTGCTTCCTCAATGCGAAAGCGATCGGGGTTGGGAAGTGTAGTGTAAGGGGTGTTGTGGGGCCCATGAAGCCATATAAATCTCTCGTCCGCTATGGGTTTGATCATATGCATGTTTATGAGGATGGAGATGTTGAGACATGTGGGGCCATGAATAGGGGGCATGGTGTCTGGGATCAGGAGAGAAATAGGAGGGAGCTTAGCAATGATTGTAATGAACCCTCCGCAACAAATAATAGCGTTGGGGTTGCTAATGGTGTGAAAGAATCGCTGACCCAACCAAGAACCGACGTGGATAAGATAGCGTGGTGAAGTGTTATTGTCATAATTAATGTTTCGGGGTTGGGTCATGGCCCAAAGGAAGAATAACTCATTCTGCGAGACCTGGCCCGTCTTTTCCCTACAAAAGATGGAATTGACGATAATGCGATATGCTAGGCGAATGCATGTATGGATAATAGAGGAGGCCTTCGAGCGAGTGATAGGGAAAAGGGTAAGGCCAGTGATCTGCTCCTAAAAGATATTTGAATCAAAGGCATCGGAGAATGATATAGTTGTGCACAATCCAAGAAGGATGCACACGCCCTCCTCCCAAGAGAAGGAGTGTCCAATGTAATATATACCCATGAGTACGGGGTCAAATCCACATAGACAAATCATTTCATCACAATCTCAATTGGTTAAGGAAGGCTAAAAGTGTTTGTACAACCAACTAAACTAACAAATGTAGTGAGTGGAAGTGTGTGGTGATACGATCGAGCCAAACCCAAGGTAGGTAGGATGTAGAACAAAGTGTGGAGCTAGTCAAGCAAGGAAGAGTGTGTGGAATGGGATGTCGTTAGGTTTATGGGTTGATTAGCAATAGGTTCATCCAAATGAATCAACCCTCGCATCCACTTCAAGGTATGCGGGGTTGTGCACATTGGTAATGCCCTTAAGGCACACCGCTGTTCTACGGCCCCACCAAGGGAAATGCACGATTCATTGATGTGTTGATTAGTGGGTTGAAATCCCTAACTTAAGCTTGTGAATCGATCCTTGCATCCATGTCAATAGGATGCACAGATCGTGCACGTAGGTGCGACCCTTAGAGTACACCACCGTTCTACGGTCCCACAAAGAGTAGCGCACGATTCAATTAAAAATAGGGCACAACCCATCAATTAACACTACTAGCATCCATTTCAAGGTATGCTAGCTCCATTAAATGCAAGGAATGAATAATTACTAATCAACCACACAAGCCCTAATTAATCCCAATCCACACACAAATGGCTCTAGGCCTTCATAATGAAAAACAACTTGATAATCATAAATGAGGAGCAAATATCATTCATTACAAGCCAACAATCAAACAACTATTTAATGATTCTCACCATCATTCAATAATCATTCAAATATTCATACAAAGCTAGAGAAACCAAATGTTACAAGAGAGGAGAGAGGTCACCAATAAAAGCCCTAGAAATCCATGCTCTTCCCTCTCTTGCACCTCCTCCAAGCTCCACCAAGCTCCAATGGCCTCCAAGACCTAGCCCTAGCCTTTGGGGAAGAAGATGGGGCTCTCCTAGCCCAAATGAAACAGTAAAAACGAGGCTTAGCCCACTGGAAATTCAACAGGGGCAAAAATAGTCCCCAATCAGCCATAGCGGGTCTGCAAATAGGCCTGTCGATCGGGTCGCTGGGTGCCCGACCCGCCCAAAATGCCGCGCATTCCTGCGCTCTTCTGTGGGTGGGGCCGGGTCGAAACCCGGCCCAGTTCTCACCCGCCCGCCCGCAATCAGCGGGCAGGCCGTTGGCCCGCATCAAATAGCGGGGGAGAGCCCCATATCAACTAGCGGGGTAAAGCCCGCATCAATTTGGAAAAAGGGGGCCTCCTGGATCAGCGCCGCGTGGCGCCACGAGATTGCGCCACGCGGCGCCCTGTAGTAATTCCCCTTTTCTCATTTTAAATGCCCTTTTCTCCACCATTTAATTGCAGAAAAAACCTGGGAAGCCCAGAAAAATCCCAGAAAATTCTGGAAAATCCCCAAGACTCCCAGGAGTACCTGAAAAAATAGGAGAGGAAGAAAATAGTCCATATAATGATGTTTTGTGCAAATAATGCAAATAAGCCCTTATATGAAACATAAAGTGATAATACACCGAAGAGGGCAAGATTAAGCCTAATCTTTAGCATAAAATGGGGGTAGTTAAGGGGCGTAAATATACACATTTCACTACAAATCACATCCCCCAACTAGTATTTTGCTAGTCCCTAGAAAAATAAGTGATAAATTCGGATTAAAGTGAAAACATGCACTAAACTCAAAATATCATCATGGGATAATCCAAATGTTATTTCCAAGTGATTCCAAAGCCAATATACAGTATGTATGAAAGTAAACAACACATGACATTCTCCTCAATCCAATTCGAGGAAAAGTAAGGTAATAAGCACCGTATCACATCCTTTGGGATATATCACAAATGGCAAAGTTTCTAATGTTCATGAAAATGGTCAAAACAAAAGACATTTCCTCTAAGTTGTGGGAGATGAGATTGCATCACTCATGTTGCTTATTCTTTTATTTATTCATTCATTTTTTCTTTTTTCTTTTCTTTTTTGTATTCTTTTTGTTTTAGTATGTTTATATTTATGCTTTGCATTCACGCAATAATGCGATGAAATGCAAACATGGCCACCTTTGCATACACGCGATAACGCTATATAGGCAAAGGGATAGAATGATCCCCTAAATCTCATCTTTTGCGTCCTCCCCAATGTTTCGTGGGGCACCGGCTAATCAATTTGATTAGAAGAAACATTCACTTATTATACTCTCTTTCTCATTCTAAACACGAGTTATCAACTCATCTACCCACTCCTTAGGAGAAAAACAAAACATAAACCATTGGCCACACCCTATCCAATCAAAAACTAAGCCATTCATCCCAATTCATGCAATCACTTACACCAAACTATTCCCAAATTATTTCAAAGAGAGTATCACATCATATAAAATAGTTTCATAAATGGCATATTAATATTTGACTCCAAAATGGAAAAGAAATTAAAACACGCCAAACAAACATCTATGAAGTTGATACAAAATTAATAATCCTAAAACATTGCATGGCATTAAGCATGTAGGGAATAAACAAAAGAAATGAGATGGAGGCAAGGATGTAGGCACAAAATGATATGCTCAAAATGAATGAATGATGTGTAAGGACACTGTCTATAGGGAAAACACTAGAAGGGGGGTTGAATAGTGTTTATGCAAATTTAAAGGAATTTACGCCAAATAAAATGCAATCCAACAAATAGTGCGGAATATAAAAACGACCCAAGGTTAAACACACGCAAACGCAGAGATATTTCAAGGGTTTGGATTATCCAAGTCAACTCCCGACTTGTTCCCGGTAATCCTACATCCCTACCACCCGGATACCACCGGATACTCAAGTTAGAACCCTAACTTGAGGTTTCCTTAAAGCCCACTTGTAGCAACCCTACAAGTGCAATCGAATACAATCGATGTCCTTGACTCCCACAACCAGGGAGCAAGCAAAACCACTCTCACAACCGAGAGCACAATTCAAATAATGAAAGTTATGAAATATGAAAGCAACACTTACAATCACCTATGCCTTGAAGTAGAACTTGAAGGAGGAGTGTGATGTGTGTTGAAGAACTCTCTTGGAAGAGAGGAGAAAGCCCTTTCTCTTGACTGCACCAATTGCCTAGAAGATCAATCTTTGGTTCTAGGTTGGAGAGCAAGAGAACAAGATTTGAAAATACTTAGGGCTTTGGATTTGAGAGCTTTGATCTTTGGAAATGAAAGCTTGAGAGATTTTGCAATGAATGAGTAACCTTCCAATGGAACAGTAGAAGCTCTATTTATAGCTTTCTCAAATCCACAAAATAGTTTAGGCAAAAACCCAATTGGAATCCGTGAGAAAAATCTCAACGGATATAATCTGAACTCGTGACAGTCGACTGTTGAACAATCCACAGTCGACTGTTGCACAGTCAGCAAGGGTAGGTGAGAATTCATAACGGTAACTTACCACGTGGACAGTCGACTGGTGAAGCAAAGACAGGCGTCTGTTAAAACAACAGGCGAGTGTAATTTCTTCGACAGGCGACTGGCCGAGAGAAGAGTAAGTTAGAAAAATACTGGAAATCTTACAAGATACATGACAGACGACTGATTCAAGTAATACAGTCGACTGTTAATCAGAACAGGCGACTGTAAAACCTTAAACAGACGACTGTCAAAAGCAAGAGAAATTTCCAGAGAGCTGAGTCAAAGAAATGACTTACAGACATGCGACTGTTGCAGCATAGACAGTCGACTGATCTAATAGACAGTCGACTGTATATACAACATTAGTCGACTGGCCGTAGAAGTCAGATCAAACAGAGTTTGGGCAAGGATTGACAGGCGACTGATTTATAATACACAGTCGACTATCACTAGGACAGGCGCCTGTGAATCGTTCAACAGTAGCCTGTGCGAAATAATCAAAGAAGGCCCAAAACTATATTGTAATAGTCTGTGCATAACAGGCGACTGTAGAACAAAACACAGTCGACTGTTTTTGAGACAGGCGACTGACGTGCGTTTATATTTCATATATTCACGCACGTTTTCTTTTGTGTTTCTCCGTATTTTCCGCCGTCTTTTATTCGTTCTCTCGTATTTTCTCGTTTTCTTTCACTTTTCTTTGTTTCTCCATGTTTGTAGGAGATTGCCCGCGTAGGGGACGTTTAACGATGATATCTCAAGTCCCCGGAGCAACGGGAGGAGTCACGCGTGATCCAGGGGGTCACACGACGAAGAATACATCTTTCATCCCCTCACCCGGTCGGTTGGTCATCTCCAACCGATCGGGTGATGCACGCGTGCACCACCCGGTCTCAGCCGGAGCTCAAGTGAAAGTCACCCGACCGGTTCACAGGCCGGTTCAACGGGGGCCAACTCTCTGTCTTATCAAGCCAAATTCCAACCAATCGGGTGACTCTCACCCGATCGGTTCATCTGTAGCTGATGCTGAGGAGCCGAAGACACGGGCGCCCAACCGATCCCTTCACCCGATGGCGCCAAGATCCAACCGGTCACTCCAAGAACTCAACCGACCGGTTCATATGATCGGGTGAAAGTCCGCCGTTTTCTGTTTATTATCTGTAACGGATCACCCGATCGGTTGACTTATCAACCGATCAGGTGATACGAGATCATATAAATAGGACCCCTAGGGTTCCAGAAACGGGGGAGCTGTTAGTTTTTACTGTTTTCTCCTATTGTGACGGCTGTAATTACTTTTCTATTGTAAGTTTTCAGATCTTTCTTAAACTTTAGTATTATCTTAATTGCTCTATTTCCTTCGCATTCCAATCGTCTGATTATGATTTCAACGGTTCATTTTCGTTTAGATCGCTTTTTAATGAATATTTGTGAGTAGTTCCCAAATCTGGGATTTTGGCGGAAACCCCTTCGGGGGCTCTTCCCGAAGCGTCCATAGGGTTAGGAAATCGATAGGGATTAGGAATCTAACGGTTACGCGAGGTGTTTCATTGTCATCGGCGGGAAAAAGACCGCCTTTGACCGTCGGGCCAAGGGGGAATAAACTTGGCGGTTGACTCCCTAGCCATAGCTCACGCCCTTAGCGTAGACGCCGAATCCTAGCACGCGGTAGCGGCAGGATGAGACGTTGGGAGTTATCGTTGCGAGCTTAGTGCTCCCGGAACCGATCAGTGTTAATGGACACGAGAGTGCCCACTGATCGAATCTGGGAAGTCCGATGTATCATCCTGGGCACCGACCGGAATATCGGGCCCATGGGATGCCGGTACCACTTTCAGAGGCAACGTCTCACCATTAGACCCTATTTTCGATCGCTCTCCTGCCCATAGGCCGTATCGGGGAGAGTCGTTCGTTGGAGTGGAAACCAAAGTCTCGGGTTTATTTTCTTATTGTTCATACCTTGCATTCTTTTCTCGTGACAATCCATCAACCGATTCGGGCTAGCTCGCCCACGGGGTGATTTTGGTCCTCCTTGACACAAGCACATCCTAGCCTCCCTGTGTTTGACCCCTAAGCCACACTACAACACCATGCGCTTGCGGTTACAAATATCTAAACCCCCACACGGGTCCCCCGGCCATTTGCGGTTAGCAAGCCGGGGCACACGTCAAGTTTATGGCTCCGTTGCCGGGGAGGCAACGTGCTTGTTATTTTAGGATCTCTTGAACCCTAGTGTCTATCTCTTATCCTTACCTCGTGATAATTTTCGCATTCTTCTTTTTCCTTTTTATTTTCTTCTTTTTATTTCTTATCTTATCTGTTTCTTTCCCACTTGTCGCTTCACGGGTGTTTGTTGTTTTTCATGCGCAGGAGTTCAAGAAGTCTCGACGACTTGATCCCCGTTGATCCAGAGATTAACGCCACCCTTAGGCGCTTGGCAGCTGAGAAGCGAAGGAGAGAGGACCTCGAATCCATGGAGGAGAACACCCCGCCTCGCAAGTCCCTGCTGGAGTACTCGATGCCATCTATCGAGTCCACTTCCGCCATCCGTCCTCCAGCTATCACGGCCCAAAGCTTTGAGCTAAAGCTGTCTTTGGTGACATGGATCCATCAGGATCAGTTTTTGGGTGCACCCATGGAGAGCCCGATCGAGCATCTAGACTCCTTCTTGGAGAAATGTGACACCTTCCGGATTAATGGTGTCACGACTGAGGCGATCCGTCTGAAGCTGTTCCCCTTCTCGTTGCGAGACAAAGCCAAGCAATGGCTTAGGGGGAAGAACCCCAACACTTTCAATACCTGGGAGAAGATCTCCAACGCTTTTCTGACGAAGTTCTTTCCTCCGGGGAAGACCATGAAGTTGAGGAGTGAGATCTCCTCCTTCTCCCAGGCCAGCCATGAGTCCTTGCATGAAGCTTGGACGAGATACAAGGAGATGCAAAGAAGATGCCCTCACCATGAGCTTCCAAAGTGGCAGATTATTAATCTGTTCTACAATGGGCTGAGGGATGACCTGAAATCTTCTATGGATGCCACGGCTGGGGGTTCCTTCATGTCAAGGAGCGAGGAAGATGCCGGACATATTCTGGAAAATATGGCATCCAACAATGAGCGGTGGTGTGACGAGAGAGCCACACCCAGGTCTGGGGGTATACACAGAGTCGAGGACGTCGACAAACTTTCAAGCAAGTTCGACTTGCTTTCGACCCAGATCTCCGCACTAATGGTAGGAGCCGGTGGGGCCGGTACACAACAGATTTCAGCGGTAGAATCTGAATTCTTTGGGGAATTCGACGGTGGTGACGTCTCACCACCGTTGGATCAGGCGAGCGCACTATTTTACAACCCCATGGGAAATGCGCCGTATCCGCCAAGAACCAATTCCAACCCGGCCTACTCTCCAAACAACCGGAACCACCCTAACTTTGGTTACCGGCCACCATTCCAGCCCTCGCCGCCTCAGCAGCCGCAACAACAAACATATCAGCCGACTAGGCCACAGCAGAGTCAGATTCAGCAGCAACAATATCAGCAACAACCTCAGCAACAATTTTACGCCCCCAGGAATCAGCAGCCAATCCAGCAGCAGCAGTATGGCCAACAGAGGGCCGTCTCTCCGGAAATGGGTCAGCGGGCCCTCACGGACCAAGTAACCCAGCTGGGGTTACAAGTGGCGACCCTTTCAAGGTCACAAAACCAATTGCCGCCACAACCGGAGGTGAACCCGAGGGGAGCAACCCAAACGTCGGCACTCGTGCACGAGCACGCAAATGTGTCCGCTATCATTCTGAGAAGCGGGACACAAATCCCTACTAGAGTGCCCCCTAACAGACCGGAAGCACTGTTGGTCGTCGAGCGACCGATCGAAAAATCAAACGACGCCGGTGCTTCGTCATCAATTCCTACGACTCCGGAGGGAGTCTCTGAAGAAGAGAAGAAGAAGAACGAGGAAGGGAGCCGGAAAGTGTTCAAACCCGTTGTGCCTTTTCCGCAACGGTTAGCTCAGGCCAAAATCGACGAGAAATATGGCAAGTTCTTCGCCATGGTCAAGGACCTGAGCTTGCAAATCCCCTTCCTGGAAGCAATCGAAACAATCCCCTCCTATGCGAAATTCCTGAAGGATTTGGTGACGAGAGGGTCTAGAAAGGAGAAAGTAGTGTTGACGGCGGAGTGTAGCGCTCTCATCCAGAGGGTAAATCCGCCGAAACTTAAAGACCCGGGGAGCTTCTCAATCCCTTGCACGATCGGGGCAGTAAAGATTCATCGTGCACTCGTCGATCTCGGAGCGAGTGTCAGTTTGATGCCCTTATCGATGTATAAGAGGATAGGAATGGGTGATCTGGAGCCCACCGGTATGACCCTACAACTTGCTGACCGGTCGGTCAAATATCCGGTGGGGATTGTGGATGACCTCCCCGTCAATGTAAAAGGGGTGCATGTGCCAGTGGACTTCGTTGTCATGGACATGCCTGAAGACGCACACACCCCCATCATCCTGGGACGGCCTTTCATGGCCACTCCTGGCGTTTTGATTGATGTGAAGAATAGAAAACTTTCGCTAAACGTCAGCGGGGAAAAGGTTGAATTTGATCTGGGGTTGTCCATGAAGTACCCCGATCCCCCAGATGACCCTCGGTGTAATTTGCTGGAGGTGGAAGAAGATAAAGCTGCTGAAGAGAGCTCCTGGGAGATTCTCTTAAGAAACCCCCCCGATGACTTGGGGGATTCAGAAGACCAATACGGCCCCAAGAACAATGATGCTGCTGGGAAAGCGAGTGCAGCACGTACGACCCCTCCCGGGTTCCCCAAAGCTCCTCCTGCGAGGAAATCGGGGAAAGAACCCATGGACCTCACCAAAGACGAGGTCCGGATCCTAAAGAAGATGGCGGTAAGCGCCAATACGAAAGAGAAGCCCCCGGATCCCAAAAACAAGGAGAGGGTAGTCGAGCAAATCTTTCTCTAGCCACTGACTACTCCAAAGGCCTTAAGCTCCGATGAAGAAGAGATGCCGAACTTCGGGCATCACCCGTATCAACCACCGTGAACATCACTTGCGGGCGTCGAGCCAACGACGTTAAACAAGTGCGCTTCATGGGAGGCAACCCATGCTCTAACCTTTTGCCCCACTTTTTAGTGTTATTTTTTACTTTATTTTATCTATTTTTATAAATAAAATCAGCCGCAAGAACATCCGTTCAGGGACTTAGACAATCTGTTGGTTTTTGCAGGAAACAAAGCCCCAACCGATCGGTTGATAACTCAACCGATCGGTTGGG
The DNA here is from genome assembly GCA_030789695.1 of Scilla litardierei. NCBI lineage: Eukaryota > Viridiplantae > Streptophyta > Magnoliopsida > Asparagales > Asparagaceae > Scilla > Scilla litardierei. Next base: position 379,980,544 of record CM061142.1, read on the forward strand.
ATGTATCAGATACAAGCCGCAACTGTCCCCAAAGGAACCGATCGGTTGAAGAATGGAGGGACCGTGTGACAGACCGGGTGATCTGGGGAGGATTCTCGGGAAATTTTTGGGGAATATCAACCGATCGGTTGAGTTAGAGCACGATCGGTTGAAGCGACCGGGTGAGCAACCCTCAATTCTCGGGAAAATGAGTGGAGCGGCCAACCGATCGGTTGACAAGTCAACCGACCGGTTCGCCTGTAGCACTTCTTCGGCAAGAATTTTTGACCTAACCGTCAACCGATCGGGTGACAAGTCACCCGATCGGTTCGACTTAAAACCCTATAAAAACCCCCGACCACCCGTTCGCATTCACCCTCGCCCGATCGCCATTTCCGCCGTCGTTTCGCCTGCCTCTCCTCTCCAACAGCCCGATTCATTCCCCCACGTCATCCACTCCTCCAATACTCCCTCTCCCCACCTCCTCCATCAATCTCTCCATCATTTACACTCCCTCTCTCCTTTCATTTCGAGTTTCTGACCTAATTCCCCCCAAACAACGCCCATTTCGAAAATTCTTGCTGAAAGAGGTCGCCGCGGCTCCACGTTACTCTCATTGCATGGCGTGGGGACATCTACGAGCAGGCTTCGCCACTTCGCTTGGGTACACTCGCTCCTACGATCATATTTCTATTTTTGCCCTATAAATTGTGCTTGCTCATTTTGCTTGTGTTAGTGTGCATTCATTACTTTTTGCACTCATTCATACACGCACACCCACGCATGGCTAAGGATAAAGACAAGGGGAAGGAGATTTTGCGGGAGGAGGAACCGTCTCGAAAGAGACAAAAACAAACACGTCCCCCTTCCCGCACACGGGCACTGACATTAGGCCCTCCCTCGCCTGTTATCCCCCCATGTGGACCCAATGTTGGGCCCGCATGGGTATATCTTTAGGAACCAGGAACACAAGGATTTTTATCGTAGGCTCGATGCTCGGGGGCATCTGTCAACTAAGTTCCCGCATACACAGTCGTTGATCGATCTCGGTGTCTACACCGAAGTCGAATCTCTTTTCGCTAACTTAGGTTGGTTGGCCTTTCTTAATGCATCTGCCGTATCCTACCCGGCACTCTCCCTCGAATTTCTCTCTACACTTGTTTGGGAGTCCGGGTCGATCATAAAATTCCGGGTGCGTAACAGGAGTGTCACCACAAATCTGAATACCATTAACGATATATTTGGTTTCCCCAATCTTGGGGATGACTCCATCCGACACTACGGGTACACGCCCGAGTTTAACGTCGATCAATTCTGGTTCCGCCTCACACTGCTCCATAACTATCCCCGAGGAAGGGCCAAGGCCTCCTCCATCATTCATCCCATGTTTCGTTTGGCCCACAGGATCATATCATCTGCATTTTTCCCAGGGACGAGTCCGGCACCGTGACTATCCCTGACCTTTTTATCCTCTGGGCCATGACTTTCCCTTTTGTCCGGGACGATGATGGGATTAGCTTCAGGGCCCCTATCGTCCCCATCCATGGCGGCGATTGGCTTGTTTACAAGCTTCTCGAGATCAGCCGGGCCGGTAAGGGGAAGTTTTGTTGTGGGGGCATCATTACTATCATTTGTTCTTACGCCCAATTTAATATTCACATCCCCAATAATCTTCCCGCTGCCGCAGGACCCTCACAGCTAGATATTGATGTCCTGCGACACATTCACATGATTAGACCCCACTCCGATGGCCGCTTCATCTTCAATTATGGCCACCCCAGCCCCTTACACCATTCTCCCCAACCCCGCTCACATAACCATAGCTCTTGTAGGAGATTGGACCTTCCCACCCGATCCGAACTTCCTAGCGGGGTTGAACCTTCCTTTCCTTCCCGCGGATGCACGCAGACCACCGTCCCCTGCCGCCCACTTAGGCGAGCAGGATATCCCTGCGTCTCGGGGAGATATAGGGGCTGGCCCGAGTCGTCCTGTTTCTGTTCCGGGGCCCATCACGTCTGAGCACCTCTTAGCGGCCATTTCTGGCCTTGTCTCCTGTGCCGGCATGACCACTGCCGCCGGCACCACTTCCACCTTACCTGCCGGCACCACTTCTGCCTCACGTCAGTCCACATCTTTTGGTCGCCGCCAGGTCTCCGCTCGTCTTGGTCTTGAAAGGGAGGTCGCTGCCCTCCGTGATCTCGCCATGTCCTCTACCTCCTCGGGCCCACCACCGTCCTCTTTTCTCACTCACCCACGTTTCCTCGCACTTGAGAGGAACGTGGCCGCCATTCTTCGCCTTCTCACTCATATCCACGGTCCTCCTCCACCTTCACCACCTCGACGATCTTCTCCTCCACCTTCACCACCTCGACGATCTTCTCCTCCACCCTCCCACACATCCCCACATCCATCACCTCCCTCACCACATTCTTCTCCTCCCTCATCTATTCCCATCCCGGTATCCACTTCCTCCCTCCCGACCACTTCCATCGCACCCACGCTACCTCCTCCCTCCTCCTCCATCACTTCGTATGTGCGTCGGAAGAAATTTCCGGTGCGCTCTAAATCTCTCCCACCACCACCCACTACCGTCACCACCACATCTTCTTCACCTATCTCTATTCCTTTCACCACCGCCTTGTTCGCCGTCCTACCACCACCACCCACCTCCACTGACACTCCTCCCATCGTTCACACCACCGTTGCACCTATCCCTCCACCTCTTTCCCCACTTCTCCGCACACCCCCAGCCTCCCCGACCACCCAGTCCCACCCACTTCCGAGGAGGGCGAGGATTCACCCTCTCCTGCATTCTGATTTTTCTCTTTTCCGATTTTCCCCCTCGCATATTTCTGCATTTCACGATCACATTTTATTTGCTAGCACTATCATGTCTAGCTTGGGGGACGTCTATTTTGGTGTGTTGTCGTGTTTTGTTGTTTTTCTCATTTTTCGTGTGTGTGCTTGTTTTTCCCCTTTTGAGTGTCGTGTCGTGTGGTTTTATTTCTATTTTCGTGTCATGTGATTTGATTTTAATTTTTCTTTATTTTCAGTTTCATCTCTGTGTTTTCCTCGTTTTCATTTCTTTTTGTGTCGGTGCGTATTCCCCCCCATCTTCATTGCCCTCCCGTACTCACTCATATTGCATTGAGGACAATGCAAGCTTCAGCTTGGGGGAGTCGCACTGTGTGCGTCATTTGAGTCCTTCTTTTTCGTTTTTGTGTCGTTTTCATCGTGTTTTTTTTATCTTTTTTCCTTTTTTCTCTTCTCTTCTTTTTATCTCTTTCTCCTAGAGATGAACCCTATGATGAATCGCCACAAAATCACACACACCTAGCATGACATCGATAATCACACTCACTGACCCTAGGATTTCGAGTCCTCTTGCATTTCATGCATCGCGGGTCCACTTAGCTTTTTGTGAGTCGTGCGTCGTGCCTAGCTGTTTGGTGTGCTTCTACTTTGTGATTTTACTTTATATACCTGTCCAGGAATGGCCCCTAGATTATCATGCTTCGATTTGAATATGCGGTATTTATTTCCCCTGTCTGCTTCTGCATGCTATATATATATATATCGTGTACTTCATTTCGCATGTGTCGGGATTCCACAATTAAGGACTAGGATAACCCATTTAGCCTATGCTCTGATTAGCAAGAAATATCTCCTTTGCCCAAGTGTTTAGAATCCGATTTCATTTTTATTTTACTTGGTGCAAATCCCCTCGTCGTGTACCGTTCTCCCACTTGGGAGAGTACACATGTGTATGGCCAAAAACCCAAAAATCCAAAAAAAGAGAAAAGAAAAGAAAAACCCAAAAAGAAAAGAAAAGAAAAATTTTGTATAGCCCAAAATAAAAAAAAAATACAAATACCCAAAACCTCAAATTTTCAAGTGTGAATATTTTTCCTATCTACCGAGAATAAAGGGAAGGCGAGAATTTGCACCGAGTGTTCTACTCCACATCATCTCAACCCCCATCGTTTTCGAAAACACTTGGCTTAGGAACTTTTTAGCTAGTATCTAGGCTATAGTGGCGTGATTTCCTTAACCCTAGTTGTGAAGTCCCCGATGCATGATACGCTTCTATTCTTATACTCATCTCATGCGTGCTTGAACTAATATTTACCGCAATTTCAAATTCGAATCGGTATTTGGGTCATTTCCTGGATTTGCGTATATGAGCTCATAGCACATTGTAGAAAGCGACACCATTTGCTAGCACACGACCGCACTCACACGCGCTTCACCGCGTGGGCCCACGGCACTTATTTGGACTTGTTTTCCTAGGTTTAGTGATGTGATTTGACGTTTGCTTGCTTGGTGTGTCGTTTTTGATTTTGTTGGCTCTGACGGACGATCTAGGATATAGAGTTTTTTTTCTCTCTTTCTCTCTATTTTTCCCCCTCCGAGCTCCTACTCTCACTCGTCTTCCTCGAGGACGAGGAAGAGTTCAGCTTGGGGGATTTTGACGTGCGTTTATATTTCATATATTCACGCACGTTTTCTTTTGTGTTTCTCCGTATTTTCCGCCGTCTTTTATTCGTTCTCTCGTATTTTCTCGTTTTCTTTCACTTTTCTTTGTTTCTCCATGTTTGTAGGAGATTGCCCGTGTAGGGGACGTTTAACGACGATATCTCAAGTCCCCGGAGCAACGGGAGGAGTCACGCGTGATCCAGGGGGTCACACGACGAAGAATACATCTTTCAGCCCCTCACCCGGTCGGTTGGTCATCTCCAACCGATCGGGTGATGCACGCGTGCACCACCCGGTCTCAGCCGGAGCTCAAGTGAAAGTCACCCGACCGGTTCACAGGCCGGTTCAACGGGGGCCAACTCTCTGTCTTATCAAGCCAAATTCCAACCGATCGGGTGACTCTCACCCGATCGGTTCATCTGTAGCTGATGCTGAGGAGCCGAAGACACGGGCGCCCAACCGATCCCTTCACCCGATGGCGCCAAGATCCAACCGGTCACTCCAAGAACTCAACCGACCGGTTCATATGATCGGGTGAAAGTCCGCCGTTTTCTGTTTATTATCTGTAACGGATCACCCGATCGGTTGACTTGTCAACCGATCGGGTGATACGAGATCCTATAAATAGGACCCCTAGGGTTCCAGAAACGGGGGAGCTGTTAGTTTTTACTGTTTTCTCCTATTGTGACGGCTGTAATTACTTTTCTATTGTAAGTTTTCAGATCTTTCTTAAACTTTAGTATTATCTTAATTGCTCTATTTCCTTCGCATTCCAATCATCTGATTATGATTTCAACGGTTCATTTTCGTTTAGATCACTTTTTAATGAATATTTGTGAGTAGTTCCCAAATCTGGGATTTTGGCGGAAACCCCTTCGGGGGCTCTTCCCGAAGCGTCCATAGGTTTAGAAAATCGATAGGGATTAGGAATCTAACGGTTACGCGGGGTGTTTCATTGTCATCGGCGGGAAAAAGACCGCCTTTGACCGTCGAGCCAAGGGGGAATAAACTTGGCGGTTGACTCCCTAGCCATAGCTCACACCCTTAGCATAGACGCCGAATCCTAGCGCGCGGTAGCGGCAGGATGAGACGTTGGGAGTTATCGTTGCGAGCTTAGTGCTCCCGGAACCGATCAGTGTTAATGGACACGGGAGTACCCACTGATCGAATCCGGGAAGTCCGGTGTATCATCCTGGGCACCAACCGGAATATCGGGCCCATGGGATGCCGGTACCACTTTCAGAGGCAACGTCTCACCATTATACCCTATTTTCGATCGCTCTCCTGCCCGTAGGCCGTATCGGGGAGAGTCATTCGTTGGAGTGGAAACCAAAGTCCCGGGTTTATTTTCTTATTGTTCATACCTTGCATTCTTTTCTCGTGACAATCCATCAACCGATTCGGGCTAGCTCGCCCACGGGGTGATTTTGGTCCTCCTTGACACAAGCACATCCTAACCTCCCTGTGTTCGACCCCTAAGCCACACTACAACACCGTGCGCTTGCGGTTACAAATATCTAAACCCCCACGTGGGTCCCCCGGCCATTTGCGGTCAGAAAGCCGGGGCACACGTCAGCGACTATAAACTGTTCAGCAGTCGGCTGTTATGAACAATCCTAGCACAAACAAAAGAGAATTGAATTGGGATCAAAGGACAATTGGTCTAATGAAGTCCTATGACAGAATGTAGATGTGTGTGAGTGCTCCATCAAAGTTCTACTTCTAAGCTACATACTAGAAGAGATAAAAGAAAAATTACATTGACGAATAATCTCTTCTTTCCATCGTATAAGCTTGAAGTCTTTACGGAGCTTCAATCAACAATCTACGATCATCCAATTCATGTCATTTGCCTTCAATGACGTTTGTGAGACATCCATTGCTTGTTGATCTTCATAACAAGCTTAGGTAATGGATTAACTGCAAAATAGGGGATTAGACACAAGTATTTATGTTTGCTCATCATTAACACCAAGTAGGGAGAAGTCCAATAGTCAACATTCTCCCCCTTTTTGATGATGACAAACAAACATAAACAAAAAGATTAATAATTGTGCGTAATGAAAACTTACTCCCCCTACATAGATGCCAATCAAGTTAGTCAACAAATATTAGAGCATTTACATAAAAGTTGAAGCAAATGAGTGAGATATGCATGAATTCAATTCAAGAAATCTAGGAAATAAAATCCATATTCATTGTAATCTTACTCCCCCTGAATCTAAGGCAACGAAAATCTTAGATTCAAGCATTAGAACATACTTAGCACATCCATTATGAATCTTGTATGTTTATTTCTCTCCCCCTATGGTATTATCCAAAAAGGTGGGAGCAAATAACAACAACAATAATACTGCTAAATACGAACTAACAACAATCAAGGAGTATAAAGATATATCGAATCAAAAACTCATAAAATCACTCCATATACACATGTGAGTAATGGAATTGAGGTCCAATATCAATATTTTAGATATACGAAATGAAAATAATTTCCACAAGTTCATTACATCATGAATATCATGAAATAACCAATATCAAATTCATATATTGTCTCAAAAACACATCAAGGAGAGTGTAGCATACTTGGAGACAACATATCATACATCACACATATAAGATATACAGTGTAGTATAGTGTGACACAAGATAAGTAGCAGCATCATATATAGATATATAGAAAAGGAGTACATCAACGGATGGTCATCTACATGACCATCACAAAAAGATACATCATGATCAAGACAACAAATACATCATCATGACGACATCGAAGTACATCACCATACATATATAAAGTCACTGACAACATCATTCAACATACATCAAAAAAATATCATCACCAAACTATCATCACTCAAACATCTATCTAAGAGTGAGCGTCTCCAGGGGCTGCAGAAGAGGAAGCAGGCTCTGTAGCAGCTGGAGTATCCTCTGGAGGAGGGTCAGAAGGAGCAACAGTAGCAGCAGCAGCAACATCCTAAGTAGAAGCTACACCAGGAGGCTCAAAGACATCAGAGAGCTGAGGAAGATCATGATGCTGGGGAACAAACTGTCTCAGATCCTCAGGGAAGGGTATTCCCTGATGGAGGAAAGAGAGGGACAACAATCTGTAAATACTAGAGACCATCTCCAAAAGAATATCACGAGATGGTGGAGCAGAGGTAGAAGGCAGATCAGTAGGAGCAACAGTGGATGAGGATGGAGCTGAAGTGGACTTCCTCTTCTTCGAGGCAGTCTGTAGAGCCGAAGAAGATTTCGACTTTGCAGAAGCGTCGAGGAGAGGACCAAAGGGCATGGGCTCGTAACGAGTCAAGTCAACACCAAAATGACAGAAGACACGAGTCAGAAGACCACCATAAGGAATGTGAGACGAGGAGGTCGTGAACTCAACCCTGTCTATCCTATCAAGAAGGACACCGGCCCAGTTCACGGGCATGCCAGAGAAAATAGCATACATACACTTCAGGATATCCTGAGACGGCTGGTCAGACGATCAATATCTCGACAGGATGTTGGACTTCACCATTAGGTGAACAGCCCAACCTCTCGCAGAGAACATAGATGATCTGACACCAGAATCAAGAGCTAAAGGTACCTCTCGAAACATATCCCGGAGGACAGACTGGTCAAGATCGTCAACCTCGGAGATACAGATATCAGTGGGAAGGGAACCAACAGAGGGAATCCTAAGAATAGTCCCTAAGAGAGAGGGAGTGATCTGAATGTGGGTTCCCTGAACTACAGTATCGTGGATGCCGGTAGACGAATACTCACCGCGAACGCGGTTCGCATAGAAAAGCTTCACCAAAAATGGATAGGCTCTGGGGGATTCGCTCTGAGAGAAGCGAAAAAAAGGTCAGCTAGATGAGTAGCAGAAAGAATGTCAGAAAGTCTCTCAGCAGTGAAGGCGGGGAAAGCAATGTACCACTCCCTAAGAAGGTTGATCCCTAGAAGAGAGTGAAATTTTGCCAGACAAAGATCGTCTCGGCAAATGGGAACTAGAGGATCAGAGGGGGGTACGGCAGGAGTCTCTTCAGAAGAACTCGACACAGAAGGAGACAGATGGGGGTTCTCAGCAACAGGCTCACTGATGTGAATACCAGTGGGCTTGCGCTGACGACGGATCAAAGGCTGATCATTGCTAGAAGTAGTAGAGGAAGAATCGGGATGTTTGGATCGGGCTTTATAAGGTTTCTTCTTCTTGGCAATTAGTTTCTTGGGTGCCCTAGGTTATTTAGGAGCAACAATCTTCTCTTTTCCCTTTGGTTTGGGAGCCATGGAAACGAGAGAAGAAGAAACAATGCAAAGAAAAATGAACGAAGGGCAAGTGAGAGAGAAGCAAACCAAGTATAGAAGCAACATCGATCGGGGAGAAGAAGATCGACGACAACTGCATCACGTGATCGACGACGACGAAGAGAAGCAAATCGACGATTTTGGAGAAGAGAACGAGCGGGAAGACGAACGGTCGAATCGGAGGAGAGAGAGTCGATGTGGGGAAGTGATCGCGCATTCTCGAATATAAAATTTGGAGAATGAATCTGAGCCGTTGGATCAAAGAATCGACGGCTCGGATCAAATCACTTGAACCGTCACAACAGAAGACAGTCGACTGAAGAACAAAAGTCAGTCGACTGGATGAAGTGATAATCGATAAAGCTCAGAGAGATATAACAGTCGCCTGATGACTAAAGTGCAGTCGCCTGTTAAACTAACAGTCGACTGTAAATCAGTCATCAGTCGACTGAGCGAAAGGTACCAATTCTCAGACAGAGGAGATAGAGTAGGGCAGTCGACTGTCGAAGGAAAGACAGTCGTCTGTCCTGGTCCAAACGTGCACAGTGAGATAGAATTCTAGAGAAAAAGAACACTCACCCTAGGACCTATACTCTAATCACAAATACATCGTAAAAACATTATAAAAACAATAAATCCATTGAAACACGAATCACTCCAATCACTCTAAAAAACTCATGAAATCAAATAAGTCACAATTGCCTTTCTTAATCTCATAATATAGTAAAGCACATGAAGAAAGACAACAAAAAGATATGAGCTCAAAAATAAGTTATAACATGAAAGTTTGAGCTTCAAGATTTAAGATTCACCCATAATTCCCAATTCTCCACGCAACCTCACAAATGAATCTTCTTTAAGAGGTTTAGTGAAGATATCAGCAATGTGTTTTTGGGTTTCAATGTACTCTAAGATGATGTCCTTCTTAGCTACATGATCATTTATAAAATGGTGTCTCACGTCTATGTGTTTGGTATGGGAGTGGTGTACCGGATTCTTGGAAAGACAAATAGCTCTTTGATTATCAACCATGATAGGGCAAGTATCACAATTGACACCATAGTCACTAAGAGTGTGTCTCATCCAAAGAACTTGTGCACATGCAAGACCCGCGGCAATATATTCCGCTTCAATCGTGGACAATGACACCGAATTCTGTTTCTTAGAAAACCAAGAAACTAAGAAATTTCCTAAGAAATGGCAAGTGCCACTAGTACTTTTCCTGTCGGACTTGCATCCAACAAAGTTGGCATCACTATATGAGATTAACTCATATGTGCTAGACTTAGGGTAAAGTAACCCATAATCTAGAGATTGATTGAGATAACGAAATATTCGTTTAACCACAATCAAGTGTGACTCCTTAGGTCTAGCTTAATATCTAGCACAAAGGCATACGGAAAACATGATATCGGGCCTACTAGCGGTTAAGTAAAGTAAGCTACCGATCATACCTCGATATAGACGAACATCTACATCTTTTCCGCTTTCATCCTTGTGTAGATGAGTAGTAGTACTCATGGGAGTCCTTTTGCTCGAAGACGATTCCATCCCGAATTGCTTAATAAGCTCCCCTGTGTACTTTGTCTGATGTATGAAAGTGCCATTCTCCATTTGTCGAATTTGCAATCCAAGAAAGTAGGTGAGCTCTCCCATGTGGCTCATCTCAAACTCGTCCTTCATAGACTTGGAAAATTCTTGACAAAGATTAAAGTTAGTAGAACCGAAAATAATATCGTCTACATAAACTTGAATCAAAAGAATGTCATTTTCATAATCTTTAATGAAGAGTGTAGAATCAACTTCTCCCATTTTAAAACCTAAATTCAAAAGAAAGGTCTTAAGTCGATCATACCAAGCTCTAGTAGCTTGTCTCAACCCATACAACGCTTTCTTAAGTTTGAAAACATGGATTGGAAATTTTTCATAAATAAAACAGGGAGGTTGAGAAACATAAACTTCTTCATTGACAAACCCATTTAAAAATGCACTTTTGACATCCATTTGAAATAGTTTAAAATTCTTATGGGATGCAAAAGATAAAAGCAAGCTAATAGCTTCTAATCTAGCTACGGGGGCAAAAGATTCTTCGAAATCAATACCTCCCTCTTGTCGGTAGCCTTGATCTACTAACATTGCTTTGTTCCGTGTGATTACATCGTTTTCATCCGTCTTGTTCTTGAAGATCCATTTGGTCCCAATGACTTGGTGACCACTTGGAAGAGGTACAAGTTTCCAAACTTCGTTTCTCTCGAATTGCATTAGTTCTTCTTCCATTGCCACTATCCAAGAGCTATCCTCACAAGCTTCTTGGATGTTCTTTGGCTCAATGGAAGAGACAAATGCGCAATGAGAGAATTCTTCAATTCGTGATCTCGTTTGAACACCCACACCAATATCTCCAATAATTTGGTTATGGGGATGGTTGCGAACGGTCGGGTAAGCTTTGGGTATACCTGGATCACTAGGAACAACTTCAACAACTTCGTTAGAAGTGTTAGTCTCAACAATAGAATCATTAATCTTAACATTATTAAGAGAATCACAAAGAATATCTACATTATCATCATCAACATGAGGAAAATTGTCACGCCCCGCTTCCCAAAAATATGGAGGCGAAGCGTGAGAAGGTCCGCTCAGACTTGAAGCTACAAAGCTGCAAGTCCGATAAGCGTCAATCGAATTTAAAACTGCAGGTCCTTGCAACGCGAGCGAAACAAGATAATAATAATGAAATGAGACAAAAGAATAATCTCAGAATATCCATAAATATAAATTCCAACATCACAGAAAAGCCACCAGGCTGAAATAAAAGAGAGCCTAAAGGCCCAAACATGGCCAACAAAAGTACATCGTACAAAACAAGGTGACACGCACCGACAACTAACAACAAACCTAAAGCAAAAGAAAGCTCAACAAAGTCACCAAGAAAGATCACCGGTGTCCACAAAACTCCTCCTGGGCAAACATGGACTCAGGCTCAGCGTCAGCAAAACACCACGTACTCAGCAACGGCTTCTGGCTCAGGTCTAACATGTGACACCCAAAATAGTAAGGGGCACATGTCAGCAAGTCTACAAGAGACTTGTGCAAGGAAACTGAAAATATGCAAAAGTAAAGCAACCTAGCAGTTCTAGCATGAATGCGATGACATGGCAGTTAAAGTATGAGTGCAACAGGTAAAGTAAAGTAAAGTACGAGCATGGAATTTAAACATGGCATGGATGGCAAGTATTTCATGAATCATTCACAAGACAAGTACAAGACAAGGAAAGTAAGCACCTCGTGCACAGAGATTCCGTCTTTTGGCTAGAGGGCTGATCAGGCCACTCCTAAGCTCAAGTAACCGTTTATCCCTACCCCTCCATGTGTATCGAGCCAGGGCCTTACCCCCGAACGGGAATGCTCGCTTCTGGAACACGAGCCAGGAAGTGTTTTATTTTGTTGGTCTAGGGGTGCACCTAGCCAGACAAGGAAACCGGGCATTGGCTTTTGACCAACACATGAGGCTCGTTCCCCGGAAGTAGTATTCAAGGAGTACAAGTATTGTAGCGTGTGCTACGATGCAACAATCAATTTGGATGACATGTACGATGCAATGCATGGCAGTTAAAAGTGCGTACAGATAAGGAAAGTAAACGTGACAGTTTAGTATGCATGATCAACAAGTTTAAAGGGTTGGATCTAGCTTCGTCGTCAAGCTAGATCAATTAGGTGACGGATCTAGTTTCGTTGTCAAACTAGATCAAGTAGGCGTCTAGCCAGCTATCATTTCACTGACTAGTCTCTTTTACGCTAGGAACAAGGAAGTGGCCTAAAAACATGGCCCTACACAAGAGTTGGCAAGTTTCACTTGCCTGCAAGTACAACGTCTGAGCACATCGTCCAACGAGAGTCCAAGTCACAAATAACATACGTGCACAAGTCCACCGGCCTAAAGTCCATATTATTAATCTTGATTAGTGAATTTAAAACATTTAAAATACTTTAAAAAAATACTGATTTTAGTCTTGATTAGCATGCAATAGGTTGGGGGTCCTAGGGGTGCAAAGCGTTACCTCAACACGACGCGAATGCTACACCGGCGTCGGGTAGCGACGCCGGGGGTTGGAATAGAAGATCGCACTCCAAGTCCTGATTCCAAATTAGTTTCCTCGCTGGAAAGTTCAGAGCATCAACCGGATCAACGGGTCCAGATTCCAAAGCTAGCACGTGCGACGACGGGCTACGACGTGTCGCAACGTCGTACACGGCGAGTCGTCGAAGAGGAAGCATCAAGGTGGGGCCCACAGTAGTCCTAGGGACCTTTGGGGGACTCACAATACCTCTGGAGAACTTGGGGGGCCCACGGAGGCAAGTGGTGTGACGGGTGCGGGGTTGCGACGAGTGGCTCTCGGTCGTACCTAGCCAATGCGGGAGATTCCATCGGTCGGGCGCTAGGAACGGGCGCTGCAACGTTGCAAGCGTTGCAACGTTGCGGGTGCAGGCGGGGGCTTCGGTCGGGCACGGTGAGATGCGGGGTGCGGAGCGGGCTTACGAGCGGTGCGGGGCGATGCGGATGAGCGGAGCGGGCGACCAGTCTGACCGAGGGGATCTCTCGGTCGGAGCGGGTGAACGGGTCGGGTGCGATGCGGAGCAGCTGTGCGGAGCTTGGTGCGGGCGGAGCAGCGGTCGGTGCGGGAGAACGGAGCTCGTTTCTTCGGTCGGTGCGGCAGCCGTTCGTCGCAACGTTGCGACGAATCGTCGCAACGTCAAATTTGAGTTTTGGAAGCGGCTAGGGTTAATTTCTTGCGAAAATGGGTCTTCCTGGGGGTTGTTTATATAGTGTAGATGGGTTGACTTGGTCTAGGGCTAAATCTAATAGGATTAGAAGTTTAAAATAATTTAAAATTTGAAATTCAACTTCTCCAACTCACCCAAGGATTTGACTTGGTCCAAATGAGCTGGAAATTGGCTCAAAAATTCTTTAATACGTTTAAAACTCGAATAAATTTTATTTGGCCGAAAATAATTTAAAAATTAATTATTAAAAATATTATAAAACTTGTTAAAAATATAAAAGTGGTCAAATAAACTCCAAAAATTATAAAATAAATATCGGGGTGATCGTGATGACAAAAGTGAGCTAACTAAGAAGACGGATCTCAATTTCGACGTCGGAAGACGAAACTAAAAATAGAAACGTCTCCCGTCAAAAGTGAAAATCGTCACGTCTCATCGAGTAAGATTAAATTGTGGGAAAACGACTCGAGAACGTCGTTCCAAATTAGTGCCACTATTTAATACCCTCAGAGACGTTCACAACGGCATATCACACGAAAGTGTTCACAAACAAATAAAGTCTAAAACAAACACGTGCACGGCCAAAAGCACGTGCACGAACGACGTACGACGAAAAGTGGTCGTTACATCCTCCCAACCTTAGAATAAAGTCCGTCCTCGGACTTTCTAATATATCTAGTCGCTCTAATAACTACCCCAAATCAAGTCACATTATATTTCAAACCAGGTATAGTCATTACAAGTGCTTATATATGCACTAAGTAGTCAAACATTAATACTACCAACACGTATATATATTTATATATTTTCACGTACGTTATACATTTATACCTATTATAGTCAGTCAAACTCATACACGTATTTCAATCATATATATAAGCATGCATCCCTTATATAACTACTACCTACCTAATCATAAAACAATATTTCAGATACTCATATAAGGATAGTCTCACACTTAGCCAATTCAATCATTGCTCTACCTATATGTAGCTACATATGCACAAACATCAAGGGTATACTACCCTCTAATAATCCCTAGTATTCATCCAACACCAAACACATCAACACATGTAGTCACACCATACCATAATTAAGTCAAGTTTCACTATATATATATATATATATATTCACCACTACTATAGTTTCACAATATATAGTCATTCAAATACATGCAAATAGTTCACCATATATTCGCATCACGTACGGTCCTATAACTGTATTTACGACACGCCACATATATCGTAGTCATCAATACCTATAACTAAGCACATACTTACTCGTGCATGGTGCACACCCATACACGCTAACTTTTCATTCACGTATACCAATCATATCATTATATAACTAGCACACCTACTCACATAGTTTAGCTAGTACACATATGTTCACACAACAAGTCCTAATAAATAACTATACCACAAGACCAACCCTATAACTATATACTGGTATAGCGACCCACAATCATGTGCGTAACACAACCAGGCACAAACACTTCTATCATTATACATACATCAAACATTGCTATGTTCAAACTACAAGCATACATTCAATATACTTAGAGTATACCCACACAAGCTTGAGTGAGACTCATTAAACATATCAGAATATTCTATATACGTAACACGGCATTCATACCTATACCGATACCACTCCCATTTATATACGTCTACCAATACAACCATATACTTTCCATAAATCAATCACACTTAATATTTAGTCAGGTAATACTTACATAGTTCAATCACTCTATATACCATAATAATAATAATACAGACATCAACACACGTATAATTATAATACACTCCCTAATACATGCATTCACCGTATAGTCACACATAAGTAATGTACATATTCATACCATAGCCTACTACCTATAATTAGTATACTAACACATCCACACGTACATAATTAAGATGTGCAATAGTCGTGTATACCTCACGGTATGCACGCATGCAACATCCCGTAAAAGCAAGCAATACCAATCAAAATTATAATCTACTATCATATACATATCACCTATATACTCAGGCAACAAAACATGACTACTTACGTCTAAACACTATATATATCTACCTACGAGCACATAATCATAGGTACTAACATATGGGTCACTCAATAGGCCTACTTACGTAACTATACGTACGCTTATTATTATCACACCTATCATACACATAGCTTTACCAATCATTTATTTCAACCATCACAAGTATCTCTAACTTCATACACTCCATTAGACATTTCAACGCTAACTCTTATATACACAGGCATCCCTAGTATAGTATAGCTATCCACACAAAAATCTATAACTACTAACACACAACAACTTCATAATATCACGAATAACTCCGAGTATATATATATATATATATATATATATATATATATATATATATATATATATATATATATACCACACAATAGGCAAGCATCAATATACTATGGGGGTACACTCATTCAAGCCCACGTACACAACTTAGGTACGTGCACTACGACTACCTCACAAGGTCCAAGGGCCTACTAACAATTAAGGGTTGGCACAGACATTGACGGACCCTAAGGCCTAAGCAATAAAGAGAGGTCGAGAGCGTGACGAGGGAAGGATCGATAAGTACGAGTTCAGATAGGACGAATACAAGGAGACGGCTTGGTTAGGGAAAACATTGGCTCCATGGTGATGTTTAGGTTGAAGGAAAAGGGGATGTAGTGATGCTTAAATAGGATACAGAAAAGGAAATAGGGTGAATAGCACAAGCTAAAATACGCGAAATCTGAAAACTGTTGTACTTCAAAAGTTGAAATCCCAGTCTGAAAAGAAATATTTGGAGATCGATAAAACGAGTTGTTCAAAATAAGTTTGGGTCGAATATTCATAATAAGAGAAAATGGTCTATTGGGTTAAAAAAATTTATAAAAGGAAGTAAAATCATTTACACGAATATTAAGGACGTAGTTTTTAGAAATATTATACGACAGTAATTTAATATAATGTTGTCAAAAAGTTTTGGAAAGTCAAGAATGAAATCAAGTAACGGAAGAATTTAAACTCATATTAAATGCTTTCAAAAATTTTAGGCTATGGAAAATTTAAAATAACCAACATTGAAACTACTTTTTAGAGAACCAGGGTTTGCCAGAAATGAGAAACTGATTTACATAAGGCTCTTAATATACGAGCACAACAAGTCTGGCACGGATATAAAAATAGTTGAAAGTATGTATGATGCACGGAAAAATAATATTAACTTAGTAGTAGAATTATCGAAATCGAATAGCAAGTCTTTAAAATCAAATCATGGAGGGTCTAAATCAGGAAGTGGTTATGAAAATAGTAATTTTGCAAAAATCTGAAATAGCGAGAACGACGAGCAAAAACCAACTTGCTGAAAGCTGAAATTCCATGTGTCTTGAAAAGTATATGAATGGCATAAATCAGGAGGGAAAATTTCAAGTTGAATAAAGGTACGATTCAGAATAAAATTAATATATGAAGGGACGACGCATTTGCATAAGTACGAAAAACATAGGCTGGGAAAATACTATAAGTTAGTATTCAAAAATTCCGACAAACGTTTTAAAAATTTAAATCAATGAGGGAGTATGAAGTATATTAAAATTTTGAACAAAGTTAAACTTAGTGGAAGAGAAGATTGAAAAATTCTTTCAGGAGGTTCAAGTTTTACAATGGAGATGTTTGAAAATTGATGACGATCGTCATGAGGCGATCCCGTGAATCGAGGCAAGGAGATTGATCGGATGATCAAAACATACATACGCCTAGAATATGAATCAGAAGAGTCTACGGGGAAACTCCTACGGTCGACCAACTAAAGATTAGGAACTAGGCGCTAAGACCTTCTAAGGGGCTAGACGGAAACGAAATGCGTTCAGCTTGGTCCGAAATCGATGAACCCAAGTGAACGACAAAAGGAAATTTTAGAGGTCTAATATGGTCAGGGGTAGACAAGGACCACTAAGGTAACTCCTATGACGATTAAATCAATTACTGACAGGGAGTCTAACTAACAATTAGAGGCCTCTAACTAGAAAGCACAGACGTCTAACTAAGTCTTCTTACTCCTAGTGACATAAGAAAACGACTAGACTCAGGGCTTATGACTCGGATGTTGCAATTTATTTAATGGACATTTCGTTATTATCGTTGTTTCGTTAATTCGCAATTGCAAGACTGGACCTGCATGGGCCACCAACAAAACCTGTCACGCCCCGCTTCCCAAAAATATGGAGGCGAAGCGTGAGAAGGTCTGCTCAGACTTGAAGCTACAAAGCTGCAAGTCCGATAAGCGTCAATCGAATTTAAAACTGCAGGTCCTTACAACGCGAGTGAAACAAGATAATAATAATGAAATGAGACAAAAGAATAATCTCAGAATATCCATAAATATAAATTCCAACATCGCAGAAAAGCCACCAGGCTGAAATAAAAGAGAGCCTAAAGGCCCAAACATGGCCAACAAAAGTACATCGTACAAAACAAGGTGACACGCACCGACAACTAACAACAAACCTAAAGCAAAAGAAAGCTCAACAAAGTCACCAAGAAAGATCACCGGTGTCCACAAAACTCCTCCTGGGCAAACATGGACTCAGGCTCAGCGTCAGCAAAACACCACGTACTCAGCAACGGCCTCTGGCTCAGGTCTAACATGTGACACCCAAAAGAGCAAGGGGCACATGTCAGCAAGTCTACAAGAGACTTGTGCAAGGAAACTGAAAGTATGCAAAAGTAAAGCAACCTAGTAGTTCTAGCATGAATGCGATGACATGGCAGTTAAAGTATGAGTGCAACAGGTAAAGTAAAGTAAAGTACGAGCATGGCATTTAAACATGGCATGGATGGCAAGTATTTCATGAATCATTCACAAGACAAGTACAAGACAAGCAAAGTAAGCACCTCGTGCACAGAGATTCCGTCTTTTGGCTAGAGGGCTGATCAGGCCACTCCTAAGCTCAAGTAACCGTTTATCCCTACCCTTCCACGTGTATCGAGCCAGGGCCTTACCCCCGAACGGGAATGCTCGCTTCTGGAACACGAGCCAGGAAGTGTTTTATTTTGTTGGTCTAGGGGTGCACCTAGCCAGACAAGGAAACCGGGCATTGGCTTTTGACCAACACATGAGGCCCGTTCCCCGGAAGTAGTATTCAAGGAGTACAAGTATTGTAGCGTGTGCTACGATGCAACAATCAATTTGGATGACATGTACGATGCAATGCATGGCAGTTAAAAGTGTGTACAGATAAGGAAAGTAAACGTGACAGTTTAGTATGCATGATCAACAAGTTTAAAGGGTTGGATCTAGCTTCGTCGTCAAGCTAGATCAATTAGGTGACGGATCTAGTTTCGTTGTCAAACTAGATCAAGTAGGCGTCTAGCCAGCTATCATTTCACTGACTAGTCTCTTTTACGCTAGGAACAAGGAAGTGGCCTAAAAACATGGCCCTACACAAGAGTTGGCAAGTTTCACTTGCCTGCAAGTACAACGTCTGAGCACATCGTCCAACGAGAGTCCAAGTCACAAATAACATACGTGCACAAGTCCACCGGCCTAAAGTCCATATTATTAATCTTGATTAGTGAATTTAAAACATTTAAAATACTTTAAAAAAATACTGATTTTAGTCTTGATTAGCATGCAATAGGTTGGGGGTCCTAGGGGTGCAAAGCGTTACCTCAACACGACGCGAATGCTACACCGGCGTCGGGTAGCGACGCCGGGGGTTGGAATAGAAGATCGTGCTCCAAGTCCTGATTCCAAATTAGTTTCCTCGCTGGAAATTTCAGAGCATCAACCGGATCAACGGGTCCAGATTCCAAAGCTAGCACGTGCGACGACGGGCTACGACGTGTCGCAACATCGTACACGGCGAGTCGTCGAAGAGGAAGCATCAAGGT
Source organism: Scilla litardierei (assembly GCA_030789695.1). Classification (NCBI taxonomy): domain Eukaryota; kingdom Viridiplantae; phylum Streptophyta; class Magnoliopsida; order Asparagales; family Asparagaceae; genus Scilla; species Scilla litardierei. Next base: position 379,999,994 of record CM061142.1, read on the forward strand.
GGGGCCCACAGTAGTCCTAGGGACCTTTGGGGGACCCACAATACCTCTGGAGAACTTGGGGGGTCCACGGAGGCAAGTGGTGTGACGGGTGCGGGGTTGCGACGAGTGGCTCTCGGTCGTACCTAGCCAATCCGGGAGATTCCATCGGTCGGGCGCTAGGAACGGGTGCTGCAACGTTGCAAGCGTTGCAACGTTGCGGGTGCGGGCGGGGGCTTCGGTCGGGCACGGTGAGATGCGGGGTGCGGAGCGGGCTTGCGAGCGGTGCGGGGCGATGCGGATGAGCGGAGCGGGCGACCGGTCTGACCGAGGGGATCTCTCGGTCGGAGCGAGTGAACGGGGCGGGTGCGATGCGGAGCGGCTGTGCGGAGCTTGGTGCGGGTGGAGCAGCGGTCGGTGCGGGAGAACGGAGCTCGTTTCTTCGGTCGGTGCGGCAGCCGTTCGTCGCAACGTTGCGACGAATCGTCGCAACGTCAAATTTGAGTTTTGGAAGCGGCTAGGGTTAATTTTTGCGAAAATGGGTCTTCCTAGGGGTTGTTTATATAGTGTAGATGGGTTGACTTGGTCTAGGGCTAAATCTAATAGGATTAGAAGTTTAAAATAATTTAAAATTTGAAATTCAACTTCTCCAACTCACCCAAGGATTTGACTTGGTCCAAATAAGCTGAAAATTGGCTCAAAAATTCTTTAATACGTTTAAAACTCGAATAAATTTTATTTGGCCGAAAATAATTTAAAAATTAATTATTAAAAATATTATAAAACTTGTTAAAAATATAAAAGTGGTCAAATGAACTCCAAAAATTATAAAATAAATATCGGGGTGATCGTGATGACAAAAGTGAGCTAACTAAGAAGACGGATCTCAATTTCGACGTCGGAAGACGAAACTAAAAATAGAAACGTCTCCCGTCAAAAGTGAAAATCGTCACGTCTCATCGAGTAAGATTAAATTGTGGGAAAACGACTCGAGAACGTCGTTCCAAATTAGTGCCACTATTTAATACCCTCAGAGATGTTCACAACGGCATATCACACGAAAGTGTTCACAAACAAATAAAGTCTAAAACAAACACGTGCACGGCCAAAAGCACGTGCACGAACGACGTACGACGAAAAGTGGTCGTTACAAAAATCAAAATCTTCATAAAAAGATACATGAAGAGATTCCTCAATCGTTGAAGAAGTTTTGTTGTATATCCGGTAGGCTTTGCTACGTGTGGAATATCCAACAAAAATTTCTTCATCGGATCTTGGCTCGAATTTGTCTAAATTACCAAAGGTGTTCTTTATAAAACATTTTGAACCAAAAACACGAAAATATTTCACTTGAAGCTTTTATCATAAAACAACTCAAAACAAGTTTTGTTTGTTCGGGGTCTCACTAGGACCGTATTGAACACATAACATGCCGTGTGCACCGCTTCTGCCCAAAATTGTAGTACTAAATGACTATCATGGAGCATAGTGCGAGCTCACTCAATAAGAGTCCTATTCTTTCTTTCTACAATACCATTTTGTGGTGGTGCACGAGGAAAGGAAAAGTTATGAGTTATCCCGGAGTCATCACAAAACTTAGTAAAGACTCATTCTCAAATTCTCCTCCATGATCACTACGAATAGTGATAATGGTGGATCCTAAAAGATTCTGAATCTTCTTTGCAAATTTGGTAAACTCTTCATGAGCTTCATTCTTATTAGTTAAGAATGAAACCCAAGTAAACCTAGAAAAGTCGTCAACGACAACTAGTCCATAATGAGCATTACCTAAAGAAGCGGTTCTAGTTGGCCCAAATAAATCTAGATGAAGAAGTTCTAGGGGCCTCTTAGAAGTAATCCCTTCTTTAAGCTTAAATGAAGATTTACTTAGTTTACCTCTTTGACATGAATTACAAAAGTTTTTCTTATTAAAAACAATCTTAGAAAAACCTTTGACTAGATCATGCTTAGCTAACTTATATAAGTGCTTGAAGTGAACATGACCAAAAGGACGATGCCATAATAGTTGTTCACTTGTCTTAGCAACTAAGCAATGTTCTACGGTTTTAGGAAAGCTCAAATAATAAATATTTTTACGCATAATATCGGAAAATAAAACATTTGAATCACAATCAACAATAGTACACAATCCTTCTCCAAAGTTAACCTTGTAACCTTTGTCACAAAGTTGACTAATGGAAATGAGATTGTGACATAAACCACTAACAAGATAAACATTAGTAATTAAGGGTTTGGAAGGGTTACCAATGATACCTACTCCAATGATGGTTCCCTTTTGATTACCTCCAAAAGTGACCGTTGCACCATCCATGATGCTAATCACTTCGGAGAGCAATGAGGGATCTCCCGTCATGTGTTAGGAGCAACCACTATCAAGAATCCATCCTTTCACTTTAGAGCTAATAAGACATTTATTGCTCTTCTTCTTCCTCTTGGACACCTATATGATATACCATAAGCTTATGGTACCCAATGGTTGTTGGGTCCAAGGGGATTAGCCCTTTGGAAGCCAAGTCCAAGTGGACTTCCGCTTCCCAACATAGTTACTATTTCTAATCACATCATGAAAGTAGGAATCAACATAAGCATTCCTAACAGTTAGACTAGTGTTCTTAGGACCCCAAATAGTGTACATCTTGGGAGCCCTATTCCTAGTTGCATGCATATGTGTTGGATTTATATGTGGTGCATGCTTCTTAGGAACATGATTTCTAGCATAGAGATGTGGTGGAGGATATGCATTGTACATTCTAGGATGATATGTATGCTTGGGAACATGCATATTATATGAAGCATATTGATCATGCATGACATGTGGAGGATGAGCATACATGAAAGAATGATGCGTATGTGCATACGGGTGTATAGGAGCACGTACATGAGTATTTCTCATGTGTGGTTGGGTACGTGTCCGTGGGTGCGGAGCATAGAATGTGTCATGATTATCCACTTGTAAAGTAGGATGTTTCCTACGTGGATGATTGTTAATGTACATATAAGCATGGCCTTGCTTTTGATTTCCAACCTTAGTGGGTTTGTTGCCAAAAGGAAGAGAAGTGATGTGGTGACGTTCTTGGTAGGATTGCTACCTATAGTGTATTTGACACCACTTGTGGATGCACCGGAGGAAGGCCTCACAAAATCTATAGTGACACCACTATAGGAGGTGCGAGCATTAGATGCATTTGCTTTTACAAATCCAAGGCCAACACGATGTGTGGCCGGAAATTGGTTTGCAAGCAAGTCATCCAATTGTCCTTTTCCCTTATTGAATCTCATAATACGGGAGGACATGAGCTTATATTTCTCCTTTAAAGAAGAAATGTTGGTATCCAAGGTGGACACCCGTGCTTTGAGCTCGTGCACTTGGGTTTTAAGAGAATCATTCTCTAAACCCAATTGTGTGTGACGTGTAATTAGATCACTATTATCCTTAGGATGTGTTTGATCTAGTTGATATTTGAGGGAATTCACCTCATCTCTCAATGTGACATTTTGAGAAGCTAAGTTTGCTTTCTCAAGAGTTAAAGTATCAACAATGGTGTCATTGTTGATAATGCATGGAATGGATGACTTGCTAACATTTATGTCTTTAAGCTAGTGTATCTAAGCATTAAAGATTGGTATTTAGTAAATAGTTCTTCATTAGCTATACGAAGTTCATCCATTGTTACCTCGGTGTCATCCGTGTCGGAATCACTCTCATCCGAGAGTGGATCTTCAAGTGCCATGAAACACATGTGGGCGCTCTCACCCTTCTCATCATCGAAATCGCTTGATGAGTCATCACTTGAGTCGTCGTAGGTACCTACGAGTCCTTTCTTCTTGTCTCTCTTGTTCTTATCGAACTTGTGGTACTTCGGTGCCTTCCACTTCTCTTTGTTGTTAAGCATTGGGCAATCCCTCTTGATGTGCCCTGGCTTATTACACTTATAGCAAAGAGAGGAAGTAGAATTAGTTGACTCAAAATGTTTGTTTGTGGAAAATTTACGTTTGTGGAAGAAGCGTTTGGAACTTCTTCGCCATTTGGGCCATTTCACCCAAATCCATCTCGTTCTCGGATTCATCACTTTCGGAGGATGATGAATTGGCGTTGAATGCCAAAGCTTTCTTCTTGGCCTCCGAGGGATTCATCATGGCTCGAATCTTCAATCGGTTTTCCCGTCTTACTTCGTAAGACATAAGAGTCCAGATGAGATTCACCACGGTGTAGTTCTTCAAGTCATTGACCTCCTCGATGGCGATTGCTCTTCTTTCCCATTTGGAGGTCATCCCCATGATGATCTTCCTTACCTTTTCAGGTTCGGTGTAGATTTGGCCAAGGGCTTCCAATTCATTTGTGATGTCGGTAAAGCGTCCGTACATCGACGCAATGCTCTCATTTTCCTGCATATGAAACAAGTCGAAGTTTTGCACGGCAACATATAACTTTGAAAGCTTTACCTTATTCGTTCCCTCGTGGGTAACGATGAGATGGTTCCAAATTTGATATGCACTCTTACATGTGCATATCTTGTTGAACTCATTCGGGTCCAGCGCACAATGAAGAGCGTTCATTGCTTTAGCGTTGTTGACTTCGGCGGACTTCTCGGAAGTCGTCCATTTCTCGAAATCCTCTTCGGTAGGCTCGACGTACTCCTTGTGGAGAGTTCTCCAAAGAGAAGCACTCCTAAGGAATGTCTACATCCTACACTTCCAAGAGCCAAAATTAGTACCATTGAAACGTGGAGGACGTACCGTAGATTGACCTTCGAAAAGTGTGGACGCTCCATCACGGTCGTGATTGTTGTACGTAGGCGGCGGAGGAACGTTGTTGTTGTTGGATGCCATAGATAAAACCTTGCACTCTGATACCAATTGTAAGGACCCTGTCTATGGGGAAAACACTATAAGGGGGGGGGGGTTGAATAGTGTTTATGCAAATTTAAAGGAATTTACGTCAAATAAAATGCAATCCAACAAATAGTGCGGAAAAGAAAAACGACCCAAGGTGAAACACACGCAAACACAGAGATGTTTCAAGGGTTCAGATTACCCAAGTCAACTCCCGACTTGTTCCCGGTAATCCTACGTCCCTACCACCTGGATACCACCGGCTACTCAAGTTAGAACCCTAACTTGAGGTTTCCTTAAAGCCCACTTGTAGCAACCCTACAAGTGCAATCGAATACAATCGATGTCCTTGACTCCCACAACCAGGGAGCAAGCAAAACCACTCTCACAAACGAGAGCACAATTCAAATAACGAAAGTTATGAAATATGAAAGCAACACTTACAATCACCTATGCCTTGAAGTAGAACTTGAAGGAGGAGTGTGATGTGTGTTGAAGAACTCTCTTGAAAGAGAGGAGAAAGCCCTTTCTCTTGACTGCACCAATTGCCTAGAAGATCAATCTTTGGTTCTAGGTTGGAGAGCAAGAGAACAAGATTTGGAAATACTTAGGGCTTTGGATTTGAGAGCTTTGATCTTTGGAAATGAAAGCTTGAGAGATTTTGCAATGAATGAGTAACCTTCCAATGGAACAGTAGAAGCTCTATTTATAGCTTTCTCAAATCCACAAAACAGTTTAGGCAAAAACCCAATTGGAATCCGTGAGAAAAATCTCAACGGATATAATCTGAACTCACGACAGTTGACTGTTGAACAATCCACAGTCGACTGTTGCACAATCAGCAAGGGTAGGTGAGAATTCATAACGGTAACTTATCACGTGGACAGTCGACTGATGAAGCAAAGACAGTCGTCTGTTAAAACAACAGGCGACTATAATTTCTTCGACATGCGACTGGCCGAGAGAAGAGTAAGTTAGAAAAATAATGGAAATCTCACAAGATACAGGACAGCCGACTGATTCAAGTAATACAGTCGACTGTTAATCAGAACAGGCGACTGTAAAACCTTAAACAGACGACTGTCAAAAGCAAGAGAAATTTCCAGAGAGCTGAGTCAAAGAAATGACTTACAGACATGCGACTGTTGCAGCATAGACAGTCGACTGATCTAATAGACAGTCGACTGTATATATAACATTAGTCGACTGGCCGTAGAAGTCAGATCAAACAAAGTTTGGGCAAGGATTGACAGGCGACTGATTTATAATACACAGTCGACTGTCACTAAGACAGGCGCCTGTGAATCGTTCAACAGTAGCCTGTGCGTAATAATCAAAGAAGGCCCAAAACTATATTGTAATAGTCTGTGCATAACAGGCGACTGTAGAACAAAACACAGTCGACTGTTTTTGAGACAGGCAACTGTAAACTGTTCAGCAGTCGGCTGTTATGAACAATCCTAGCACAAAGAAAAGAGAATTGAATTGGGATCAAAGGAAAAATGGTCTAATGAAGTCCTATGACAGAATGTAGATGTGTGTGAGTGCTCCATCAAAGTTCTACTTCTAAGCTACATACTAGAAGAGATAAAAGAAAAATTACATTGACGAATAATCTCTTCTTTCCATCGTATAAGCTTGAAGTCTTTACGGAGCTTCAATCAACAATCTACGATCATCCAATTCATTTCATTTGCCTTCAATGACGTTTGTGAGACATCCATTGCTTGTTGATCTTCATAATAAGCTTAGGCAATGGATTAACTGCAAAATAGGGGATTAGACACAAGTATTTATGTTTGCTCATCATTAACACCAAGTAGGGAGAAGTCCAATACTCAACATGATGATGATGACGAATGAGAATTTTTTTATCAACATCAACATTTTCCAAACTACCCAAAACTAGCATCCAACTTCATAGTTCAATCCCCCAACTAGAAATGAGCATTGTCCTCAATGGTTGAAGTGAAACTAGATATTATTCAATGATGCTAGAGGGAAAACAAGCATACTAAAGCAAACATGCAAAAGCAACTAAACTAAATTTTTTATTTAATTTTATTTACACTAAGTAAAGGAAAGAATACACCTTAGCAAAAGGCGGATCCCGAATGTGTACTGGTGGATGCAGCTGCTCTATCATATCCTTTCGTTCCTCAGCTAGATGCTTTGGAAATGAAGCTCATCTAGCTTCCTTGGATCCTAGCAACACTACTCCCAGCATCTCCTTAGAATATGCTCATGTGTCCTGCGAGAGATATGCTGTGTCAATCCAAGGAAAATAAATTTGACTTCCAATGTAGGAAGTCCAAAAAGGTCGTCATAATAAAAATATAGATATGAATATGTATGACGATAATCTGAATCTAAAATGTATGGAAATGAAGCTTGAGATTCAGAAATGAAGGGAAAAGTGTGATGAGAGCTTCCTGAATGGCGATGCTATCGCCTGGCTAATGCGACTCCTCATGAGGAGGGTGAAATGGCTACAGGGGCAAGTGTGGAGGAGAAGGCAGCGCAGGCTCAATGTAGATCATCTTGTAGTCACTGTCGCTTGTCGCATCATCTCCATCGATGGTAATGGCCTCTGCAGTCATCCCTAGACTCTATGGTCCACCCTGAATATCGTCGTCCTGGAAGGTGGACTGATGCATGTCCTGAGGTGTCTGAAGTGATGGCTGCTGAACTGAATCTATAGGGAGGGAGGGCTCAAGCTCCAAAGTAGTCTGTAGGTTGTATCCCGTGTACTCATCCTCCTCAATACCATTGTAGTAAACCATCTCAGCAGTCCATCCAAGATGCTCATACACCTCCAGCTATAGTAATGGATCAGACAGGTAATGTGACTCTGGCACTCCGATGTCATCTATCTCACTCTCGCCTGGACACATCTCCATCTCATCATCACCACCAACCCAATAAAACTGCATCGTGTCTCCAACATGGGTGGCACACACTCCATCATCCATCTCCTCCTGATCCTCAATATGTAATCTCTCAACGTCCTCTACTTGGCTCTCCTGCAAGCCAACATCCTGCTCTGCTCGGTATCCCATGGGGTTGCAAGAAAAAGAGCCCAAAGGTGGCTCCTCAGACTGACACTGGACCTGCTGCTCTGTATCCTGAAGTGGAACCGGGGACTGGCCATCATCCTCATATCCAAGTGATGGCTCTCCAGATGGTGCAGTCTGCTACCACTCTGTAAGGTCCCTCAGGTACAACCATGTATCCTCTGTCGTGTATGCAAAGAAATCTCCACTACTGCTCATCGGCATAAAGTCCCGTGCCGATGGCTGCAACCCTTTGTAGAAAATCCGAAGAAGATCATCTGCGCTGAAAGCATGGCATGGGCACCCAAGCACTAAACCATCGAACCTCTCCAAAACCTGACAGTAAGTCTCACTGTCAAACTGGATAAAGCTCGCCATGTGTTGCTTAAATGCCTGGCACATCTGTACCCGTATCCTGTAATAAATAGGAAAGAAGCTCGAAGGAAATCAGTCTGAAAAGAAAGCCAAGTAGAAAAAGAATCTCGAGGAAAAGCATCAAACCAAATTTTAGCATCATATCTCAATGTATGTGGGAACACTTTAAAATGAATAAAATATGCACAAGTGTTCTCGTCAAACAAATCCCAAAATTCTTCTCTACACCATTTTTCAAACTTTTGCATAAATGAACTAGGATTTTCTAACCCCATACCGTGAAAGAACGGTGGGAGTTGGGAATCCTCCATATAAGCATCGCTAAAGTTTGAAACTGAATCCATAAGAAAAAATTTTATTTACAAAAGATTCTTTAAAACAAAAAGAAAGAAAGAAAGAAAAATGACTCAAAAAGTACAAAATAAACAACCAAAAAGACTCAACACTAAGCTGGAAGTACTACACCTAAAGTGTCCAAAAACAACCAAAAATGTGAATGTGAAAACTGTTGTCCCCAGAAACGGCGCCAAATGATTGCACTCAAGGGCATGCACAATCCAAGTAGGATGCACACGCCCTCCTTCCAAGAGAAGGAGTGTCCAATGTAATATAAACTCGTGAGTATGGGGTCGAATCCACAGAGACAACTCGTTTTACAATCACAATCTCAATTGGTTAAGGAAGGTTAAACGTGTTAGTACAACCAACTAAACTAACAAGTGTAGTGAGTGGAAGTGTGGGGTGATACGATCGAGCCAAACCCAAGGTAGGTAGCGTGGAGACCAAAGTGTGGAGCTAGTCAAGCAAAGAAGAGCATGTGGAATGAGATGTCGTTAGGTTTATGGGTTGATTAGCAATAGGTTCATCCCAAATGAATCAACCCTCGCATCCACTTCAAGGTATGCGTGGTTGTGCACATGGGTAATGCCCTTAAGGCACACCGCCATTCTACGGCCCCACCAAGGGTAATGCACGATTCATTGATGTGTTGATTAGTGGGTTGAAATCCCTAACTTAAGCTCGTGAATCTATCCTTGCATCCATGTCAATAGGATGCACGAATCGTGCACGTAGGCGTGACCCTTAGGGTACACCACTGTTCCACAGTCCTACAAAGAGTAGCACACAATTCAATTAAACATAGGGCATATCCCATCAATTAACACTACCAGCATCCATTTCAAGGTATGCTAGCTCCATTAAATGCAAGGAATGAATAATTACTAATCAACCTCACAAGCCCTAATTAATCTCAATCCACACACAAATGGCTCTAGGCCTTCGTAATGAAAAACAACTTGATAATCATAAATGAGGAGCAAATATCATTCATTACAAGCCAACAATCAAATAACTATTTAATGATTCTCATCATCATTCAATAATCATTCAAATATTAATACAAAGCTAGAGAAACCAAATGTTACAAGAGAGGAGAGAGATCACCAATAGAAGCCCGAGAAATCCATGCTCTTCCCTCTCTTGCACCTCCTCCAAGCTCCACCAAGCTCCAATGGCCTCCAAGTCCTAGCCCTACCCTTTGGGGAAGAAGATGGGGCTCTCCTAGCCCCAATGAAACAGTAAAATCGAGGCTTAGCCCGCTGGAATTTCAACAGGGGAGAAAAATAGCCCCAATCAGCCATTGCATGTCTGCAACAGGCCTGCAGGTCGTGTCGCTGGGTGCCCGACCCGCCCAAAATGCCGCACATGCATGCGCTCTTCTGGGGGCGGGGCCGGGTCGAAACCCGGCCTAGTTCTCGCCCAGGCGCCCGCAATCAGCGGGCGGGCCGTTGGCCCGCATCAAATAGCGGGGAGAGCCCTGCATCAACCAGCGGGGTAAAGCCTGCATCAATTTGGAAAAAAGGGGGGCCCTCCTGGATCAGTGCCGCGTGGCGCTACGAGATTGTGCCACGTGGTACCCTGTAGTAATTCCCCTTTTTCTCATTTTAAATGCCCTTTTCTTCACCATTTATTTGCAGAAAAATACCTGGGAAGCCCAGAAAAATTCCAGAAAATTATGGAAAATCCTCAAGACTCCCATGAGTACCTGAAAAATAGGAGAATGAGAAATTAGTCCATATAATGATGTTTTGTGTAAAGAATGCAAATAAGCCCTTATATGAAACCTAACATGATAATACACTTAAGAGGGCAAGATTAAGCCTAATCTTTAGCACAAAATGTGGGTCGTTACGGGGCGTAAATATACACTTTTCACTACGAATCAGTAGTGTGCCTGATGGAACCAAGGCTGCTCGCTGATCGCCATGGGCCATCGAAAAAGACTGTTCAGGGTGTCAGTGGATATAGAATAATCTCTGTTCATCAGCCTAAAACTGAACCCTGGTGTTGGTGCCTAAGAGAACTAAGAAACTCTAGAGTGAGTCTCTTGTACGTGCGGGCCTCAAACTCCATAAAATCACTCCACCCTATATTATGTAGGAGGGTTTGGACACCCTTGACGAGTCCTAATGAATTGAGAACAGGGATGCTCGGGAATTTGGTAGGTATTATGGTTTGTCAAGATAAAGCTATAAAAGTGTCATGTTGGCACTCATACTTAAAGATAATCCTCATAGTGTCTATCTGTGGTGGTCGGATGGCTGATGGAGCTGGTGGTGCAGCAGACATGGAAGCAACATCCGTAGATATGTGTGCAGGAGGCATGATGGCAACGATATAGTCGTGAATGTAGGTGTATATGATTGTGAGCAAATGTGAAAACAACCACTCCCACGCAATTGGCGAATATAGCGAGCAATTGATTCCTGGGTAAAAATTAAAGATTCAAGAGAATGAACGAGTTTACCCAAGAGATTGAAGCTTCGTCACTGTGATGATGATGATCCAAGCCTCGAGTGAAGATCCCAAGCCCAGCAATTAGCTCGTAATTTCCGGAGGAAAAAACCCCCAAACTGTCGATTTATGTTTGGTTGCTGTCGTTTCGACGAGGAGGATGATGTAGGAGAAGAGATTGAAGATGATAAGGGTTGTGGAAGATGATTTTGGATGAGAGGAGAAGAATTGGGCGGCTAGGGTGGTCGGAGGGAGAGAGATTCAGAGAAGAGAAGTCGAAACGGCTCGAAAAAGAGAGTGAAGTTCAACCGTTTGGAGCTGGGTCCTTAAATAGGTATAGTGACACGATTGATCGAAACGGTCGTGTCATTTTGGGATTGACAGTGTCGCTTCAGGTGCTCAATGGTCATGTGATCAAAAGTCGACGTGGGCTATTCGACGCAGTCACATGGATGCTATATTGACTGCGTCATATTGGAATTTTTATGGCAAAAATTGGGTCGACGCAATCGTTTCAATGGGCTCACGCAACCGCGTGCAGGGTGGAAATATTGCCAGAAAAGACAGAGAGTTGGGACCCCTTACGCAGTCGTGTCATTTAGGTCAAATGCCCACGTCGATAAAGGGATTTGATGAGATTTGGCTTTGAAGTTTTTGGGCTTAACGCGGTCGTTTCGAAGAACTCACGCGACCGCGTGCAGGAAAATAATTCGGCTCAAATTTTCAAGGAGTTGGCCTCCCTTAAATGATCGTGGCGTTTGGGCAAAACGACGCATCGAATTGGATTTTCCTGAACTCCTTTTTCCATCCTTTTTTTCTTCGCTCGACGTGGTTGCGTGTGTCACCTCCACACGATCGCATCGAATGTTGTCAGCTGCCTTATTGGGCTCCTCTTCTTATCACTTCCACGTGGCCGCGTGGTGTATCCCACGCGGTCGCGTCGATCTCTCCTGCAATGAAAACACTTGGATTATTTCATGGGTTTGGGGTTGTTGTCCAATCAAAATTAAACTATCTAACTAAGATGAAAAATCAATAATAAGAGCTAAAACAAATCTACAACTTGGGTTGCCTCTCAAGAAGCGATCATTTATAGTCTTGAGCTCGACTCCCTTTATGATTTGATCATGGTGGTTCCGGGGTGAAGAGCGTTGAAGTTGCTCTCTCTCCATGCTTCCTTTTCTCATCATCTATCATCGCCTTGCATAACTCTTTGATCCTCAGCTCCTCGGGGTTAGGTGGATGCGATCTTGGAGTCTCATCTTCAATCCCCTCTAATGGAGATTCATCGAATGTTCTTGCTAGGGCCACCATTTCCTTTTTCCCTTCGTATCTTGGATCTCCGGATAGAAATTTCTTCGTAGGGCTAAGGAATACGTTATCCAAAGTGGTGTCTTCGATAACTTGCTCTAGGAGGTCGACGTGGTGGCAGTAGTCATCCTCGAGGAACTGTCTCATGTATTTCTGTAGATCGAAGTCCACCTTCTCCTTGCTGACGTTCAAATGATAGCTTTCCTCCCTAAACGTCAATCAACACCCCTGCAGTGGCCAAGAATGGACGGCCACGAATTATCAGTGTATGGGCATCTTCGGGCATGTTCATGATGACAAAGTCACTCGGAACTAATATCGTCCCAACCTTCACCAGTATGTCTTCGATTATGCCCAAGGGGTATTTGATTGACCTATAAGCAAGTTGGAGAGACATGTTGGTGGGCTTTGGCTCTCCCATCCCGAGCTTCTCGCTAATGGACAATGGCATTAAGCTTATGCTACTCCGAGGTCACATAGGGCCATATTGGTAGATACGTTTCCAAAGGCACATGGGATATAAAAACTTCCAGGCTCCTCCAACTTCTCAACGATTTTTCGGAAACAGAATTCGACTCACTCTCGATGGCTTGCCCTCGAGCCCTGGGCAGGTCGGCCGGGTCTTTCCCTGTTGTTCTGTTCCTTCCACGATAAAGACGTACAGAAGAGGTATGGTATGCCCAGCACGTGGAGGATCCGTTGAGAGTGTTCGTTGTCTCGGTAGGTAACAGTGCCATCTTTTTCCCTATTGTCTTGAAAAAGTGTGGTAAGTGATGCTGCTTAAAACTCCCATATTGTTTGATCTAATATTGGCTGGGGACGAGCCTCGACTTCCATATGTCCTTGCTTCGACCTCCCATAGCAGTCATTTCTTTTTTAAGAAAGCTCCACGGGGCCAATTTCTCGTACTTGCTCAGTGTACCCCCTTTCATCTAGTGCACTGCCTGGTTCACTGGGATGTTGGCCTACCAAGCACTTGCTTGTAGCTCCTGCCGCCTGCTTGATGGGCGGAGCGCTAGTTATCCTTACTGTTCTCACTGCTGGGGCCCCCTCCCATTGCTCTAGCCAAAAGCTATGGCAGCTACAGCTCACACCCA